>JALDNG010000002.1:17537500-17842500 GCA_024349245.1 Neodontobutis hainanensis | reverse complement strand
TGCAGTAGTTTTTAATGGTCGTCACGTTACTAATAAAACACTGAATCAACATAAGCTGTGTGTGCGTTTTAGAAAACAATATATTTTAATGAATGAAAATGACAGGTTGGAGGAGAGCTCCTGCTTCAGGAGTGTTTTTGAGTCTTGTTCAGGAGTGTTTTTGAGTCTTGTTCAGGAGTGTTTTTGAGTCTTGTTCAGGAGTGTTTTTGAGTCTTGTTCAGGAGTATTTTTAAGTCTTGTTCAGGAGTGTTTTTGAGTCTTGTTCAGGAGTGTTTTTGAGTCTTGTTCAGGAGTGTTTTTGAGTCTTGTTCAGGAGTGTTTTTGAGTCTTGTTCAGGAGTGTTTTTGAGTCTTGTTCAGGAGTGTTTTTGAGTCTTGTTCAGGAGTGTTTTTGAGTCTTGTTCAGGAGTGTTTTTGAGTCTTGTTCAGGAGTGTTTTTGAGTCTTGTTCAGGAGTGTTTTTGAGTCTTGTTCAGGAGTATTTTTGAGTCTTGTTCAGGAGTGTTTTTGAGTCTTGTTCAGGAGTGTTTTTGAGTCTTGTTCAGGAGTATTTTTAAGTCTTGTTCAGGAGTGTTTTTGAGTCTTGTTCAGGAGTGTTTTTGAGTCTTGTTCAGGAGTGTTTTTGAGTCTGGTTCAGGAGTATTTTTGAGTCTTGTTCAGAAGTGTTTTTGAGTCTTGTTCAGAAGTGTTTTTGAGTCTTGTTCAGAAGTGTTTTTGAGTCTTGTTCAGGAGTGTTTTTGAGTCTTGTTCGTGAGTATTTTTGAGTCTTGTTCAGGAGTGTTTTTGAGTCTTGTTCAGGAGTGTTTTTGAGTCTTGTTCCGGAGTGTTTTTGAGTCTTGTTCAGGAGTGTTTTTGAGTCTTGTTCAGGAGTGTTTTTGAGTCTTGTTCAGGAGTATTTTTGAGTCTTGTTCAGGAGTGTTTTTGAGTCTTGTTCAGGAGTATTTTTGAGTCTTGTTCAGGAGTATTTTTGAGTCTTGTTCAGGAGTGTTTTTGAGTCTTGTTCAGGAGTATTTTTGAGTCTTGTTCAGGAGTGTTTTTGAGTCTTGTTCAGGAGTATTTTTGAGTCTTGTTCAGGAGTGTTTTTGAGTCTTGTTCAGGAGTGTTTTTGAGTCTTGTTCATGAGTGTTTTTGAGTCTTGTTCAGGAGTGTTTTTGAGTCTTGTTCAGGAGTGTTTTTGAGTCTGGTTCAGGAGTATCTTTGAGTCTTGTTCAGAAGTGTTTTTGAGTCTTGTTCAGGAGTGTTTTTGAGTCTTGTTCAGGAGTGTTTTTGAGTCTTGTTCAGGAGTATTTTTGAGTCTTGTTCAGGAGTGTTTTTGAGTCTTGTTCAGGAGTGTTTTTGAGTCTTGTACAGGAGTGTTTTTGAGTCTTGTACAGGAGTGTTTTTGAGTCTTGTTCAGGAGTGTTTTTGAGTCTTGTTCAGGAGTATTTTTGAGTTTTGTTCAGGAGTGTTTTTGAGTCTTGTTCAGGAGTATTTTTGAGTCTTGTTCAGGAGTATTTTTGAGTCTTGTTCAGGAGTATTTTTGAGTTTTGTTCAGGAGTATTTTTGAGTCTTGTTCAGGAGTGTTTTTGAGTCTTGTTCAGGAGTATTTTTGAGTCTTGTTCAGGAGTATTTTTGAGTCTTGTTCAGGAGTATTTTTGAGTTTTGTTCAGGAGTGACGGAGTTCAGAGGGAGGTTGACAGACGGTGCAGCTCGTGCAGTGATACAGTCGATGCACCGGTCTGTCCTGGTGAAGAAGCAGGAACTGCAGGCAAAGCTCTCGGTTTACCGCTCGACCTACGTTCTTACTTTCAGCTTTGGTCATGAGCTTTAGGTCATGACCAAAAGAACAGGATCCAGGATACAGGTGGACCGAAATGAGTTTCCTCCGCAGGGGGGCTGGGCGCTCTCTTAGAGATAGTGTGAGGAGCTCAGAGTAGAGCTGCTGCTCCACGTCGAGAGGAGCAGCTGGGACGACATAGAACACACAGGGACCATGTCTCTCGGAGCTGGAGGAAATGTCTGGGGAGGAGGAAGTCTTCCCCTGTGGCCTGACCCAGGATCAGAGAAAGACGAGGAACGACAGCGCATTAACCCCTAAATGGAGTTCTGCATGAATACAATTATTTTGACTGATTCATGCGCGTGCTGTCAACACTGTCGCTGAGAGGCTGAGAATAAGCCCTCTGTAGATTTGGGACGGCTTATACTGAGACCCTGGGATCCAGATGTGTTTTTGTGATTTAATGAAGAACTATCCCAGTGAGCACCTGCAGGGGTTCAGTCACAGGTAAAGGGGTCTGCAGGTGAGAGACCCCCTTACCTGTGACACGCCCACGTGACCCTCTGTGCTTCTACACCTGAGTCATTTTAGTTCTATTTATATTATTATGGCCTGTGTCTGAAACAAAGATTAAAGTGAATTATTCTATTAACAATATTTAAGTGTATTTTAACTTTTTAGTTTTTTTTTTAAATAGAAGTTGCTGATTTACAATATTTAAGTGTATTTTAACTTTTTAGTTTTTTTTTTAAATAGAAGTTGCTGATTTCAATATGAAACACTTCTTTAGAACAGCTCAGAACCAGATTTATATTCTTTTATTTCTGAAGAGACATATCTTTTTGTCGTTAAATCCAAACGTCGCGTTACCGTGACTCGTGACAGTGTATTTATCATCAGGGTTGATTTAAAGCAGAGCCTCAGATAAAGGCCACACAGAGCCTTATAAGGGTTTTTTCTGTTAAAAACCGTTAGCACTAACAACGAGAGCCGAGTGTTTATGGAGACAGTGTGGACGAGCGACAGAGACGGGACCACCTCCGTTTATTATCGACTCAGACTCAGGGAGGTTTTCATTTGTTTTAGAGACGGAGGGCTCTGGAAACATCACAGAGACAAATGTAATCGTTCAAGAAAAAAGAAGTTGAAATGACTTTTTAACACTAGAGGAGAACACTTCCACTGACCCTGCTGCCTGCAATAACCATGTGTGTGAATCTGGTCAGACTCAGTTTAAACGGGAAAGTCCAGCAGTCCGGACCAGTCAGTGCAGGTGTGAGAGTTAATAACCAGACTGATTGTTGTTCAATAGTTTAACCACTGTGTTCTTCTTCTTTCCCACAGATTCCTCAGAGGGTTTGACCTCACATCCTCCGTCGATGACTGAGCACGCTCCGTCTCCAGCCGTAACCAGCCTCCAGTCCTCTACCTCCGCTTTGGTCCCGCCTTCTTCGTCCAACAACACGGCCATCCCTCAACCGAACGGCAGCGGCAAACCCTGGAAGAGCAAATCCATGAGTACCAAGCACGCCAACGCCACTTCCTGTCCCTCCCAGCCAATCAAAACACTGGACACCAGCAGCAAAACCGCCCCAACAACCGAAACTCCGCCCAAAGTCACCTCTCAGAAGTCTATGCTGGAAAAACTAAAGCTTTTCAACAGTAAAAGTTCATCTAAGTCGTCTCCGGAGACCGTTGTTCATGTAAAAACCTCAGAAAAAGCTGAAATCGGATTAAACACAGATCCGTTTGAAGTTGACGATGGTAATGTCCGACCGGGAATGAACGGAGCGACTCATGTGACGGCTAGCAGTCCGAAAATGGCACTGAAAGGCATTGCTCAAAGGACGTTTAGCCGAGCTTTAACGGCAAAGAAAGGTTCGGTAAAAGCGCCTGAAAAAGACAAAGAAAAGGGAAAAGCTAAAGAATCATTGAAGCGTGTTTCCGCAGGTTCCCCAGATTTAAAAGTCGACGAGGCTAAAGAAGAAGCGCTAAACGCCGATCTGGAGAGCGCTAGTAACAAACGGACGTCTAAAATTGCTAGTTTTATCCCAAAAGGAGGTAAAGTGGCCAAAAAGGATGCTCATAGCGGGATACCAAAACCAGGGACGAAAACTCAAAACGGAAAAACAAAGGAAGTGACGGAAAGACCGAGGAGTATGAGATTAGGAGCAGGTTTGGTGCTGAATAAAGGGCCGCTCGACATAGACAGTAAACACTCCAGCTCTACGTCGAGTCTGGCCTCAGCAGAAGGACAGAAGACAAGCGTTAACATCGCCTACAGCGCCCCCTCGCTGGCCGGAGGAGGGACGACACAGAGCACCGCGTCCAACACTGTCAGTGTTCAGCTCCCGCAAAACCAGCAGCACCACAGTCATCCCAATATGGCCACCGTCGCTCCGTTCATGTACAGGTAAAGACGCCAATAATTCAGCATCTACAGGTTCAAAGCTGTTTGCATTTATCACTTAATTAAAACAAGAAAGTAAGTCATCAGTTTTTATTATTATTAATTTTGTCTCTATATTTTGAGGCAAACCCCAGAATCAGGAAAATAAGTACTTGTTTTTTATTGTGTTTTAACTTTATAACCTTTACGATTATCTCTAGTCCTGGTTTAATCCTGGTTTAAGCCTGGTTTAATCCTGGTTTAAGCCTGGTTTAATCCTGGTTTAAGCCTGGTTTAAGCCTGGTTTAAGCCTGGTTTAAGCCTGGTTTAAGCCTGGTTTAAGCCTGGTTTAATCCTGGTTTAATCCTGGTTTAATACTGGTTTAATCCTGGTTTAATACTGGTTTAAGCCTGGTTTAAGCCTGGTTTAAGCCTGGTTTAATACTGGTTTAATCCTGGTTTAATCCTGGTTTAAGCCTGGTTTAATCCTGGTTTAATCCTGGTTTAATACTGGTTTAAGCCTGGTTTAAGCCTGGTTTAATACTGGTTTAAGCCTGGTTTAATCCTGGTTTAATCCTGGTTTAAGCCTGGTTTAAGCCTGGTTTAATCCTGGGTCTGTGAGGTCAGACCTGGAACACACAAAAACACAAGACTCAGACACAAAAAAAAGACTATTGTTCATCTACACTTTACAATAATGGCAGCTTCCTTCATTATTATTACCTTTTCTAGTTTCTGTTTAATATATCCCACACAACAGCCATGTCCTACCACTCCTCTTTCAATCCATGTCTCCATGTCAAGTAAGTTCTTCAGAAAAACAGGCTTTATCAGACACAATGTGGTGAAGCTCTCTCAACAGAGACAACACAACAAGACAGACACAACAAATAGTTACCGGAACACAGCATGTCAAAATAAGAGCGTTTCCGGGCCCCGTTCCGACTCTGGAGAGGTTTATAACTACTATAACTAAAAGTAACAGTTTTGTTTTGACCTCACTCTGTCAAAGTCAAGTCTGAACATTAACCCCGTTTTCGTTCAGAGCCATGAGTAAACACAGATCGATCGTTTGAACAAACTGCAGCTCAGCTCCGTTCAGACCTGGTCACAAGACTTTAGGATTTAGCCTCCTGTAATCAGCTGTAATCCCTCTTTTGAAACAATTTCTGGGACGTTAACCTCCTCCTTAATGGAAAATCATTTATAATAGATGTTTGTAAGTGATATTTCGACTGTTTTTTCTCTCAGATCTCAGACGGAGAGCGACGCGGTGAACTGTGAATCTGGAGGAAGAAGCGGAGACTGCAGTAAAAGCAGCCTCGCGTCCATCGAAGACCTGGCAGGTTGGACGCATATAGAACATATTCTTTGTAAATTATTCTATTAACTCTAATGTTTTAGTCTGGGACAGAGCTTTTTAAAGAAGCAGAGCTGTTTTCCTCCTCTTATTTTGTTTTGTCTGCTTGTTGCTACTGTTTTATTGTTTTTTTTTTTCTTATTTTTTTATTATATTTGTTGTTTATTTATCCAGAAAAGTTAAACGTGCCACCTTTTTATTATTTATTATTTATGTTTCCAGGTTTACACCCAGTTTAATCTGGGTTTAGACCTAATGTAGTCCTTCGATTTAGCTTTGGGTCAAGTCTTTAAAGTTCACTTCATCCTCCTTCCACAGTTCTTTATATTATTTCTGAAAAGTGTTATTTTTTTATCTTATTAGTTTTTGTCTTACTCTTATTTATTTTTTTATTGTTTCTTTCTTTCTCGCTCCTGCTCAAGAAAGTGAAGGATGTCTTTCTGTTTCCAGTGTTTTGTATTTTAAATTGTGGAATCTGTGTCGTTGTTGTTGAAGGTGAGGATCCTGAGACGAGGCGACTGAGAACCGTTAAAAACATCGCAGATTTAAGACAAAACCTGGAGGAGACCATGTCCAGTCTCAGAGGGACTCAGCTCTCTCACAGGTGCACACATTTAAAAACTGGTTTGGTCTCTGTCTGGATCTTTTTGGAGTCTGGGTTTAAGTCCTGGATTAGCTTCCATGTAATTGTGGATTTGTTTTTTTCGACTCTAGTTTAGTCCAGGTTTTGATCCCAGTTCAGTCCGGGTTTAGTCCTGGGTTTAATTCTTGGTTTTGTTCTAATTTAGTCTTTGTCTTGTCCTGATTTAATTCTTTTGTTTAGTCCCTGGTCTGGTCCAGGTTTTGGTCCCAGATTACTTCTGGTTTAGACCTGTTTTAATCCTGGGTTAGTCCAGGTTTGAGCCTTGGGTTGATGAGTTTTTAAACTTTTCCCAGTTCTCTGGACGCCTCGTTGGACGGAGCCGTTCCCGCAGACGGCGTCCCAAACGGAGGCCGCAGTCTCCTGAGCATGGCTGCGTCCCGTCCCGCGCTGTCGTCATGGCGACTGGGTCAGAACAGCCCCCGCCTCCAGGCCGGCGACGCCCCGTCTCTGGGCAACAGTTACAGGGGGGCGGGGCCTGGGCCAGGAGGGCGGTACCTGTACGCGGGTCACCTGAGGCGTCAGCTGACAGGAAGGGGCGGGGCTCTGGAGGGAACGGAGCGAATGGGAGAGGAGGTGGAGCTGGAGGCCGTCGCCATGGAGATGACCGGATACATGAGCGACGGAGACGTGCTCAGCAAAACCCTGACGCGCACTGATGATGTCACCAGCGGGTGAGTGGCACTAGTGCATGTGACAGAGCCTACACTCCCATCAGCCCCGGCTTTAGAACATGTTCAGTGTGAGTCCAAAGTGTCAAAGTTTGAGACATTTTCTTACTTTGTACAGTTTGAGATTAACTTCATCCAGATTTGAAATGAAAGCAGGAGACAGTGTGTGGAGGAAAACTGCACTTGTCACTGGGTTTATTATTGTGTATAAAACACAGTCTCATCTGTGTGTGCATGGCTCAGCGTACGTTTAACGTTTGTGGAAACTCAGTAAAATATGTTTTGAAAAACACAAACAATCGACCTGAGCTCCATGACCCGGGGCTCTTTGTGACATAATGTTACAGAGAGGTTACACAAAATAAAGTGCTTTTTATTGTCGACCCCGAGCTCTCGGCACAAAAAGTAAACTCAAACTAAAACCATAGAAGGACGTTGTGTTGAAGCTTGTTTTAAATGTGGAAAATAAACTTGTATGCAGAAAGGGAAACACAAGGCTAAAAACTAAAGCTGAGTAAGAGTAATGTAATGTTTTATTGTGTCCAGTAGAGGGCAGTGCAGCTCCTTCAGTTTTATATGTGTGTTTCAGTCTCAGAGCCAGAGGACGTGTTAGTGTGTTTACAGCTGTGTTCAAACAGGTCCAGCACATCCCTGTGTGACCTGCCTCCAGCTGAATGAGCCCAGGTCAGAGCTACAGGGCAGAGGTCACAGTCAGGCAGATGAGTGATCACGAACCAACAGAGGACATTTCATCTGACGCTGTAACATTTGATCAGTTTGATTCAGATTTAGAGTTTAAAAATGGACAAAAAAGCTTGATACCAGTCTTGGTCCAATAAAGATACAGTCGTGAATATTCATACTCACTTTTATCAGTGCATTAAAAGGGTTTTTTTTTTTAAACTGTAAAACTTGCAAAACACTTTTTATTTGACAGATACAGTATAGATAGACAGAAAACATGGCAGATAAAGTAAAGGGAAGATTAAAAGCTGCGTGATGAACCTGGTGAGCCGCTAACATATTTGTATGACAATAAATGATCTAACTTTTTCCACTTTTTTCTTTTTGGGACTTCTGAAATTGAATGAAATAATCTCTTTAAATGGAACATGCACTGGTGTCTTTCCCCCGAAGCCTCGGTCTGTCCTGTTATTGACCTAAACATTACTAAAGGCTTCAGGTTGGTCTGGTTGTTTCCATCACAAACCTCCGGTCTCCGGTCGAATGCAGCTCCAGCCCGAGGCTCGCTGTGAAAAGCAGGAAGATAAGTGCTCTTCAAACGTTTGATTTGACTCAGATAAAGGCACAGACACCTGCAAGAGTGACAGACGAGGACACGCTGTGTTCACGTCAACAACACACTCTTCAGGCTTTTTTTAAATCAAACTCCATTCATTTACGAAGGAAAGCCCTTTTCTACAGAAGGCCTTTCACTGAAGCAACAACACGGACTAGAGCTTCTGAGCATGGTTCACAAAAGGGAAGCTTTAGTTTGAGCTGGAAGTCCTATTTTTTATGGTTTACAAAGTTATTGTTATTGATATTTGCATGCTTAATATTAGGTTACAGTTACAAAAGATCTTTTTTACCCTAAATTACTAGAAAAGAACATATAAACTTTAATAAGTTTGCTGGAATGATGTTGAATAAATTGTGGGAAAGTTGGTTAAGTTTGACTCTGGGACAAACTTCGCTGACATAAAAAATCCTAAGCCCTTTCAAAACAAGGATCCTTAATTAAAGGCAAAAATATAGAAATCAAAAAATGCCCAAAAAAAGAGTCTTGTCTTGTCTTGCCTAAAAGATGAATAAAAAATGAATTGTAACGAAAGAAAAAAAATCGCCTACAGTGTCACAGTAAAGCACCGGCGGTGTTAAAATAGCCTACAGTGTCACAGTGAAGCACCGTCAGTGTTAAAATCGCCTACAGTGTCACAGTAAAGCACCGGCGATGTTAAAATCGCCTACAGTGTCACAGTAAGGCACCGGCGGTGTTAAAATCGCCTACAGTGTCACAGTAAGGCACCGTCAGAGTTAAAATTGCCTACAGTGTCACAGTAAAGCACCGGCGGTGTTAAAATCGCCTACAGTGTCACAGTAAGGCACCGTCAGAGTTAAAATTGCCTACAGTGTCACAGTAAAGCACCGGCGGTGTTAAAATCGCCTACAGTGTCACAGTAAGGCACCGTCAGAGTTAAAATTGCCTACAGTGTCACAGTAAAGCACCGGCGGTGTTGAAATCGCCTACAGTGTCACAGTAAAGCACCGGCGGTGTTAAAATCGCCTACAGTGTCACAGTAAAGCACTGTTAGTGTTAAAATCACCTACAGTGTCACAGTAAAGCACCGGTGGTGTTAAAATCGCCTACAGTGTCACAGTAAGGCACCGTCAGTGTTAAAATCGCCTACAGTGTTACAGTAAAGCACCAGCGGTGTTAAAATCGCCTACAGTGTCACAGTAAGGCACAGTCAGTGTTAAAATCCAGGTAAAGGGCAGACGGCAGGTTCCAGAGGAATGAGAGTGAAAAGTGGAAGTGTGCAGAGGCCCTTCCTCCGCTCGGCTCCTGGGGCCATTTACTCTTTAAACACATCACTCAGCGGTGGTTCCTCACAGAGCCTGACCTTTGACCTGGAGTCGGGTTTGTTCAGGCGCAGCTCACACAGCGCTCGTTAAATCGAGGTCTGTTTGTTTGAATTGAGCTCAGACACAGTTGAAACAGATTTGAATTCTAAAACTGAACTAGAATATGTACCTTTCCCGTCTTTACGAGAGTCAGTGTAAAAAACAAAGACTGTCCGAAAAACACAGTGAGCTCTTTGTTTTAACAACACAACGTCACATTATCAGATGAATTTAACCCAGACTCAACCAGGACTAAATCAAGACCAAACCCAGACACAACCAGGACTAAATCAAGACCAAACCCAGACTCAACCAGGACTAAATCAAGACCAAACCCAGACACAACCAGGACTAAATCAAGACCAAACCCAGACTCAACCAGGACTAAATCAAGACCAAACCTGGGACTAAACCAGGACTAAATCAAGACCAAACCCGGGACTAAACCAGGACTAAATCAAGACCAAACCCAGACACAACCAGGACTAAATCAAGACCAAACCCAGACACAACCAGGACTAAATCAAGACCAAACCCAGACTCAACCAGGACTAAATCAAGACCAAACCTGGGACTAAACCAGGACTAAATCAAGACCAAACCCAGACTCAACCAGGACTAAATCAAGACCAAACCCAGACTCAACCAGGACTAAATCAAGACCAAACCTGGGACTAAACCAGGACTAAATCAAGACCAAACCCAGACTCAACCAGGACTAAATCAAGACCAAACCCAGACTCAACCAGGACTAAATCAAGACCAAACCCAGACTCAACCAGGACTAAATCAAGACCAAACCTGGGACTAAACCAGGACTAAATCAAGACCAAACCCGGGACTAAACCAGGACTAAATCAAGACCAAACCCAGACACAACCAGGACTAAATCAAGACCAAACCTAGACTCAACCAGGACTAAATCAAGACCAAACCCAGACTCAACAAGGACTAAACCAAGAACTAAACCAGTCAACACTAAACTAACAGGACTAAACTTATGAGTCAAAAACATGACAAAAGCTAGAACTGAACAAAGACTAAACCCAAAGCTAACCTGAGGATGTGTGGACTTAAACGTCTCTCTGGTAGTTGCTCTGTGAGGGGGTTCACTTGGATAAACGCTCCAGACGACCTCGGAGCCTCCAGAATAAACTCTGCTATGGGTTTATTCTGGAGAACCTCAGACAACCCCAGACACAGAGACTTTTGTATTGAAGCAGCAGTGTGGACGTGTCACAGAGCACCTCCACCTTTACTGCTCCCACCTCCACAGCTCCAGCTCAGGGGCGGGTTTACCCTTTAAGCCCCGCCCCTCCCTCCTCCCACTCTTCAGTCGGTCCCATGTGCAGCTCAGAAACACCTCAGACGCACTCAGACCTGCTGCAACATGGACTAGAGCTGAAACGGCGCAGGATTTAAAGAGGACTGGGGTTTTGACTGGAGACTGTTGCTGTGGGGACAACTGCCAACAGGAAGTCTTTATTTGGACTTTATTGGATTTAGTGGGAGACAATGTTTGAGGCAGAAAGGTAAGACTTAAGCTCATTTCCTGCCTGGACTGTGGGACTAAACCAAGACTAATGTAGACTAAATCTAGCACTAAACCGGGTAAATGGGGTCTATTTTTAAAACTAAAAGAAGACCATACCAGGATTAAAACTAGGACGAAATGTGGACTAAACCTTAGACCAAATGAGACCAAACATGACTTAACCGTGGGTAAATGAGACGTAAACCAGGACTAGACTCAAAGGGTATTTAGGACTAAGTCTCGAACTAAACTCGGGTCAAATCCAGGACAAAATCAATATTAAAACATCTGGCCTATCTAGGATAAATCAAGACTAAACCTGGAATAACTAAGGTCTAAACCAAGGTTTGACCAGATCTAAACCAGGACTTAAGCAGACTCTATCAAAGCTCAGACATTGAACTAATCCAGAACCAGGAGTAAGCTAACACTAAACTAGAACCACTCTAAACTGAACTAAAACCAGGTTGATCACAGGACAGGATTTAACTTGGACTAAACCTAGAACTAAACCCAGGGACAAAACTAAGACTAACCAGGCCACATCTTAACATCTAAACCTAAAACTCAGACTTAACTAGAACTAAAGACCAAACCAGACTGAAAGCAGGACTAAACCCGGACTCTCTTCCCTGTAAACCCAGACTCGTACAGTAGACCCTTCAGGACCCGGTCTTGGTCTGAATCGATGCTGGGTGTTTATTTAAGTCTCATATTTTCAGTAAAAGGACCTGTCACTTCTCATTTTCACATGTTTCTGAGCGCGTCCAGTTCCCACATCAGCTGCATATTTGTGGAGTATTTTTAGTTTTCCCTCATGTTTTAATTCCTAACGGTCATGTTCGGTGATGAATGAGGCTTTACTTCCTGCAAAGAACTAACGGTTTCTTCTGGGCTTCTGGAGCGTTTCGAACTGTCCAATAGAAGTCTGTACATTATGATCTGCAGGCTTTTTGTCCGTATCATCATAGTCGGGAAAAACTTTAAATATTTTATTTTATATTAAATTAAAATAAACCTCCATGAGCTTGGGTTTGCACTGTTTTTTGGATTTAAAAAAAATGTTTTTGGATAAAAAAATATTTTTTTTGTATTTTTAAATATTCTGTTCTTATAATTTAAATATTTTGTTTTTATATTTTAATATATTATGATTTTAGGTTTTAAAATAGGTTTTAATTAAAATTTTAAAATATTCCTTTTTTGAAATATTTAAATATTTTGTTTTGAGATTTTTAAGTTGTTTACTTGGCTGTCTCTCACAAACTGGTCTTGATCCGTAAAGGTGCTGCTCTTATCTTGGTCTAAGTAGACTTTACATTACGTTACGTTTAAAGTTAATGTGTTGAATATAAAACTAGCACAAACCTATCCTCACTCGACTCCTCTTTTCTTTTCTTGTTTCTAATCATGACCCCACTGACCCTTCCTAACAGTTCTTTTGCCGTTACGTTTGTATTTCCTAAAGGTTTTCTGTCGTCTCGTTACAGCTACATGACGGACGGAGGTCTGGGTCTGTACACGAGACGTCTCAATCGTCTCCATGACAACATATCCAACATGGCCGCCGTGAGAGAGACGCTGCACAGAAAGGCCTCGACGGGACAGGGAGACGCCGACAGGTAGGAACTTTTATCTGTTCTGTTTACATCACAAGCCTACGTCTTTACGAATGAGCTTTAGTCGTTACGATGAACAGGTTTGAGCCAAAGTGACTCATTTTATTTCACAGTACTTCTGTAAAAGTCCAAAGCTTCTCCTCGATGTGTTCAGACTTGTACGAAAAAAAAAGATTTTAGGGTGAAGCAGTTGAGTAACACGCCGTGTTTCTGTTTGAAGGACTAAAGCAGGACTAAAGCAGGACTAAACCAGGACTTTACCAGGACTAAAACTAAAAAAGACTAAACCAGGATTAAACTAGAACTAAACAAGACTAACTCTAGACTCAGACTTAAACCAAGATTTAAACTGAGGTTAAACCAGACTAAATTTGGACAAAAGTAGATCAATCCCAGGATTCAACAAAGACTAAACCTGAACCAGGACTCAACAAAGACTAGACCTAAACCAGGACTCGACAAAGACTAGACCTGAACCAGGACTCGACAAAGACGAGACCTAAACCAGGACTAAACCAGGACTAAACCAGGACTAAACCAGGACTAAACCAGGACTAAACCAGGACTAAACCAGGACTCGACAGGACCCATTTGTCTGGTCTTGCCTCATGGATCCGCCTGAGACCGGGTTCTGCTGAAGTGTCGGTGACGGATGAAATGGATGAGCAGCTCCAGCACGATCCTGCACGGGGGGGTAAATGTGTGTGTGTGTGTGTGTGTGGGGGGGGGCAGTGGGGGAGGGACGGGGCAGATTAACAAAACAGGACAAAGAAGAAGAGCCACATGAAAGAAGGAACAAGGATTTGAGTTCATTTGTCTTTTGAAACGAACCATTGTTCATTCTTCCTTCAGTGGATCTTGTGTTCGGTGAAGACTCGGGTGTAGTACATGAGTGGATCTTGTGTTCGGTGAAGACTCGGGTGTAGTACATGAGTGGATCTTGTGTTCGGTGAGGACTCGGGTGTAGTACATGAGTGGATCTTGTGTTCGGTGAAGACTCGGGTGTAGTACATGAGTGGATCTTGTGTTCGGTGAGGACTCGGGTGTAGTACATGAGTGGATCTTGTGTTCGGTGAAGACTCGGGTGTAGTACACGAGTGGATCTTGTGTTCGGTGAAGACTCGGGTGTAGTACATGAGTGGATCTTGTGTTCGGTGAAGACTCGGGTGTAGTACACGAGTGGATCTTGTGTTCGGTGAGGACTCGGGTGTAGTACACGTGGTGGATCTTGTGTTCGGTGAAGACTCGGGTGTAGTACATGAGTGGATCTTGTGTTCGGTGAAGACTCGGGTGTAGTACATGAGTGGATCTTGTGTTCGTGAAGACTCGGTGTAGTACATGAGTGGATCTTGTGTTCGTGAGGACTCGGGTGTAGTACATGAGTGGATCTTGTGTTCGGTGAAGACTCGGGTGTAGTACACGAGTGGATCTTGTGTTCGGTGAAGACTCGGGTGTAGTACATGAGTGGATCTTGTGTTCGGTGAAGACTCGGGTGTAGTACACGAGTGGATCTTGTGTTCGGTGAGGACTCGGGTGTAGTACACGTGGTGGATCTTGTGTTCGGTGAAGACTCGGGTGTAGTACATGAGTGGATCTTGTGTTCGGTGAAGACTCGGGTGTAGTACATGAGTGGATCTTGTGTTCGGTGAAGACTCGGGTGTAGTACACGAGTGGATCTTGTGTTCGGTGAGGACTCGGGTGTAGTACACGTGGTGCACTCCAGGGGACCGCGTTAGGAGGTGCACTCCAGGGGACCGCGTTAGGAGGTGCACTCCAGGGGACCGCGTTAGGAGGTGCACCCCAGGGGACCGCGTTAGGAGGTGCACCCCAGGGGACCGCGTTAGGAGGTGCACCCCAGGGGACCGCGTTAGGAGGTGCACCCCAGGGGACCGCGTTAGGAGGTGCACCCCAGGGGACCGCGTTAGGAGGTGCACCCCAGGGGACCGCGTTAGGAGGTGCACCCCAGGGGACCGCGTTAGGAGGTGCACCCCAGGGGACCGCGTTAGGACCGAAGCTTTTGTTCTTTATAGCTCCTTTTTGCTCCAAGCCCTCTTCCCTAAATCCTCAGGTGGGACTCATTTCCTCGTCTCTCTTATAAGCTCTTAACCTTTGACCTTTCGGCCGCTCATTAACCCCCGACAGTTCAAAAGCCGAGCCAGGCTGTAACTGTCCCGTCTTTACTCTTTAAGTGGGAGTGTGGCCACTTTCAAACTTTCATATCTCTAGGTTTAATCGAGCGTCTTTTATGATTAAGGGTTTATAAAGTTCAGAGAAAAGGGGAGTTTTTAAGGTGCTCTGACCTTGTCCTGAACCATGAAAGTTTTATTTGAGGATTAATTAGAAGACTTTGAAAGCAGGATTTATTTTATAAAAAGGCTGGAGGGCTAATATTTTTCTGTTATAAAGTAAAGACTCATTAAGGATTAGATAAGAGTTTGTATAAACGATCTGTGCGTGGGGAAAATACTGCCTTTGAGCACACTATAGCCTTTAAAAAAACACCTTTTATCTTTCTCTCGGTTCTTTCTTTGTTATTCTGTATTTCCTTTATGTATTATCTATCTGTGGATTCTGTAGATTTATCGAACTGTGATATCTTTGACAGGTGTTTTAGACTCTCCGTTACATTTAATCTCAGTTATTACTGTTCCGGTTGTTCAGACTCAAATGGTGCTTCTGGAGGTTAAACTCAAGTAAATATTCAGAGAGGTTGGGAATGTTGCTCCTCTGGGGTCAGCTCAGAGGGTTTGTGTTTGGGATAAAGAACAGGACACGTTTCAGCTGCTTCACGAACGAACGAGTTGAAAGGATTCTTCTTTTATTCACTTTATTAACACGGCATCAACATGACTCGAAAACTGACCTTAACTCCACAGTTTAGTTGAGCTCTGGTTGAGAAGAATGAGTCTTCCTCTCCCCAAGCCTACTCTCTACCACCGCGCCATCTACTGGTCAGTGTAGGAAATACTCCCAAGTAAAAAGAGATGTAATGGAAACCAAAGGGATATTAGCAGCTAATTCAATAATAAAATATAAATAATAGAGCTGTCTGTTTTTATGTCTCTGCAGGAAGATACAGCCGTTTTAATGATTGTATTCACTTTACAGTTTTTATCCACAAAATGTACAAAGTCCGGCCCAGGGGCCAATCGTGGCACAAGGTGAGAGTTTATCTGGCCCCCAGCTTCTGAGATCAAATATAATATGGCCCCAACATTAATATACAAAATACAATTTCTGTTCAAATCCAAATAAAAGTTCTTTAGAATTAGAATAAACCCAGAAGAGACCGTGTGCAGAAAGTTAGTTTTTACTTCTGTCACTTAAGCTGCTCAAACACTTCTTTAACACTTCACAAAGACATGCATCTGTTCATCGGAGAATGACTCTGAAATGTTATTATTACAAAGCGTGTTTGCTCTTGGTGTGACTCTGTAAAAAGCTCCGGTTCCTAAAGCAGTTGGTCCAGTTTAACTCTGAATAACCTGAGTTTTTAGCTTGGTAAGGCTTGGTTTAAGTGTAACATGTGAGCGTGACCTCTGCTTTTAAGGGTCATCGCTTCAAAGACTCGCTTTAGGTTCCACTGAAGAGAAAACAGCTTTAGTCCAGTCTGTTCTAATGAAAGAAAATCAAGTATTTCTATTGGATTTGTTAGACTTTTGACAAAACCATTTCTTATAAACACTCCAGCAACAAGAGCTGGCCTTAAAGCAGCAGTTAGACCTCATGTGTGAGTGTCTAAACGGATTCATTTACCTTTAATAACACAGAAACACCTGACCACACAGACCGCACAGCAGTAAGTCTGAGTCTTCAGCTGCAGAAACTGGTTGATGCGAGTCATTAAAGCGGCCCTAGGAGTTTGATTACAGTATTCCTGTTTAGATTGGGATTACAGCCTTTCACAAATGAAAAGAGCCTCCCTGTATCACTCCGTCAGCTGTGAGTGAATAAATCTGTCGTTGAGGAAAGAGGAAGCGGCCCGTGACTGGTCTTTGTTAAAAACAGACAAAGACCTGCTCTGGTTCGAGGCGGATCTTTCTCTTCATGGAACAAACAAAAGCAGCGCCGAGGCTCGTCCACAGCATCTTTCTGAACTCTTTAACCTCAGACGCATGTCACAATAGGCTCTGCTTTTGGGAATTTTAAATCATGGTTTCACTTAGCTTTAGTTTTTCCCGAGACTACATTTAACCCTGTTTTATTTCAGACTGGTTTATTTTACTTTAAAGTGACTCTGGAGGAGTTTCACTTTTATATGGTTCCTTTTTCAGATGAATTATTAAATGTAGTCTGTTCTTCTTATAGTTCTGTGTGGTTAGGTGAGGGTCAGCTCCTGTAGGGGGCGCTGTGTTGGTTGTGGGCTAGACGTCGGTCATTTTTGAACTCAGTATTTACAGAGATGATATTTTCTAGAATCATTTTTTATTTAGTTTTGTCTGGACAGAGCCAGGAGTCCAACGAAAGCTGGTCAAATCCAACTTAAATGAGTTAGTCCTGGTTTAGTCCTGGTTTAGTCCTGGTGTAGACCTGGTTTAGTCCTGGTTTAGTCCTGGTTTAGACCTGGTTTAGTCCTGGTTTAGACCTGGTTTAGTCCTGGTTTAGACATGGTTTAGACCTGGTTTAGACCTGGTTTAGTCCTGGTTTAGACCTGGTTTAGTCCTGGTTTAGACCTGGTTTAGACCTGGTTTAGTCCTGGTTTAGACCTGGTTTAGACCTGGTTTAGTCCTGGTTTAGACCTGGTTTAGTCCTGGTTTAGTCCTGGTTTAGTCCTGGTTTAGTCCTGGTTTAGTCCTGGTTTAGACCTGGTTTAGACCTGGTTTAGACCTGGTTTAGTCCTGGTATAGTCCTGGTTTAGACCTGGTTTAGACCTGGTTTAGACCTGGTTTAGACCTGGTTTAGACCTGGTTTAGACTTGGTTTAGTCCTGGTATAGTCCTGGTTTAGACCTGGTTTAGACCTGGTTTAGACCTGGTTTAGTCCTGGTTTAGTCCTGGTTTAGACCTGGTTTAGACCTGGTTTAGACCTGGTTTAGACCTGGTTTAGACATGGTTTAGACATGGTTTAGACCTGGTTTAGTCCTGGTTTAGTCCTGGTTTAGTCCTGGTTTAGTCCTGGTTTAGACCTGGTTTAGTCCTGGTTTAGTCCTGGTTTAGTCCTGGTTTAGACCTGGTTTAGACCTGGTTTAGACCTGGTTTAGTCCTGGTATAGTCCTGGTTTAGACCTGGTTTAGACCTGGTTTAGACCTGGTTTAGACCTGGTTTAGATCAGGATTCTTCTGATGCGTTTGTAACGACAGAGACTCAGTGGTCTTTAAAGTCTGGCGTCTCCTGTTTCACCTGAGCACCCTCTGGAGCCCGGGGCCACAGTCTCGCTCTTTGTGAGGATAATATTTGTTATGATTCAGACTCGGAAATCCCCGTCTCTTCTGCCCCACTGCTCCGGCGGCTCCGCTCTGAGCTCAGGACGTCCTGCGCAAACGGACTGGCCACAATCCAAACAGAGCTAAACAGAGCTAAAGCAACAACCGCCGCCGCTGCTGTTTGTTTGGGACTGTGGCTGGTTTAAAAGGCCCTGATGGAGTTGCCTCAGGAGCATTTCCTTTGAGTGAGTCTTTTTAACGGAGGAACTTTGCATGACAGGGCACATTCTCTTTAGTGCCAGCCCTTAAAGCGGAAAGCTGGGCACATTTGGAGGTTTCAGCTTTGTTTTCTGCTGGAGCATTACTAAAAAAGAGTCCAAAGAGTTCTCGTACAGTTTTACTTTGGTGACACTTTTGCCGCTGGTCCTGCGGGAAGGTTGTGGGTTCGATTCCCAGTCCCTCTGCTCCAGGTTCGCTTTATCGCACTCTCCTTTTCTACTCTTTAGATATTCACTTCCTGTTGTCTTCGGCAGCTCTTTCCTGTGTCCCACCCTCTCTGTCTCTTTGGCAGCACCTGTTCATCAGTTCAGTCTAACACAGAAGTCCCCAACCGTTTATGAGACACGGACCGGTTCAATGTCAGACAATATTTTCACGGACACACATAAATACACAAAATAAACTGATACAAGCAGCATTAAAACGAATATTTTCTAAATATATTATGAACGTGTCTTTTAATGCACTTGGTCTCCAAGTGTTGAAGCAGTTTTCTTCATTTCCTCATTAGAGCCGGCCCCCGAAGACTCTGCAGAGCGGGAGTCACCTGTCGCTATAAATCCATATTTAAGTAGGACTCTTGGTATTGTCTGGTAAATACAACTTACTTCTGTCTCCTCACTGGGTTTTTTCCCCTTTGAGAAGAAACTTTCCAAAGAACAGGTTTGAACAGGTTTTAGATGGATTTGAACAGGTTTTAGATGGATTTGAACAGGTTTTAGTTGGGTTTGAACTGGTTTTAGATGGATTTGAACTGGTTTTAGATGGATTTGAATGGGTTTTAGATGGATTTGAACAGGTTTTAGATGGATTTGAACAGGTTTTAGATGGATTTGAACAGGTTTTAGTTGGGTTTGAACTGGTTTTAGATGGATTTGAACTGGTTTTAGATGGATTTGAATGGGTTTTAGATGGATTTGAACAGGTTTTAGATGGATTTGAACAGGTTTTAGATGGATTTGAACAGGTTTTAGTTGGGTTTGAACTGGTTTTAGATGGATTTGAACAGGTTTTAGATGGATTTGAACAGGTTTTAGATGGATTTGAACAGGTTTTAGATGGATTTGAACAGGTTTTAGATGGATTTGAACAGGTTTTAGATGGATTTGAACAGGTTTTAGATGGATTTGAACAGGTTTTAGATGGATTTGAACAGGTTTTAGATGGGTTTGAACTGGTTTTAGATGGATTTGAACAGGTTTTAGATAGGTTTGAACAGGTTTTAGATGGATTTGAACAGGTTTTAGTTGGATTTGAACAGGTTTTAGTTGGATTTGAACAGGTTTGAGTTGGATTTGAACAGGTTTTAGTTGGATTTGAACAGGTTTGAGTTGTATTTGAACTGGTTTTAGTTGAGTTTGAACTGGTTTTAGTTGGATTTGAACAGGTTTTAGATGGATTTGAACAGGTTTGAGTTGGATTTGAACAGGTTTTAGGTGGATTTGAACTGGTTTTAGATGTGTTTGAACAGGTTTGAGTTGGATTTGAACTGGTTTTAGATGGATTTGAACAGGTTTTAGTTGGATTAGTGATGTGTTTTATTAAACGTGTCAGAGGCTGGTGTAGATTTGAAGATGAAGCAGGAAATGTAAACTGATCTAATGTTACGTCAGAAAGACGAGTCGAGCTAAATATGTAACTCAATAAAAAATCAAATAAAACAATAATAAAACATGGACGCTCCTCCTTCTGCTTCACCAGAGCAGCTCCAGAGAACGTGTGGAGGAATGTGACGTACCGGTGTTAAAACTAACTCTTCACAGAGCGGTCTATTATCACCTCAGTGTTGGAATGAACTCTGGGAGAAAAGGGGACAGAGTGAAGTCTCAGAAGAGTTTACTGATGACCGGTTTACTCCTGGATTAGCTCTGGTTTTGGTTTTGGTCTTAGTCTTTGGTGTTAGTCTTGGATTAGATGGACTTTATCCAGTCAGACGTGTTAGTCCAGATTTAGTCCTGGGTTCATACTTGGGTTCTTCAGGTTTAGTCCAGTTTTAATATTTAAGTCCTGGTCCTGCCTTGGTTTAGTCTTAATGTCAGTCCAGGTTTATTCCTTTCTTTGGTCATTTATTGCTTTTTTTACTCCATAACATCTCAGTAAAACTATTCCAGGAAACTCGAGGGTCCAGTTTTCTCTCCACCTCATTCTCGACAGCTCCGGTTTAGTCCTAGTTTTCCAGTGACGGGACCGGCCCGGACTGGACTCTGAGGAATGTCTCATTGTCCTGTGTCTTTTTTAGAAACATTATCCTTGAGTTGACACAGACAGAAACTGTTTGTTCTGTAAACAGCCAGGTCTGTGCTCAAACACAGTCCTCACGACACACACGAGAAACTCCTCCTGTCTCCTACCGGGCCTCGTCTTACAAACCTTTAACTTCTATTCATATCCACATCATCTGGCATAAAAGTAAGTATAGAATATTCATCCACAAACGTTATTAACGGGACACCTTTGATTCAAAATGGCCGACTCCCTGTGCGTTGTTAAACATGGCTCTGGAGGTTTTGTACGAGCCAGATCTGAGGCCCTTAAGAGTTCCAGGTTTTAACGTTGGACACTCTTTTCTTTTCTTTCCCCGAAACATTCAGCTTTTCAGTGTCTGGCTGTGCACCTGGTTTAGCTCCACCTGCGGGACGAGAATACACAGAATAAAACCTTCCTGGTGAAGTAAAAAGTAAAAAGACGTTTGAAAAAGTTTGGTTAGTGCAGAGAAGTGTGGACGAAGCCTGAAATACCAGAGAACGGTCCGAGAAGTCCGTTTAAGACATTCCAGAGCAGCGTCTCTCGTCTGGAGCCCGGGCTCTTTTTATAGAAAACCCCCTGAGGTCAAAGATCAAAGGTCACAGGTCGAGAAAAAACGGTCCTCGGAGAGAAACTGAGGCACAGGGGTTGACTTCAGAGTTCTGTGTGGACAGGAAAAGCCCAACAGAGCTCAGAAACTGGATGGTGTGGAGATGACCTTTGAACCTTATTTTAGCAGAGGGTTCATAAAGACTGTGTTGAACTGGAAACTGTCAGATTAGAACAAAACAAGTCAAAATGTGTTTAACAGGGGCATTATTTAATGGTTTGTGTTTAAGTGAGGTTCGGTCAGTAACAGGTGCAGCGACAGAATCCTCACTGAAGACTCAAAAGAGAAACACAAATAGTTTTCTAAAATTAAGCTTGTCTTGTTTTTGTGATAAACAGATATATCCAAGAAGTAATAAAGAAATATTGTTCTTTTTTTTGTCAGCAGCTGTTTCTGCTGTTTTCTGTTGGATTTGAACAGGTTTTAGTGGTGTTTGAGCAGGTTTTAGTTGGGTTTGAACAGGTTTTAGTTGGATTTGAGCAGGTTTTAGTGGTGTTTGAGCAGGTTTTAGTTGGATTTGAGCAGGTTTTAGTTGGGTTTGAGCAGGTTTTAGTGGTGTTTGAGCAGGTTTTAGTGGTGTTTGAACAGGTTTTAGTTGGGTTTGAACAGGTTTTAGTTGGATTTGAGGGATCAGATCTTGATGATACTGTATCTTTGCTCATGCTCTCATCAACCTTTCGCCTGCTCGTTTTTGGCTGCTGTGGGGTCGCCGTGGTTACCGCTCTCTCCTCTCTGATTGGCTGTCGTGGCTCGGTGGCGGTCTCTAACGGCGGGTCTCGATGCCAGAGTCGTCCCGCTCTGTAATTAACCCTGGTCCGTCTCTGGAAGCCCTGGGCCGGTCTCGGACGGAGGGCGGGGTCCGTCTGGGAAACGGGCTCAGCGTCGGGTTTCTCTGCGACGACTCTCTTTGATCAGGACTCGAGGAGAAGAAAAAAAAGAGGCTTATTTTTGGGAGTTGAGGCCTGTGTGGACACAAAGGTTAAAGCAGACACAGAGTCAAGTTTAGGAAGAAACAAGTGCATTCAAACTCGTTCTTTTAAATTAAAACACAAGGTTGTGGGTTTATTCTTTCGAAGTGGAAGAACATTCACAGGTAACAGGTAAATCTAAAGGTCTGTTGTTTTTTGTCTCGTGGTGATATTGACAATTGCAGTTCCACACAGGTGGCCATAGTAAGATTTACCTAAAATAAATCCTTGTAACACTTTGCCCTAAAAAGTAAAGCCCATCACGTAAAAGAGTTTTAACTCCATCAAATAATATTTACTAATATATTTCTAAAACTTTATTTAAAATAATAAAATAAAGGTTTATTTGATTTGTTTTATAGAGTTGGACAGTATTTTTATAAAAATATTATGTAACTATTTTTTTTATTGTTTACCAAAATGAATAAAATTATTAAATGTTATTTACAATATATATTTATTTAATTTGGCACTAAACCGATCGATAATGCACCTCGAGTTAAGCCTCTTGTCTCTCTCTCTGTTGGCAGTGAAGAGTTAACTCACCCGGGAGGAGCTACAACCAGCCCCTCCCCTGTGTGCTTCCTCCCCCAAATCCCTCCCAACCTCTCTCTGTGTTTGAACAAGACAAACTCTGAGTCTGAGTGAGTCCCTCGAGCTCCAGACATGACCCAGTGCAGCCTTTAAACTCTTTTACAACCCCCCCCCCGGCCCCCCTCCACACCGGGACACGAACTGGAGACTCGCCCCCTTGTTTTGGAAAGCTTCCTCCTTTTCTGTGGATGTTTTTCTTTCTTCTTCGATGGAGTCATGAAGCTTTCTGGTCCAATCAGCTTCTTGCCCCAACGCTCAGGTTCCCACGGCAACCGGGACCCCCTCCTCAGGTACAAGACGGGTTCAAAGGACAAGGTTTAACTGGGAAATCCAATTTGGTTTTAGGTTGGAGCTCACAGGACAGTTTGGTATTCAGTAAAAGTGAGTCTATGAGAGATAAATGTCATTATTTACTTCTGAAGGTAAATGTGAGCTCAGTTCGGAGGAGCAGACAGGAGCAGACAGGAGCAGACAGGAGCAGTCAGGAGCAGACAGGAGCAGACAGGAGCAGACAGGAGCAGTCAGGAGCAGACAGGAGCAGACAGGAGCAGTCAGGAGCAGTCAGGAGCAGACAGGAGCAGTCAGGAGCAGTCAGGAGCAGACAGGAGCAGTCAGGAGCAGTCAGGAGCAGACAGGAGCAGACAGGAGCAGACAGGAGCAGACAGGAGCAGACAGGAGCAGTCAGGAGCAGTCAGGAGCAGTCAGGAGCAGTCAGGAGCAGACAGGAGCAGACAGGAGCAGTCAGGAGCAGACAGGAGCAGACAGGAGCAGTCAGGAGCAGTCAGGAGCAGACAGGAGCAGACAGGAGCAGTCAGGAGCAGTCAGGAGCAGACAAGAGCAGACAGGAGCAGTCAGGAGCAGTCAGGAGCAGACAGGAGCAGACAGGAGCAGTCAGGAGCAGTCAGGAGCAGTCAGGAGCAGACAAGAGCAGACAGGAGCAGTCAGGAGCAGACAGGAGCAGTCAGGAGCAGACAGGAGCAGACAGGAGCAGACAGGAGCAGACAGGAGCAGTCAGGAGCAGACAGGAGCAGACAGGAGCAGTCAGGAGCAGACAGGAGCAGTCAGGAGCAGACAGGAGCAGTCAGGAGCAGTCAGGAGCAGACAGGAGCAGACAGGAGCAGTCAGGAGCAGACAGGAGCAGTCAGGAGCAGTCAGGAGCAGACAGGAGCAGTCAGGAGCAGACAGGAGCAGACAGGAGCAGACAGGAGCAGACAGGAGCAGACAGGAGCAGACAGGAGCAGACAGGAGCAGACAGGAGCAGCTGCTAATGAAGCCACTTTATAAATCTGGATCTGGAGGATTATCGGACTTTAGAAGACCTTTTGCGGCTGGATTTAAAGTTGCATTGTGCTGCTTTTGGTGAAATTACAAAAGTGCTGAGAATATAATACACTTTTATAAGATTCACAGCTACAGCATCAACAGACGCAGGAGTCTTTCCATTGACTCTTACGAGCGACGTGTGCTTATCTGGTCTTACTCAGTTTAACAGTCTTTGATGAGGAAGCACATCTGTGTATAGTATGTCTCCTTCAGGTGGTGTTATTAGGTCCAGCAGAACATAGTCCAGATCCTTCAGAGACGTTAGCTCATAGCCTTTAGCTGCTGCAGAATAAAAGTATGTACTCTACCCACTCACTGACAGCACACACGTGTCAGTGGATTTCCATTCGACAGATTCTTCTTGTTTAGGCAGAATTTGATCTTTTGTCGCCTGAAAATGTTTTGCGGTCTGTTTATTCATGTTCACAAACCCTAAAGGCTCTAAAGCAGCGGGGTTCAAGCTTTTTGCAAAAAGAGCCACATTTGAAGAGTAGGAAACTTTCCCAGTCTCCACAAGCTTTGATGGATTTGATTAGAAATTGTATTTTGTGCCATAAATAATACACTTTCTTTCCATAAACTCTCAGCATGTGCCACAGCTGGCCCCAGGGCCAGACTTTGGACATGTTTGCTCTATAGTCACTCTTTTTTATCATTTAGTATTTTTAACTGCTTACTTCCCCTTTTTCCCATGAATATTGATCATTCTTTGTCCGACTGCCTGTGCTGCAGTTTCAGAGGGACCTCTCTTGACGTTTTATGGGAAAGCCTTGATTATTAGAAGCGAATAAAGAGTAAGAATGAAAGAAAGTAGGTCATCTGATATCATTCATACCGGAGCCTGGACCTGGAGGATTGGCTCTTTTGTTTCCTTTAAGCTTTCTGACCTCTGGAGAAAAACTGTGGAGGAAAAGTAACAGGCGTTTTATCGTCAAAAGTGGTGCAAAAGTATTATGATAAGTTTTAATTTACTGCTGAATCAGAAGGTCAAGAGACGGCGGCGGCAGCAGACGACCGTGAGGTGGAGAGGGATTTACTCTGACCACAGCCTCTGATGTCCACCACAAAAGGGAAATCCCCCAAAATACACAACTGCTAAAGGGAGGAACAAAATCATGACGAGGTTCCCACACGTCCTGGAAACACACGCAAACAAAATATGTATGGAAAATGTAACAAAATTTAGCAGAAATGTTGTGTCTTTGAGTATTTTGGAGAAAAATTGGTCCGGTTTGACTTTTTAAATCGAAGGAATAAGGTCGCTCTGTTGGAGGAGCGTGGCTCTGAGACGGGGTAAAAGAAATCAGAGTCTAGTTTTCTGTTGTTCTGTTGAGTTGAGGTGATTGTAATTGGATTTTGCGTTTGAATGTTGAGTGCATCAATAAAACCCTGACTTAATGGTTCAGACTTTGTGGAAGGCGTCTGAAGAGGCCACGAGTGCGTTTACATTATGTCCTTTGTCCGATTATGACCGGAGTGGTTTACGTGTCACAAAATTCAAATTAAAAAGGCAATGCAAATGAGTTCTAGGAATTAAGAAGGCTCTATTTTACCGAGTCATGGCCTTTTACAGTTTGATTTCAGGCTCGGATTAGACAAGTTATTTTAAGAGTGTGAATATCGGCCACAATAAAAACTATGAACTTTTTATAATACTGATATTGTAAATGAATATTGCAATAATGAAAAATCTGCAGCAGTTTTATTTTGATTTTAACTGGTTTTAGTTGGATTTAACAGGTTTAAGCTGGATTTGAATAGGTTTTAGGTGGATTTGAACAGGTTTTAGTTGGATTAGAACAGGTTTTAATTAGATTTGAACAGGTGTTAGGTGGATTTGAACAGGTTTTAGATGGATTAGAACAGGTTTTAGGTGGATTAGAACAGGTTTTAGGTGGATTTGAACAGGTTTTAGGTGGATTTGAACAGGTTTTAGATGGATTTGAACAGGTTTTAGATGGATTTGAACAGGTGTTAGGTGGATTTGAACAGGTTTTAGATGGATTTGAACAGATTTTAGATGGATTAGAACAGGTTTTAGGTGGATTTGAACAGGTTTTAGGTGGATTAGAACAGGTTTTAGGTGGATTTGAACAGGTTTTAGGCGGATTTGAACAGGTTTTAGATGGATTTGAACAGGTTTTAGGTGGATTTGAACAGGTTTTAGATGGATTTGAACAGGTGTTAGGTGGATTTGAACAGGTTTTAGGTGGGTTTGAACAGGTTTTAGATGGATTTGAACAGATTTTAGGTGGATTAGAACAGGTTTTAGGTGGATTAGAACAGGTTTTAGGTGGATTTGAACAGGTTTTAGTTGGATTTGAACAGGTTTTAGTTGGATTTGAACAGGTTTTAGGTGGATTTGAACAGGTGTTAGATGGATTTGAACAGGTTTTAGGTGGATTTGAACAGGTTTTAGGTGGATTAGAACAGGTTTTAGATGGATTTGAACAGGTTTTAGGTGGATTTGAACAGGTGTTAGATGGATTTGAACAGGTTTTAGGTGGATTTGAACAGGTGTTAGGTGGATTTGAACAGGTTTTAGATGGATTTGAACAGGTTTTAGGTGGATTTGAACAGGTTTTAGGTGGATTTGAACAGGTTTTAGTTGGTTAGACTATAGCTGGACGTCTGAGTTGATGTCATTGCAGTAACTCGACTTTATTTAGTTGAGCTGACATAAACAAATGCAGTTTGCTGAATGTGTTCGAGACAAACTAAGGTTGGACTAAACGCTGACACAGAACAACACTCACATGTTCAAACCTGCGCAGGGACACTTTGTACGGCTCTAACTCACGTTTGTTCCTTGATTTGTTTCTAATGCACACCTTAAAAGGTGAGGTGTTCTTGTGCGTTCAGCTTCAACAGGCTGAAAAAGCAGTCTTCTGACTCTAAATGTAGATCTGTAACAGTCCCAGACACATGTCCCGTTCTGAGAGGCTCCTGGTTTCTCTCGTGGCTCTGGAGTCTCTGTGGCGGCTCTTAGGACAGGCCTGTTCTCTTCTGTTCATGAAACCCTTATTTTAAAGAAATAAATACTCACTAACGATACAATTACACAAACAATTCTGTACTTTTTTATTAAATATTGATGGATGCAGCCTTTAAGTGGAGATTGTAGACTCAATAGTTCCTCTCGACAAAGGCAGGAGTCCCGTCCAAAAGTTCTAACTGATCTACCGAGTTTTTAGGCGACTGGAGCAGTTTGTGCGAGTGAAGAACAGAAGAAGAACAACTGCTCTTTGTGTGTTTGTGGATGGTTTCGGTGCCAGTTCTTCTCCCGACAGTAAATATCCGCAGTTTACCAACAGACACTGGCTTCATTTAGTCTGTGGTGTGTGTTTGCTGAGCTCAGGGGGTTCTGTTTGAAGACCACACACACCCGACGCACACTGAACGCACCATGATGTCATCCTTCAACAGCCTTTGTTCAGTGATGGATGCCTCCTTTTTCTGTGTCTGTGGAGTCAAACGCTTCAAACTGAGAAGGAAGGGACATCAGCAGGAGACTCTGGACTCTGTCGGCTCACAGAATATTAATGTGTGTGACATCAATTTTTCTCGGGCCCCTGCAGAACGGTTTAGTCTTTGGGCTGGGGGCTTCTGTCGGCTGCAGTGGAATAGATTAGTTCTAAACAGATCTAATAACAGTGACTAAAAGCTCCCTGTCAGTGAGTCTGTAGGATGCATTTAGATTTATTTCAGGAGGACACAAAGACCTTTAGAGCCTTTAGAGCCTGAGAAGATAGAAGTCTTGGTTTACATCCATTTTAGTCCTTGAGTAAGTTCTGGTAAATTACCATCATTGGTTTTAGATTTTACATTTTTTTATTTATTTAAACCCTGATTTAATCCAGGTTTGGTCTGAAGTTTAGCCCCTCGGTCAGTTCAGTTGATTTTACATTTTTCTTTGTTTCGGACAGTGTTTCCAAAGTTAGGTCATGATTTTTCTTTTGAACACCAGCCTTATGGTGAAGTCAGAACAAAGACCAAAGTCTAAGGAGCGTTGGGAGTTGCACATGGGTTAAACAGAGCCTCATGTTGAATTTGGTGTAAAAACTGTAAACGACGTGGCCTCTTCTCTTGAACTAACCCTTCTCTGGTCTGTGTTGCAGCTGGGACGACAGTAGCTCGGTGAGCAGCGGCATCAGCGACAACATCGACACTGACGACATCAACACGAGTTCGTCCATCTCCTCGTACGCTAACACTCCGGCCGCTCAGCGAAAGGCACTCAACTCTCAGGTAACAGCCTTTTCAGCAGCTTTTCCTGAAGAACAGTGTGTTTTTGTGTGTTTTTGTGGAAGGAGGGACGTCCGGGAGAAGGTCTGCAGACCGAGCGTGTCCGGGTTTAAACATTCCTGAGTCTGAGGCAGGAATGTGACAGAGACCTGACGCTGAACTCTGGCCTCATTAAGACTCGGCTTTAAAGAACAGCCCAGCTGTCTGGACACGTGAGGGAGTCAGGGTTAGACCTGGTTTAGACTGGTTTAGACCCGGTTTAGACTGGTTTAGACCTGGTTTAGACTGGTTTAGACCTGGTTTAGACTGGTTTAGACCTGGTTTAGTCCCGGTTTAGACCTGGTTTAGAGCTGGTTTAGAGCTGGTTTAGACCTGGTTTAGTCCTGGTTTAGACCTGGTTTAGACCTGGTTTAGTCCTGGTTTAGTCCTGGTTTAGTCCTGGTTTAGTCCTGTTTAGTCCTGGTTTAGTCCTGGTTTAGACCTGGTTTAGACCTGGTTTAGTCCTGGTTTAGTCCTGTTTAGTCCTGGTTTAGTCCTGGTTTAGTCCTGGTTTAGACCTGGTTTAGACCTGGTTTAGTCCTGGTTTAGTCCTGTTTAGTCCTGGTTTAGTCCTGGTTTAGTCCTGGTTTAGTCCTGGTTTAGACCTGGTTTAGACTTGGTTTAGACCTGGTTTAGACCCGGTTTAGTCCTGGTTTAGACCTGGTTTAGTCCTGGTTTAGACCTGGTTTAGACCTGGTTTAGACCTGGTTTAGACCTGGTTTAGACCTGGTTTAGACCTGGTTTAGACCTGGATCTTTATGAACACTGCTCCAGACGCTGAACCTTCAGCTGTTTCAACACTTCTCTGTGAAATATACTGAACCTGATAAAGTGAGGAGTATTTGTTTGGTCTTGGACAGGTTTTTCCCGGTCTCACCTGGACTCAGTGTTGAAAGTACAAACACTAAAAGAACGGACCATAACATTGTTCTTGGGGCTCGTTTGTTTTGAGAAGATGAACTTTCAACTCTTTTTAATGAGGTTTTTGTAGCTTTTCAACACATTCAAACAGCTACAGGTGTGTTTTTCTTACATCCAGTGTTGAATTTACACTTCAAATATAATAACGTGGGTGACCAAACCAAAGAAAACGGTCGTTGGTTCAGTTAGGGCTGGGTGATTTATTTTAGTTTAGACTTCTTTCTTAGATGAACCACGCTGCAGAGAACATAAGTGTAAGAAAACATTTAACACTGACTGGACAGTGTTGGTGTTGGTTTGTGAAAAAAAGACACTGAAACAAAACTTTAACCACATGGAAAAAGGGGAATGTTTTGTTTTCCTTGAACGTCTCGTGGGCCACATTTCTCAGAGACAGAGTCAAACGTGGACGGGTCATGTTCTCTGTGCTTCATCAGTGATGCTGTGGGATAAACTCATGCTTGTGATGTTTTTGGGCCGATATGTTTCAGGTCCGAACACTTCCCACACAGAGATACTCAGAATTCCACAGAGAACCGGAGAAAAGTGGGAGAGTCTGTGCAGTTAAAGACAAACTACAGTAATTGTGTAAAATGTTAAGGCTGAGGTCATAAAACACAGCAGTCTTTAGAAAACACTTGGCAACAGCTCGTAAACCCTCGGCGTTTCAGACTGACTCACTGTTACTCTTCTGTTTTTTTTCTTCACAGCCGGTGACAGATGCAGAGAAGCACAGCGCCTCCAGCTCGGTTCAGTGTTGGACCGACGCAGGAGCTGCAGAGATGGAGCAGACCTCCAGAAGTTCAGGCAGAAAAACCCAGAGCGTGTCCCAGACCGGGTCCTGGAGGCGGGGCATGAGCGCTCAGGTCGGAGTCACCTCACCGAGAACCAAAAACACCAGCGGCAACTCCACGAGCAACATGAAGAGCCACGGCTTAGGTACTGCATCACGTTCAGTCTGTTCTTTGGTCAGGCGCTCTTATAGGTTCTGGGTTAGTCTGCGTTTAAGCCAACGTCTGGTCTGGGTTTCGTCAGGTTTTTCCAGGTTTAAACCTGATTTAGCCCTTGATTAAGTCCTGTTTAAGTCTTGCTTCTGTGTGTAGTCACTCCTGGTTAAGGTTTACTTCTGAGTAATTCCTCCAACACTCTTAAATGGTTTGGTCTTGGTTACACTGTGTGTCATACAAGGCTTCGCTAAAAGGTCAACAGGAGTTAAAAAAGCATATATCTGCACAGAAAGCACTGAAGTTAAGCTATTTTTGTGTATACATACCAATGTGATGGCCTATTTTCATTTTCATTAGTTTGAGCCCTGTTGTTTAGTATTTCAGTTTTAGTCTGTGTCTTAAGAGGACGCTTGTCTCTGATCTCGTCTGATGCATTAAACCAGAGCAGGACAGAGACATGAGAGTGAGGTCTTCAAATGTAGGAACCGGCTGCAGCCTCTGGATTTAAAGTTTAGAAAGATGGTAATAATAAAATAAGAATAGACTCTGGGGACGGTCTAGTTCTGATACATTTAGAAAATAAATCTAAACTAAGTTTAAAGAGATATTAAAAATGAACTAACTGCTAAATGAAAAATGAAATAAAGCATTTGTCATTTCAGCCAAAACAGACGACATCAAAGTCTCCGAGAAGGGTCGGTTATCTCCTCCGTCAGACGAGTCCAAAAAGACCTCCCGAGCCATGACGAACCTCCCGTTAACCCACACCGTGTCGGACCCTCAGGCCACGTCTCTGTCGACCCGAACTCCCACCAGCTCCTTCGGCTTCAAGAAACAGGGCCTGGTCACGATGGTCACGTCCAGCGGCGCCACCATCACCAGCGGCTCGGCCACTCTGGGCAAACTGCCCAAATCCGGAGCCAGATCTTTAGGTTTGAAATCCGGCACACAGGAAGTGGGGTCTCTGGGTCACCACGACGACGGGTTTTTACCCATGAGCGCCCGGTCCTCGCTGCAGTACCGCAGTCTGCCGCGGCCGGGTCGGTCCGGAGCCGCGGCGAGGAACGGGAACAGGTCGTCGACGAGCAGCATCGAGGCGGCCGTGCTCTCTGTGACCAACAAGAACGGTCTGGGCAAAATGAACGGGGCGGGGCATCTGCTGACCAATCAGACGGACCGAGAGAAAGGGGTGGATAACACAACGGGAGGTGTCGGGCTCACCGGACGACAGCAGATGTCTTCTCCGACGTTACGCAGGTGAGAGCCCAGATGAAAACACTGCAGTCGCTTTTATTTCCGACTGTCTTTTACCTTTACGTCTGTTTTTAAAGGTTTTGTATTCTTTTAAGAGATTTCTACCACCATCAGCTGAAAAGATCTTTCCACTGAAGACATTAGGTCCCCCTCCCCCTTTGAACCATCCAGAGTTTTACATTTTTGACTGGTTTTACTTTACCTTTTTAGATAAAACATGTCTTTGTATCTTTATTTAATATTATAGTGTATTGTTGAGCCTCTTTGGGAAGCAGTAACTGTTTTTAAAATGTGCTTTATAAATTAACCTTGACCTTTAATCCCACACTTAAAACCCTTCTTGTGCACATACGTCTTTGTTAAAAAGATCGAAGACTGGTCCCGTCCTGATCTCACACTCACACCTTCCAGAGTCACTAAAGTCGGAAGTTTCTGTGGCTCAAACTGCCTTTATGCAGAAACCTGATCTGAGTGAGAACAGAGGTGTTTTATCATTAATGGTGTCCCAGACGATCTGACGACTCCTGTACAGACTTGATCTAAAAGCCCAGAAGAGTTTTTAATCTCCGGTGATGATACAGCTCATGTTTCAACCTGTTCAGGTTTAATGAGGTCAGTGTCAGAGACCGAGAGGGTTCTGTGAGGGCATCTAAACCGGGACTAAACCGGGACTAAACCGGGACTAAACCGGGACTAAACCGGGACTAGAACATGGACTAAACCGGGACTAAACCGGGACTAAACCAGGACTACACCAGGACTAAACCGGGACTAAACCGGGACTAGATCAATGACTAAACCGGGACTAAACCGGGACTAAACCGGGATTAGAACAATGACTAAACCGGGACTAAACCGGGACTAAACCAGGGATAAAGCCTGAACTAACACTTGGACTAAGTACTGCAACTAAACCAGGATTTACCTAGATTTAAAGACTTAGCCCAGGGCAGAATCAAGGCTAAGGTAGGACTTAATCAGGACTAAAACTAAACCACAAAAATAAATTAAAAGCTCTTATACCTGTTTAGCTCAGAATTGAAAGTCTCACCTTCTAAAAAAAACAGCTCTAAGTCCAGATGCCTTTTCTTCAAGATGACCTGGATGACTGAGAACCTTCAGACATGTTGAAAGATTAACTTAAACCAGACCTGAACTAGACCACAAACCTCGACTAAAGCTCTTCTCTCTTCTCTCCGGCCCCTGACGTGGGTTATTCGTTTTATTTCCTGTGTAAATAATGATTCATTTTATAATAATCTTTCTTCTGAAGGCTGTTCGGGGGTAAGTCCAGTAAACAGGCTCCAGTCACAACCACCGAAAACATGAAGAACTCCACCGTCATCTCCAACCCTCACGCCACCATCAGTCACGTGACCGGAGGGGCGGGTCATGTGACCACGCTGCTGGAGTCGCCGGACGGAGGAGGGGGAGGAGGGGTCGACGGGGAGGTCTGCAGCCCCATGTTTTCAGGACGAGGCACCGGGACCATGGGCAGTGAACAGGTCTGGGACTGCACCGGGACTGGGACTAGAACTGGACTAGAACTGGACTAGAACTGGACTAGAACTGGACTAGGACTGGACTAGGACTGGACTAGAACTGGACTGGACTAGGACTGGACTAGGACTGGACTCGGACTGGACTAGAACTGGACTAGAACTGGACTAGGACTGGACTAAACCAGGGCTAAACCAGGGCTAAACCAGGTCTAAACCAGGACTAAACCAGGGCTAAACCAGGGCTAAACCAGGTCTAAACCAGGTCTAAACCAGGTCTAAACCAGGGCTAAATCAGGGCTAAATCAGGGCTAAATCAGGGCTAAATCAGGTCTAAACCAGGGCTAAATCAGGGCTAAATCAGGGCTAAATCAGGGCTAAATCAGGGCTAAATCAGGGCTAAATCAGGGCTAAATCAGGGCTAAATCAGGGCTAAACCAGGGCTAAACCAGGGCTAAACCAGGGCTAAACCAGGGCTAAACCAGGACTAAACCAGGGCTAAACCAGGACTAAACCAGGACTAAACCAGGACTAAACCAGGACTAAACCAGGGCTAAACCAGGGCTAAATCAAGGCTAAACCAGGGCTAAACCAGGGCTAAACCAGGTCTAAACCAGGTCTAAACCAGGTCTAAACCATGTCTAAACCAGGTCTAAACCAGGGCTAAACCAGGGCTAAACCAAGGCAAAACCAGGGCTAAATCAAGGCTAAACCAGGGCTAAACCAGGTCTAAACCAGGACTAAACCAGGACTAAACCAGGGCTAAACCAGGGCTAAACCAGGTCTACACCAGGTCTAAACCAGGTCTAAATCAAGGCTAAACCAGGGCTAAACCAGGACTAAACCAGGGCTAAACCAGGGCTAAATCAAGGCTAAACCAGGGCTAAACCAGGGCTAAACCAGGGCTAAACCAGGGCTAAACCTGGACTAAACCTGGACTAAACCAGGGCTAAACCAGGGCTAAACCAGGGCTAAATCAAGGCTAAACCAGGGCTAAACCAGGGCTAAACCAGGGCTAAACCAGGACTAAACCAGGGCTAAACCAGGGCTAAACCAGGGCTAAACCAGGTCTAAACCAGGACTAAACCAGGTCTAAACCAGGACTTGTTTGGTGTGAACATGCTGGACCTCTTTCGTCCGTTCCTCAAACGTCGGTGAAAGAAGGCATCAGGTCTGAGTCACTCTGAGGTTCTTGGTTCAAATCCAGTGAAAGTCCAGGCGACAGTGAAGGTTATTGTTTCAGAAACAGACGCTGAGTGAACGTGACGTAACTCGAGCCTGTTTTATCAGGACCGTCTGAGTCTGAGTCACGTTTCCAGATCAATATGAATCATAAAGTGATGCAGAGAAGTGTGATGGAAAAGTCAGGTTTGGACAAAAGGAGGTCAGAAGGTCAGGGGCAGGACTCCAGGCTTTAATGGAGACATCAAGGGTTTAAAGCAGGATTAAAGTAGGAATAAACCAGAGCTAAATAGATCAAACCTAAAACTCATTCAAGTTTTTAAATTTGGAACTAAACCAGGTCTAAACCAAGGAGTAAATAAGGACTGATCTTGGACTTGACGGGGACTAAACCAGGATTAAACCAGAACTAATACAGCCAAACATTTTTCTAGAACTAAACTTTAGTTTTATTAAGTTTTGAACAGGTTTTAGGTGAATTTGAAATGGTTTTATTTGGATTTGAACAGGTTCTAGATGGATTTGAACAGGTTTTAGTTGGATTTGAACTGGTTTTAGTTGGATTTGAACAGGTTTTAGTTGGATTTGAACTGGTTTTAGTTGGATTTGAACAGGTTTTAGATGGATTTGAATAGGTTTTAGATGGATTTGAACAGGTTTTAGATGGATTTGAACTGGTTTTAGATGGATTTGAACTGGTTTTAGTTGGATTTGAACTGGTTTTAGTTGGATTTGAACTGGTTTTAGTTGGATTTGAACTGGTTTTAGTTGGATTTGAACTGGTTTTAGTTGGATTTGAACTGGTTTAAGATGGATTTGAACAGGTTTTAGATGGATTTGAACAGGTTTTAGATGGATTTGAATAGGTTTTAGATGGATTTGAACAGGTTTTAGATGGATTTGAACTGGTTTTAGATCGATTTGAACTGGTTTTAGTTGGATTTGAACTGGTTTTAGTTGGATTTGAACAGGTTTTAGATGGATTTGAATAGGTTTTAGATGGATTTGAACAGGTTTTAGATGGATTTGAACAGGTTTTAGATGGATTTGAACTGGTTTTAGATGGATTTGAACAGGTTTTAGTTGGATTTGAACTGGTTTTAGTTGGATTTGAACTGGTTTTAGATGGATTTAAACAGGTTTTATTTGTATTTGAACAGGTTCTAGATGGATTTGAACTGGTTTTAGATGGATTTGAACAGGTTTTAGATGGATTTGAATAGGTTTTAGATGGATTTGAACAGGTTTTAGATGGATTTGAACTGGTTTTAGATGGATTTGAACAGGTTTTAGTTGGATTTGAACTGGTTTTAGATGGATTTGAACTGGTTTTAGTTGGATTTGGACAGGTTTTAGATGGATTTGAACTGGTTTTAGATGGATTTGAACTGGTTTTAGTTGGATTTGAACTGGTTTTAGATGGATTTGAACTGGTTTTAGTTGGATTTGAACTGGTTTTAGATGGATTTGAACTGGTTTTAGTTGGATTTGGACAGGTTTTAGATGGATTTGAACTGGTTTTAGATGGATTTGAACTGGTTTTAGTTGGATTTGAACTGGTTTTAGTTGGATTTGAACTGGTTTTAGTTGGATTTGAACAGGTTTCAGTTGGATTTGAACAGGTTTCAGTTGGATTTGAACAGGTTTTAATTGAATTTGAACAGGTTTTATTTGGATTTGAACAGGTTTTAGTTGGATTTAAACAGGTTTTATTTGTATTTGAACAGGTTCTAGATGGATTTGAACAGGCTCTAGATGGATTTGAACAGGTTCTAGATGGATTTGAACAGGCTCTAGGTGGATTTGAACTGGTTTTAGTTGGATTTGAACAGGTTCTAGATAGATTTGAACAGGTTCTAGATGGATTTGAACAGGTTCTAGATGGATTTGAACAGGTTTTAGATGGATTTGAACTGGTTTTATTTGGATTTGAACTGGTTTTAGTTGTATTTGAACAGGTTTTAGATGGATTTAAACAGTCTCTAGGTGGATTTGAACTGGTTTTAGTTGGATTTGAACTGGTTTTAGTTGGATTTGAACTGGTTTTAGTTGGATTTGAACTGGTTTTAGTTGGATTTGAACAGGTTTTAGATGGATTTGAACAGGTTTTAGATGGATTTGAACTGGTTTTAGATGGATTTGAACTGGTTTTAGTTGGATTTGAACTGGTTTTAGTTGGATTTGAACTGGTTTTAGTTGGATTTGAACTGGTTTTAGTTGGATTTGAACTGGTTTTAGATGGATTTGAACTGGTTTTAGATGGATTTGAACAGGTTTTAGATGGATTTGAATAGGTTTTAGATGGATTTGAACAGGTTTTAGATGGATTTGAACAGGTTTTAGATGGATTTGAACAGGTTTTAGATGGATTTGAACTGGTTTTAGTTGTATTTGAACAGGTTTTAGATGGATTTGAACTGGTTTTAGATGGATTTGAACAGGTTTTAGATGGATTTGAACTGGTTTTAGTTGGATTTGAACTGGTTTTAGATGGATTTGAACTGGGTTTAGATGGATTTGAACAGGTTCTAGATGGATTTGAACAGGCTCTAGGTGGATTTGAACTGGTTTTAGTTGGATTTGAATTTGCACCAAGACTACTTTGGGGGAAAATAAAGTAATAATCAATCATACTTTGTCAGTTTGTTTTTGAATAAATTCCTCTCGTCCCGTTCCCAGGCGTCCAGTCCCGGTTCGGTCTACTCCTCGACGGGCCCCTCCGGCAGTCTGACCTGGGGCACCACCATGAGCTGTTCCTCTGTCCCGAGCAGAGACGGGACTCTGAGCGGGTCGTCCGTCCCGAGCAGAGAGGGGACGCTGGGCCTGGGCGGGACGGGCAGCATGGGTTACCCTTCGGTCAGCAGCATGCACACCAGCAGCGAGTCCATCGACATGAGCGTGGGCAGCAGCAACGTCAACCAACGGGACGAGGGCGCGTCCGCTCTGGGACGGACCGGGAGCAGCAAGACCGGCCTGTCCGAGAGGTGAGGGGGATCGGGTTTAGATTTTTTAAAACAGTTTAATGGAATTTGGGTTAAAGTTACAGTTTTTTAGTTAAAATCCTTCACGTCTTTTTACGGTCCCTCCCTCGGCCCCAACAGCAGCGTAGTCACCTTTTCTGGTAAAACTCGACCTATTTTCTACAAAACTATAATACATTACATTAAACCAAAGTTTAGAGCTGAGCTGAAACTTTTATCTTTTACGTTAGGCTGTATTTATTTCTCGTCTCGTTAAAACATTTATCTCTGTTTAATTTACTGCCCTTTTCTCTTTTTTACATTTTTGGAGCTGTTTCGCTGTAATATAACACATTTTGCAACAGAATAACCCATTGTCTTTCTTGGTCCAATTCATTGGTCCTTCGTTGGTGTCGACCAATGAGAGCGCTTCCTTTTTCCTGGAGCCAGTTGTGATTGGCCAAAACTTTCACTGTGGGCTGATTATTCTCTTTTATTAAACTCCTTCGTTATTAAGCCTGGATGACGTCCTAATGTTTCAAATGTCACAAAAACAGGATCCATGTTTTTTCATCATAAAGGAGACAAAGCTTGCTTTACAACATTGATAGTTCACTTGTCCTTCTTGTTTTGTTTTCCCGAAAAAACAAACGGTCTTAACCCCAACAGCCTAGAGTCCTGTCCTGCTTTTCTTTTATAAAAAAAAGAAAAAAGCTCTGAGTTCAGTGTGAGATGGATGTTATCCTGTAAGTATCCCTGCCTCGATAAACCTTTTCCACGTTTCTCTTTTGAACACTCTCCCTTTTAGGATTTCAATGAGAATAAATAACGGCTCCTATAACTATAACTTTGGGTTTTGTACACGTTAGTTTTTGTACCGGCTGAAGAAACGTTAAATTAGTAGCTCCTAGTTCTTTGTAATATTTGTTGTTTTAGAACCTCACACAAGACCCTTCTGTCGTCCTTGAAGCACAAGCGATAGTTCTTCTTTGAGTCTGTGCTTTTTTCCTTGTTGTTTTCTCCTCTAAACCTCTCTGTTTCTCTCTTTTTCCTCGTCCCGTCGTCCTCCTCAGTCCCCTCTCGTCTCCCTCGGCTAGTCCCCTTTTCACTCGAAACACGCTCCCCAGGAAACAGGACAGGTAAATGTGTGTGGTGTTAGGGACAACTTCCCAACAGGCTTTGTGCTGTTTCAGGGAATGAATGGTTTGTGGGTCATTGGGAGATGTGCTTGAATCTGAAGTGTTGTGGTCTGTGTCAGTGTCGCCCCCTGGTGGTGGTGGTTGGGAGAGTCTGTCACAAAAACACAGCATGAGCCTAGTTCTCTGCTGTTTTGTTTCTGTTAGTGTCTGTCCATCTCATGTCAGCACTGAGTCTTCTGCTTTATTAAAAGACTCTTCAAACTGTTTTAAAATGCACTCAACAACACTTTTAGGAAATCAAGACCGGGACTTTTTCTGGAAACGAGAAGATAGGATTGTTTACAACACAAATTTCCTTTAAACCCAGTCTGCTCTATTTGTTCATCTGTAACAAAGCTTATGTCAAAGTTTGATTCCTATAATGTTACTTATCTACATCACTCTGTAACAGGACAGATATTTAAACCACAGACTCATGTTTTTGACCTGGAAATGAGCTTTGAAAGGTTCAAAAGTGAAGTAAGTAAAGACATAGATTCATAAAGTACTGTGCAAATGTTTTAGGGAGGTGTGGACATAAAAGTAATGTGTAAAGTGTTTTTATTAGTTTAAAAAATGCAAAGTTAAAGGACAGAAGATACTGGACCATGCCATCCCAGACAGAACCGGGCCCAACAGGACTAAACCGGACCATGCCATCCCAGACAGAACCGGGCCCAACAGGACTAAACCGGACCAAGCCTGCCCAGACAGAACCGGGCCCAACAGGACTAAACCGGACCATGCCGTCCCAGACAGAACCGAGCCCAACGGGACTAAACCGGACCAAGCCGTCCCAGACAGAACCGGGCCCAACGGGACTAAACTGGACCAAGCCGTCCCAGACAGAACCGAGCCCAACGGGACTAAACCGGACCAAGCCGTCCCAGACAGAACCGGGCCCAACGGGACTAAACTGGACCAAGCCGTCCCAGACAGAACCGAGCCCAACGGGACTAAACAGGACCAAGCCGTCCCAGACAGAACCGGGCCCAACAGGACTAAACCGGACCATGCGATAAACAGGATAAAGTTTCTAAAATATATTATCACAAAATACAGTATGTTGTCATTTTTATTTAGGATTGTGCCGTTAAAAAAAATATAACTTTTGCACTATAACAATTGCATTTGTATTTACCGTAAATTCTTGAATAATGTCCCTGTAAATTTGCTTGTAAAAGGGTTTAAACTTTAAATAGAAATACGGGTTAGACTAAATACAACGAGTCAAAGGAAGACTCAGTGTTTGACTCGTGATGGAGGTTTTTTTCATTATCCTTGTGTTGTATGATTTCCTGGTTTATTTGCTGTTTTATCTGAAGCGTGTGCTGCTGTATATTTCCACAGCGGCCTGAACTGTGGCCGAAACACTCTGCCAAAGAAAGGACTCAGGTACCTCTCTCCAGCAGCCGTTTCCTTTTATTTTCTGCACATTTAACTGTTTTGTGACGAGGCTCTGTCCCTGTCGCTTCACTGCTGTGTTTCGTGCAGTCGTCCCTTCGGTTTGTGCTTTTTTTCTTTGGCTTTTTGTGGCACACAGCTGTGATTTTACTGTGATTTTAAATGTGCCGATTCATCTAATGTTTGATCCAAGCTACTAATGAGCTGCTTTACAAGAACAAATATTCACTGTGTTCATTCCAATCTGGTTCAATTCCCAAATGAGATCCATATGGTTGAATGGAAAATGTTTTTGATAAATCCTTGTACGTCAAAGAGTGTGACACTAGTTCGCTTTTTATAATAATATTATTATTATTATTATTATTATTATTATTATTATTATTTTATTTTATTTTTTTATAATATTATTATGTTTATTATAAATAATAATCTAATGTTAACAGATTCATGTGTCAGAGAAAAAATGCACTGTTTACATTAATACACACAAAAGTTCTGTTCAAATCCAACTAAAACCTGTTCAAATCAATCTTAAACTTGATTAAATCCAACTATAACTTGTTCAAATCCAACTAAAACCTGGTAAAATCCAACTAAAACCTGGTAAAATCCAACTAAAACCTGGTAAAATCCAACTAAAACCTGGTAAAATCCAACTAAAATCTGTTCAAATCAAATTAAAACCTGATTAAATCGCACGCAACTCAGTAATTTTAATGAAATAGTTTTATCTATAAGTTTCACTGTCCATCTCTAACCCGGTTTTCCGAACGCTGACGTCTGATTGGCTGTTCCTCAGGTACGGCCCCACCCCTCAGCTGCGAGGCCAGGACGAGGCGCGTGATTGGCTGAGGTCCCACTCGGTCAGCGGGCTTCAGGACTCGGTCGGGAGCTCCCCGTTTTCGCCCGGATCCAGCATCACGTCGCCTTCAGGGACACGCTTCAACTTCGCACAACTCGGTACGTCACAAGTTTAGAAGCTCCGACAGAAAACACAACTGTAAATGTTTTTAATGTACGTTTGTTTTTTTCACCCGCAGCTTCCAGCCCGACGTCCAACGCTCAGATGAACATGACCGGTCTCCGAAACAACAGCCTGACCAATCAGGACGGGCCGTTCGACACCGACAACAGACTGAGGAACTCCTGCATGTCCCTGGACGACAAAACCCGCACCATGAGTCGATCGGGGTCGTTCAGGGACGGCTTCGAGGAAGGTACGAGGTCAAACCCAGTCTGAGGGAAACACCAGGAGCTAGATCTTCATGACGTGAAACTCAAAGATGGAGTGCAGATAGAGCTGGCGTGTTGTTTAACGAAATCGGGGATTAGATTGACAGGTCAAGTTGCGTTGGCCAGAGGTGAACGCACAGTTGAAATGTGGTCATTTTCTTTTATGTTTTACTGTTTTTTTCACCTGTGAACTCAAGGGACATGTATTTAGAAGAAAACAGTTAAATATTTTATGAATGTCAGCAGGTATTTACACAAGTCTGATGTGCATCATGTCTGAACATTGAACTAAATAAATGCACCTTAAATAGAATTTAAATGAAGGAGATGGAGACGTTTGTTTTTTACTAAATGAAGAGTAATAGCAGTGTGCAGGAGGAAAACCGGGCATGAATATATAATAAATGATGGGACGAACAGACTAAAGCGATCTGGGCGAGCCCAGCCTCGTTTTGGACGTGAGGACTTTAAGAGACACACTGTGTTTGAGATGCTATCGTCTTAATTTGTCGTGGTTAAACAGTGTTTATTGGCTCAGTCCACACTGACAGGAGACTAAACGACGACAGATTAGCTGCTGCTTACTTTGTTTGTCCTTCAGTCTCCTGCAGAAACACACTCCAGGTAAAGCCCGCTAACTGTAGTGTTATCAGGCCTCCGTCCGTCCTGCGGCTGACCCTCGCCTCAGGACGCCCACAGCGGTGGAGGCCTGTCCACACCTGCGTCAGGTGCAAGATGGAAAATCAGCCGTAACATCGGGCCCCAGATCTACAATCGACTCATAGATAAAAAATCCCCAGCATCAGAGTTCAGGCATGTGTTCAGGAAAACGTGGACTGTAATCCTTTTGACTTTTATTTGGTGAACATTACAAAATATTAATTCCCTTCACTTCTTTCCAAGGCTTTCTTTTTTTTTTCATGAGCTGTTTCCTGAGTTCTCTCACCAGAGAGAAGAACTACAGTAGACCTTTATATCACACAATAACAAAGAAATGTACAAGAACAAAGACCTAAAAATGAAAAGGCAGAATGTGTTTCGGTGAAAAACATTGTCACAGATCCCAGGAGGCTTTTACGGAGCAGGCTTCAGAGGCTATTGTCCGTTTACTTCTGGATGTTTGTTGAGCCTTCACAAACGTCCTGAGTGAGGATTATCAAAGACGAGACACTTTTTTACAGGAAGATGCAATCTGAGGCATTGCCCACGTGATCCTGACGAGACTTTAAGAACCAATCAGGTCATGTTTTTAACGACACAATCAGACCCCACTCATTAATAATTAAAGAGAAATGAACCCTAACCCTTTTAAAGTGAATGTGATGAGCGTGAGTGCAGTGAAAATGTATTCCATATTTAGTTGTTTTTAAGTCAAATTCAAAAACAAACTGAGAAAGAAACAATACAAATGTTTATTATTTTGAAAAGCAAGAGGAAGAAGCAGTGCTTATTTGTCCCGTCACCTTCTTCATCCCAGTGCACGTTCTCTCTTGCTTCTGTCATTTCTGTAAACGCACACACAAACATACAACCACACCCACGGAGCAAACCCAAACGGTATTAAGAAGAGTCAACACGTCTGACGTCCTGGAAACGGAGCCGTGGAGTCGTCAGTGGGTCACTGTCGGGCTTTTGTTCCCGTGAGGCCTGCTGAGGCTAACAAAGTAACACCTCTGTCCTGTCACTCAGCGCGAAACGCTATCTGTGCCTCTGAACAAACGCAGGACCTGCAGAGGGGAGGGGGGGCTCTGAACCACACAATAAAAACAGTCTCAATGAACAAATGTGGAAAAAATACAAACATATGAGTTCACTTTAATCGTTTTAGAAACAAAAGTCCAGTTTAGTTCATACATTTTTAAGTTCTTCAGTTTGTTGTCTCTGGAAATCTACTGTAAATAAAATCAATAGAAAACAGAATGTCTCTTCGATTGTTTCAGCTTTAGGTTCAGCTTTAGGTTCAGGTTTTTTAAAAGGCTTTAAGGCCCACGATGTGTTTTTTCAGACCGTTTCTAATCCTCTGTGCTCTTGTCTTTTTTTTTTAGTTCATGGATCGTCCCTGTCTTTGGTCTCCAGCACGTCGTCCATTTACTCCACGGTGCGTACAAACCCTGACTTTACCTCACAGTCCAAACCGAAAAAAGGGAATAAACGGAAACACTGGGAGTCACTTTACGCTTCTGTTGAAACCGGTGACGCGTTTCTTAATAATCTCAAAGTGCTGCTCAACATTTGTGAGTTATATTTATCCACAGTCTGGAGTCGATTAGAGTTGTGTCGGAGAATCGGCCCATATTTTTATGACTGCGTTGTTCAGTTCACTTAATCCAGCTTTATTTCAGCTTGTTATAATATGTTATAATATTATGTCTAACACTACAGAGTGTTGTTAAAGTTCAGTTTGTTCCCTTCTTGTTGGGGCAGAGAACATAGAAACTAAAAGAGCTCTGTAGCAACACTTTTGGACATTATTCTCATAAAATCAGTTCAAAAAGCTAACCTCATGTTTAGAGAAAAACAAAACCCCTTTAGGAACTCAACCCACTTTTGAACAACAGCCAATCACAGTGCAGCTCTGTACTCCTGGCTCCTCCCCCTTCTTTCACCTGGACAGGTAAGAGTTAGACGCTCAGTCAGAGAGTGAGCTCAGAGCGGCAGGTTTAACTCGGAGACGGAGAGAAAGAGAGGAGGAGGAGACAAAATGATGGCCACACTTTCTGTGACCGGCTCCGTCTGGAAACAAACGGTAGGAAACCGACAGAAAGACGTGTTTTATTCTTAAAGGTTTAGGAAAAGCTGTTTTAATTTGTACATTTGTCTTTTGATTTGTCTTCTTACTGACAATAAACAGTAATAGTCACATACTCTCACATTTTTCTGAAAAGCTTAAAAAGAGAGAAAAGGATTGAAAATATTATTATCCTGCCTTCATTAATAAACCCAACAAGCACTATGTCCAGAGAGATGTTTAAATAAAACCTTTTTTACACAGATTTCATCATAAACATCAGGTTTTTATGTCTTGAACTGAGTTCTAGTAAGTAATAAACCTGAGATAAAGATATGGCCTAAAGGGAGTCACAGGAGATTTGATTTGAGTTAAATTTAAAGTCAGCCATTTAAAAAAATCTGAAAAATATTTATGAAAGTCAACCGGCAAAAACTTTCAGTTCTGAGCTTTAGACGGAAAAAGGGAATGACACTTTGGTAAATAATAATCGGTTAATAAAAACATCGTAGAGCTCATTATGGTTATTGAACTTTTCAAATTTGGTTGCATTGTGAAAAAACAGGTTGGACACATCTGAGATATTTGAATATTCAAATGAATAAAGTTAGTGAGCAGCCCTTTATTACACGTTTATAACCAGTAGCACCTGGGGTCAAGACAAAAAGGTCCCGACTTCGTTTTTCTCAGAAACCTAGTGTTTGTGTCGTGCTTGTTGGTGTGGCTGGTTGTAAACAAAGGCTACGTCACTCTGTTCGTGCACAAACACATCGAGGGTGGAGTCGCTCAGAAAATCATTAATTATCAGCTGATCTGTGTGTCTCGTGTCACGACAGGAGCACGACAAACACAAAACTAAACACACTGATCTGTGTGTCTCGTGTCACGACAGGAGCACGACAAACACAAAACTAAACACACTGATCTGTGTGTCCCGTGTCACGACAGGAGCACGACAAACACAAAACTAAACACACTGATCTGTGTGTCTCGTGTCACGACAGGAGCACGACAAACACAAAACTAAACACTGATCTGTGTGTCTCGTGTCACGACAGGAGCACGACAAACGCAAAACTAAACACTGATCTGTGTGTCTCGTGTCACGACAGGAGCACGACAAACACAAAACTAAACACTGATCTGTGTGTCTCGTGTCACGACAGGAGCACGACAAACGCAAAACTAAACACACTGATCTGTGTGTCCCGTGTCACGACAGGAGCACGACAAACACAAAACTAAACACTGATCTGTGTGTCTCGTGTCCGACAGGAGCACGACAAACGCAAAACTAAACACACTGATCTGTGTGTCTCGTGTCACGACAGGAGCACGACAAACACAAAACTAAACACACTGATCTGTGTGTCTCGTGTCACGACAGGAGCACGACAAACACAAAACTAAACACTGATCTGTGTGTCCCGTGTCACGACAGGAGCACGACAAACACAAAACTAAACACTGATCTGTGTGTCTCGTGTCACGACAGGAGCACGACAAACGCAAAACTAAACACACTGATCTGTGTGTCTCGTGTCACGACAGGAGCACGACAAACACAAAACTAAACACACTGATCTGTGTGTCTCGTGTCCGACAGGAGCACGACAAACGCAAAACTAAACACACTGATCTGTGTGTCCCGTGTCACGACAGGAGCACGACAAACACAAAACTAAACACTGATCTGTGTGTCCCGTGTCACGACAGGAGCACGACAAACACAAAACTAAACACACTGATCTGTGTGTCTCGTGTCACGACAGGAGCACGACAAACGCAAAACTAAACACACTGATCTGTGTGTCTCGTGTCACGACAGGAGCACGACAAACGCAAAACTAAACACACTGATCTGTGTGTCTCGTGTCACGACAGGAGCACGACAAACACAAAACTAAACACACTGATCTGTGTGTCTCGTGTCACGACAGGAGCACGACAAACGCAAAACTAAACACACTGATCTGTGTGTCTCGTGTCACGACAGGAGCACGACAAACGCAAAACTAAACACACTGATCTGTGTGTCTCGTGTCCGACAGGAGCACGACAAACACAAAACTAAACACACTGATCTGTGTGTCTCGTGTCACGACAGGAGCACGACAAACACAAAACTAAACACACTGATCTGTGTGTCTCGTGTCCGACAGGAGCACGACAAACACAAAACTAAACACTGATCTGTGTGTCTCGTGTCACGACAGGAGCACGACAAACGCAAAACTAAACACACTGATCTGTGTGTCTCGTGTCACGACAGGAGCACGACAAACGCAAAACTAAACACACTGATCTGTGTGTCTCGTGTCACGACAGGAGCACGACAAACGCAAAACTAAACACACTGATCTGTGTGTCTCGTGTCACGACAGGAGCACGACAACGCAAAACTAAACACACTGATCTGTGTGTCTCGTGTCACGACAGGAGCACGACAACGCAAAACTAAACACACTGATCTGTGTGTCTCGTGTCACGACAGGAGCACGACAAACACAAAACTAAACACACTGATCTGTGTGTCTCGTGTCACGACAGGAGCACGACAAACGCAAAACTAAACACTGATCTGTGTGTCTCGTGTCACGACAGGAGCACGACAAACGCAAAACTAAACACACTGATCTGTGTGTCTCGTGTCACGACAGGAGCACGACAAACGCAAAACTAAACACACTGATCTGTGTGTCTCGTGTCACGACAGGAGCACGACAAACACAAAACTAAACACACTGATCTGTGTGTCTCGTGTCACGACAGGAGCACGACAAACGCAAAACTAAACACTGATCTGTGTGTCTCGTGTCACGACAGGAGCACGACAAACGCAAAACTAAACACACTGATCTGTGTGTCTCGTGTCACGACAGGAGCACGACAAACACAAAACTAAACACACTGATCTGTGTGTCTCGTGTCACGACAGGAGCACGACAAACACAAAACTAAACACACTGATCTGTGTGTCTCGTGTCACGACAGGAGCACGACAAACACAAAACTAAACACACTGATCTGTGTGTCCCGTGTCACGACAGGAGCACGACAAACACAAAACTAAACACACTGATCTGTGTGTCTCGTGTCCGACAGGAGCACGACAAACACAAAACTAAACACACTGATCTGTGTGTCTCGTGTCACGACAGGAGCACGACAAACACAAAACTAAACACACTGATCTGTGTGTCCCGTGTCACGACAGGAGCACGACAAACACAAAACTAAACACACTGATCTTCCTGTAGATTCATTCCATTTATAAACTTTATATTTTTCAGCCCAAAGGAGTACGTCATAATTATGTCAGAAAAGGGTTCATCATATTTAAATAAGTCGGGTGGATGTGGAGTATTGTTTAATGCTGGGGTTCTCAAACATTGGGTCGGGGCCCTAAAATAGATCATGAGAGATTATATTTGAAAAAACAAAACAAAACACTGGTTATTTGATGTGTTTAGCTGCATTTGTAGGAATGACATTAGGATAAGAATAATGAAAAGGACACAAAAAAAAATCCAAAAATATCTTTAAAAGTTATTGAAAATTATATACAAATAAAAAAAAAAATTGAAATATGGGTTGCCTGGGAAAAAAGTATTATAAACACTTGTTTAATGTATAAATATATTCTTTGATTTATGTGTCGTCATGTTTGGTTGAGCTGACAATAGAAGGGTTAGGGTTATTACACAGAACCAATGACTAAGAGAATAAAATATAGTGTAAACGCTGTATGTTATTGCTAACATCCCATCGTTAATCAGATCTAATACAAACGGTGTCGGTCCTGACAGTGTTAATTATGTCAGTGTTTGTAGAGTTTGTCAGTGAGGGTCTCTTTTTGAACAGATTAACCCTGAAACTGACCTGCTCTGAGTAAAAGCACCGGTTGAATCGACCTGTTTGTGTCGGGACAGTGTCGGCGGTAAATATGGGTGTATTAGTGTTGTTATGTTTCCAGCAGAAACAAGGTGAGTTGTGTTTGACTCTGTTGTTCCGTCCTCTTCAAACAAAAAGAAGCACAAATATAGACATTATTAATTATATCAGCCTAACACCTGCTGTCCATAGACACCAGAACAGTTTATTTTCATTTAAAATTTTTAAAGTACTAACAGCTCTGTCTTTACCAGTGTTCACCAACAACTCACGTTATAAAGCAATGGCCCGAGGGCACGATGGGAGCCAGTGCATTGAAAGACACAGTCCATGTGTGACACTGTTCTTGTCGTGAAGCCGTGGACAAACAGGAACAGTCTCATCTACACTGTAAACATTTTACACAAAATTAAAAATCTTTTTTCCAAAAATAATTTGTTAGCTTTGAAGTGCCGTCCTCCATTTTTCCTTCATTGGGTGAGGCTCGCTGGGAAGCTATGACCACACCTGGACTCCTTTCAGTGAACGTATGGAGAGGCTCTTCTTTTACAGGTGTTTAACAGGTGTTTATCAGGTGTTCATCAGGTGTTTATCAGGTGTTTATCAGGTGTTCATCAGGTGTTTATCAGGTGTTCATCAGGTGTTCATCAGGTGTTCATCAGGTGTTCATCAGGTGTTCATCAGGTGTTCATCAGGTGTTCATCAGGTGTTCATCGGGTGTTCACCAGGTGTTTATCAGGTGTTCATCAGGTGTTCATCAGGTGTTCATCGGGTGTTCATCGGGTGTTCATCAGGTGTTCATCAGGTGTTCATCGGGTGTTCATCAGGTGTTTATCAGGTGTTTATCAGGTGTTTATCAGGTGTTTATCAGGTGTTCATCAGGTGTTTATCAGGTGTTCATCAGGTGTTCATCAGGTGTTCATCAGGTGTTCATCGGGTGTTCATCGGGTGTTCATCGGGTGTTCATCGGGTGTTCATCGGGTGTTCATCAGGTGTTCATCGGGTGTTCATCGGGTGTTCATCAGGTGTTCATCAGGTGTTTATCAGGTGTTCATCGGGTGTTCATCGGGTGTTCATCGGGTGTTCATCGGGTGTTCATCGGGTGTTCATCGGGTGTTCAGCGGGTGTTTAGCGGGTGTTCAGCGGGTGTTCAGCGGGTGTTCAGCGGGTGTTTAGCGGGTGTTTAGCGGGTGTTCATCAGGTGTTCATCAGGTGTTCATCAGGTGTTCATCAGGTGTTCATCAGGTGTTCATCAGGTGTTCATCAGGTGTTCATCAGGTGTTCATCGGGTGTTCAGCGGGTGTTCATCAGGTGTTCATCGGGTGTTCAGCGGGTGTTCAGCGGGTGTTTAGCAGGTGTTCAGCAGGTGTTTAGCAGGTGTTCAGCAGGTGTTTATCAGGCGGGATTTGTCTTTGCAGATCTCGTTGTGGATGTTACGTGGGACGTGCCTGTGTCATGGATTGTACAGTACAGTGTCTTAGTTGTTTTTTTGGTTTTGTGTGAGGGTAAATGCCACTGGTTGGCTTTGTTTTTGTTTGCACTAAAACAAAAAAAAGGTTAAAGCACCTGAACCCAGTTTTCACCGTGAAAACCGTACTAAAATGGAAAAAAGCCTAAATAAAGTTCAAAATTCCAATTCCAAAGATGGAGTACAGACACATGCCCATGTTTTTACAACCATTTCTTCTTCTAAGTCTTTGGTCGGGACATGAGCAGATTAATAAAGCCTGATTTTGTAGCTGAACAACGCACACCTTTGAGTTTGCTGTCTTTTAAAAAAGGCTGTTTATTTCTGTTGTATCTACATTTTCTTGTGGAGTTGCTCTGTCTTTTTCAGGTCTGTCGAAGAAACCTACAATAACTCAATGAAATGAAAGTCTTAATGTTCAAAAACAATCTGAAAGTCGAATGAGAAACCTATGAATTTGTTGGTGTAGGATTTAAAATGGAGATATGTAAGATAACTTCTGTCTCTTTGTCTCTTGCAGAACGAGGAGAAGTCTCAGTCGGAGGTAAGCCCACGCCCACTTTACGCTCGGTCCTCTTTAATTTTCTCTTGAACACCTGTAATAAGCAGGTTTGCCTTGAGATCTGCTGCTGCTGCATCCGTCTGCGTCACACCTACAGCCGGCCTTTAACACACAACCTCACACAACCTCACGTGAGACTCTGCAATTTAACACCGCTCAAGGAAAAGGAAAAGTGGAGGCTTTTCCAGATACTTTGTCTGAATCTGCAAGAGACTAAAAGCTACACAAAAGTGACTAATGTGTAAATGAAATTAGATTAATAGTTTTAGTCAGCAACATGTTGTTTTAAGGGTTTGTTCAGATAAATGTCAGCCTATCCAGGTTGAGTTTATACTGTTGTTACTCTTTCGTTGAGTTAAATCAGTTTATCAGGACTTCAGTTTATTTGTCCAGGTGAACACGAACAGGAGAAATCAAATGTGCAACAACATAATCATCAAGTCTGCACATGACTGCGCCGTGAGCTACTGAATTTAACCTGGATTTTGGCTCTAATATTTGTTTTTTTTGATTAATTTGTTAATTTCGGTTCAAAAAATAAAAAACTAAATAAACACAAAAGTGGAAATCAAATCAAAAATCCAAACTACATATTCTTTTTTTGTTACTCGACTGAAAGGTTATTGGCAGAAGCTCTGGCTTATTGCACTGACTCTTTTACAAATAATACATTTTTCACACATACAACAGTCTTTTAGCACAAAAACAAAGAAATGAAAAATGAAGTTTAGTTTAGTTTGACTGGTTCACGTCACGGCTGAGATCTGGGAGACTCCCTCGTTTGTTCAGTGTTAACTCTGTCTTGTATTATACCATTTCCGAGGCAGGGATAGTCCAGTGTTTGTTTTTTGTGTGGCTGCAGTGTTTGATGTTCCGTTTTTTATCTTCAGATCCGGAAACTGCGACGGGAGCTGGACGCCTCGCAGGAGAAAGTGTCCGCTCTGACGACACAGCTCAGCGCCAACGTAAGACAACAAACACACAGCACACGATAGAATCTGCCGCCGACATGAGCAATCATCTGAGTAAATTATTATGGATCAATAAAGCTAAATAAAAACACTATTCCACAAACTTTATAGAATATTATTGAACAATAGGGTTAACACTACAAATACAAAAATAAATCAACATTATTTCTTGCCTTCTTTGGATTACATCAGCAGAGGTGGACTGTAAAGATCATTTGTAAGAGGGAAATAATACTTTTAATCAAGTTACATCTCACGTCTGAGTCAGCTCTGGTCTTTTTTATTAAAATGTGAACCCCACGTGGACCACAGAAGTCTAAAGGAAGCAGAAACAGCAAGAATGTTCAAATGCAACTCTAAAAGCACCTGATTTTTTATATTCCAAGAGCAGAAAGAATAGAAATGATCCCTCATCCTCTGACAGTGCCCTCTAGTGGGTTTCTGGAGAAAAGCGTAGTCTGTTGTGTCTTTGGTTCAGAGTGAATCGACTAAAGAAGAAGACCACAGAAGCCTTTTCAAGTCTCTTCTTTTACCTGAGAACACTTCTTTACTATTTAGTCTTCTCCTGAAAGACTCTAATAAGAATGTTCAGTAAAAGCCCTAAACCTGTCTCACTGCAGTCATTTTAACACAAGATGAACTGTTTTAATGAATTCAATTTGTAGCTCTTTGAGATTCTCCGGAATAAAAAGTTCATTATGAATAAAATCTATTATTATTACAACTATTATTATGAATATTATGACTATTATTATTGAATTTGTTGCTAAATTACACAGAAACGTGACAAAAATCCAATCTTAAATCCCAAAGTTTGGTATCTTGGTTTAGCACGGATCATTTAGAAAAAGGAGACGCACAAGAGCCGTCTGGAGCAGTGCAGAGGCAGAACCATCTGATTCCACGCTCTGCTTGTACTCTGTGCTTGAGTCCTGCTTAAACCCGGATTAGACACAGAGGGGTTGTGTTACCGACAAACTCCGGTCTCCGACATTAACAGAGGAAAGACAGTAAAAGTGTGAGAGCTGTGTGAGATGTGAGACAGAAAGTTGATAAATGCAGGACACACCCAGAGCCTCGAGGCTGTAAATATAAGAGCAGCTGCTTCAGGAGTCACTTTAACACCAGACACAGATCCTCTCCGCCTCCAGGCAGAGGTCTCACTTCTCTCAGCGCCTCCTCAACCAGAGAAGTATTTATTTCAGCCCACTTTTTCTTCTTTCTTTTTTTGCTTCTGGTTACATAATTAAACGTCATTCTCCCGCCTTTTTTCTACATTATAACAGTTTATTTATCCCAATATTAATAATGCTTGATTGTATTTGACTTGATCCATGGGCTGCTCTGCGTTCATCTCAATCACTTTAAACCAAAAATAACATCACTTTTACTTTAAGATTCTTCAGAAACATGTTAGAATTAAATAGGAATAGACTTAGTCAAGGTGCTATACCCGAGCATTTTATAAATCTTACTTTAAAACTAAAACACAGAGGTTCATTGCTAAAAAAGTCGTCAGAATCAAGACTTTCATTTCCAAGAATCTGTCACATCCAGAGCACGTTTACGCTCAGATTTACTGAGGCTCTGAAGTCTTGAATAATGGGATTATTGAGATTTTTTGATTTCATGATCACGTTTATTTTGTGCTTGTTCTGCAACAGCTGTTTTATAAATGGCTCTTATTATCATTTATGTTTATGTGATTGTTCTGTTTTTTTTCTATTTGAGCACTTATTGGTATTTTATGGAGGATTTAAAATAAGCCCATTGGGTTTTCTCCTTTCCCCATGCACTGCACCCTTTATTTTATTTAATTTCAATTTAATGTCACATAAATGAAAGGGATTTTACTTTAAACAAACAATCTTAGGTCTTTAAATGTGGCTTAAGACTCTTGTAAAAGTCTGTAAATGTCTCTGGCCCGTCGTAAAGTCTGAGTCGATGTATCTTGTGTCGTCAGGCTCACCTGGTGGCAGCGTTCGAGCAGAGTCTGGGAAACATGACGATCCGACTGAAGAGCCTGACTCTGACGGCGGAGCAGAAGGTGGGTTTCTCGCTCTCGGTCCAAGTCTGCTGCAGATAAACCGGTCTAATCCCAGAGTCCTGTTCCCTTTAGGACTCTGAGCTGAACGAACTGAGGAAGACCATTGAGCTGCTGAAGAAGCAGAACGCAGTGGCTCAGGCCGCCATCAACGGAGTCATCAACACACCTGAGCTCAGCACGAAAGCCGACAGGACAGGTGCGCTCTCAAAGACAACCTTCTTCAGTCTACTTTAATTTGTCTCAGCCAAATCTAAAAGATCATTTAAGACTAAGATAAGACCAACTACACCCAAGGACTAAAAGGAGACTAAAACCAGGACCAAACCTCCTCTAAGTCTGGACTAAGTCAGATCTGAGAGGAGTTAACCAAGAATAAAGTCAACTAAACTAGACTTGAATTATGAGTCAAACTAGGTTAAAGCAGGACTTAAACTGGTTCTAAACCTAGATTAAACTAGAACTCAACCAGAAATAAGCCAAGACTAAATCACTGATCAAAACAAGGATCAAACCAGAATCGACCAAGACTTAAACTCTGCCTTAACCTGGAACTAAATCAAGACCAGAACGAGTCTTTAACCAGGTCTAAACCGGGATTAAACTAAATATTTTGTTGACCTGTTACAATAGTGTTCGAAACACGTAGAATACATTATTGGGGGTTGAATAAATGATGATAAATGTTTATATAATCTTTAATACGGACATTGTAGATGTTAAAGTAGAGCTTAGTCTGAATCGATCTCAATCATACAACAAACTTCGCTTTAGGACATCGTACATCATCCCGCAAGTTACCCACAATTCCATCTTCTTAAAGTGACAAGCAGCAAGAAAGCCACCGATAATATTGTCAAGATATTTTTAAAGTAATATTTTATGTTGACAGGCCTTTTCAGCTCAGTGTTACTGACTGACTCTGTCTTGTGTTTCTGTCTGTAGCTGGTCCAAACGGCAGCCCTCAGTTCCAGACTAAGTCCGAGTCCCAGTCTCAGTCCCAGGTCCAGTCCCAGTCGGACCTGAGGATCCGCCGACAGCACTCGTCCGACAGCGTGAGCAGCGTCGCCAGCGCCACCAGCCACTCCAGCATCGGGTCCAACATCGGGTCCAACATGGACACCGACGCCAAGAACAAGAAGAAGAACAAGAAGAACTGGGTACGAGCCTGCTCCGGTTTAAGTTTTAGAAAAGATTTAGAGACAGACCTTTCTTTTGGGTTTTGTGTCTCATGTGTCTGGGTCTCTCCTTCAGGCCTCTTTCTCAGGCGAAAAGGTGAATATAGACACCATTTATGTGGTTTTAGACTTAAAAAAACCTTTGGTCATTTGCAGGACGACGGCAAAAATACAGCTCTTTTCATTCAAACGTAAAGTAAAGTGTTATTTTAAAGCTTTTTGAATCCACATCCTGATTTACTCAGAAACAGTGTTTACTAAATTTAGAGTGCGGTCTTTTTAACATTGTGCGTGTTTCTGTTTGACACTGCCCAGAACTAGAGCGTGAGGTCAGAGGTCAGCAGAGAGTTTGGAGAATCAGCAGCTTTCTCTCAACTTCTTCAGTCGGTGCATGAAGCATCAAGCGTTTGGATGTTTCTGCACCGAGTTTACACCAAAAGGGACAGAAGAAGAGATACAGGCGCTAACATTTAACTTTGAGCATAAGGACTGACTTTGTTAAACAAGCAGCCAATCAAATGACAGGATTTGTTTTCAAAAGTAATAGATCTAAGTAAAAACCTCCCAAAGTTTAACCCTGTCATTGAATTGGACGAGGGCTGAGTGCAATAGGATTAATCAGAGCAGTTTCAACAAAGAGAGTGGTTTTGGTTCGAATCCAGGGTTACATTTAACAAACAGTGGTTAGACAACAACATTTAAAGATTCATTTTCCTTCTGAAGTCAGAGTGTTGGACAGAGACGTGTTTTTAGACTGAATTAACTGAGTGTGTTTACATTTACGACCCTTAAGGGTTACGACCCTTAACCCGGTTATGACTGGGTTATTAATATCCTCGTAAAGATGACAAACGGTCGTACTCTGGATTCACTTTGTGGGACAAAATAACTCAAAAATAACTTATTGCTGTTAAATGAAAGTAAAAAAGTTTATTTACCACATTTCCAACCACAGAGGGATTAAAAGTATCCAAATAAACATCCCGACCTTGTGAAGCAGCAGCTGTGGCCGTAGTGTAATGACCACCTGCAGAAGTTTGAAGACACCGTTCTAACTTTGTTGATCTGTAAAAGTTGCCGCACGTGTTTGTTTTTTCTTGCGTCACTCGTGGAGTTGAGACGAGCCACTTATGCATTCGTTGTAAAGATGGGACTAATTAAGATTGTCTCAAAGGTGTTTATGGCTCATGTAACTTTTGTGGCATTACAAGAACACTGAAGCAGAGCGACCATATTTGGCCATATCCCGTCCTGAAATTGACCAATCAGAATCTAGTGTCTATTCCTTTTACCTTCTCATTATTTTATTGATCTCTCATTTTAACTCTAACATGACTGAAGCCCTTCTCTTGTTTTCTGAAGACTTTTTTGTGCACAGGAGGACAAGTCAGAGACGATGACGTACGGATTTTAAATTATTATCTCCCAGTGTTTTAGTTTGGCTTCATTTGCTTTAGTGTCAGTACTTGTAGATTTGAACCTGATAGAGTTGAACCGTTTAGTGGCAGCGCTGCTTTAACCCCTAATACTTCCTGTTACAGAGTGAGGTAGATGAGTAACACAGTGGGACATGAGGAAGATGGAGATGAGCAACTTAAGATGGGACTAAGTCTGGACTAAAGCTTAAACAGGATCAAACCTAGACTAAACCCAGGCCTAAAACTAGAAATCCAGGTCCAGTTTGAACTAAATACAGACTAAACCAGATTTAAACCAGGACTTAACTAGACTTACATTAGGACTAAATTTCAAACTAAACAAGGACTAAAGCAAATCGAATAAACCAGGACTAAATTTGTACAAAATGTCATCTAAAACCAGAACTAAAGCAGCACTGAACTCATTATTGTGCCTTCACCTTTGTTCCTCTTTCCCTCGGCCCTGCTTTAGTTTGATATTTATTGTTTCTAGTCTCTGTTAAAAGCTCCTGTGGTTCTTCGTTCATCCTAATGATAATAAACACTGTCCTTTACAAACGTGTGGGGCCCCCGTCCAGGTGCAGAAGGATAGGGGCCCATTAGGAGCCCCTGTCCCGTTAGTTTATCTCTGGCCCTTATGAACTGTGCTGTTTTGTCTGTGTGTCTTCCTCTGCTTCCATTCGGGGCAGGTTTATGAGGTAAGCCCAGCTGGACCCCTGCACTGACCCTTACGTCTCCTTTTAACCCTGGATAGTTTCTCCTGAATGCTTCCTAATAACACTAGCTTTAATAATAACTGAGCTAAGATCTTCCTGATCTCTTCTTCTACTGCTCCTTCTCCCTGAAAAAAAGGTCTTATGACGATTTGGTCCAGCTTTGAAAACATGCATACTGAAAGTTTTAATTGGATTTGTATTTGAAATGTTTGACAAGAAAGTCATTTGAGGTTGTATAAGTCTTAAACCAAAATTTTGAAATACAGATAAACAGTTTTAAAAGTAAATTCAAGCTGGATCTCAGTCCTAAGACTTTTAACCCCGTTTTGTCTTGGACTCACTTTTCCACAGCCTCTAACCTCTTTTATCCTGGTCCGTTTCCTCTTCGGCTCCTGTGTTTTATTCATCTTTCTAAACGTATTTTCCTCCTCTGTGTTTCTCTCGCAGCTGAGGAGCTCCTTCAAACAGGCCTTCACTAAAAAGAAGTCTCCTAAATCGGCCTCGTCTCACTCTGACATCGAGGAAATGACCGACTCGTCTTTACCGTCGTCGCCTCAGCTGCCTCACAACGGCTCAGCGTCCGGCGGTCACATGATCAGGAACACACACTCCAACTCGCTGTACGTACACAACGAAGTGACTCTGATGTGTTTGGTCGTGTTTGTTCCTGAAGGCTGTCCGAGTGACTCTGATGTGTTTGGTTGTGTTTGTTCCTGAAGGCTGTCCGAGTGACTCTGATGTGTTTGGTTGTGTTTGTTCCTGAAGGCTGTCCGAGTGACTCTGATGTGTTTGGTTGTGTTTGTTCCTGAAGGCTGTCCGAGTGACTCTGATGTGTTTGGTTGTGTTTGTTCCTGAAGGCTGTCCGAGTGACTCTGATGTGTTTGGTCGTGTTTGTTCCTGAAGGCTGTCCGAGTGACTCTGATGTGTTTGGTTGTGTTTGTTCCTGAAGGCTGTCCGAGTGACTCTGATGTGTTTGGTTGTGTTTGTTCCTGAAGGCTGTCCGAGTGACTCTGATGTGTTTGGTTGTGTTTGTTCCTGAAGGCTGTCCGAGTGACTCTGATGTGTTTGGTTGTGTTTGTTCCTGAAGGCTGTCCGAGTGACTCTGATGTGTTTGGTTGTGTTTGTTCCTGAAGGCTGTCCGAGTGACTCTGATGTGTTTGGTTGTGTTTGTTCCTGAAGGCTGTCCGAGTGACTCTGATGTGTTTGGTTGCGTTTGTTCCTGAAGGCTGTCCGAGTGACTCTGATGTGTTTGGTCGTGTTTGTTCCTGAAGGCTGTCCGAGTGACTCTGATGTGTTTGGTTGTGTTTGTTCCTGAAGGCTGTCCGAGTGACTCTGATGTGTTTGGTTGTGTTTGTTCCTGAAGGCTGTCCGAGTGACTCTGATGTGTTTGGTTGTGTTTGTTCCTGAAGGCTGTCCGAGTGACTCTGATGTGTTTGGTTGTGTTTGTTCCTGAAGGCTGTCCGAGTGACTCTGATGTGTTTGGTTGTGTTTGTTCCTGAAGGCTGTCCGAGTGACTCTGATGTGTTTGGTTGTGTTTGTTCCTGAAGGCTGTCCGAGTGACTCTGATGTGTTTGGTTGTGTTTGTTCCTGAAGGCTGTCCGAGTGACTCTGATGTGTTTGGTTGTGTTTGTTCCTGAAGGCTGTCCGAGTGACTCTGATGTGTTTGGTTGTGTTTGTTCCTGAAGGCTGTCCGAGTGACTCTGATGTGTTTGGTTGTGTTTGTTCCTGAAGGCTGTCCGAGTGACTCTGATGTGTTTGGTTGTGTTTGTTCCTGAAGGCTGTCCGAGTGACTCTGATGTGTTTGGTTGCGTTTGTTCCTGAAGGCTGTCCGAGTGACTCTGATGTGTTTGGTTGCGTTTGTTCCTGAAGGCTGTCCGAGTGACTCTGATGTGTTTGGTTGCGTTTGTTCCTGAAGGCTGTCCGAGTGACTCTGATGTGTTTGGTTGCGTTTGTTCCTGAAGGCTGTCCGAGTGACTCTGATGTGTTTGGTTGCGTTTGTTCCTGAAGGCTGTCCGAGTGACTCTGATGTGTTTGGTTGTGTTTGTTCCTGAAGGCTGTCCGAGTGACTCTGATGTGTTTGGTTGTGTTTGTTCCTGAAGGCTGTCCGAGTGACTCTGATGTGTTTGGTTGTGTTTGTTCCTGAAGGCTGTCCGAGTGCTTGGACGGAGAAGCCGAGACAGTGATGCAACTTCGCAGTGAGCTCAGGGAAAAGGAGATGAAGCTGACCGACATCAGACTGGAGGCTCTCAGCTCGGCTCACCAGCTCGACCAGCTCCGGGAGGCCATGAACCGCATGCAGGTGAGAGCCCAACAGACTCAATAACACATCTGTCGTCATGGTTACGCATAGATAGAAAACAAATTTAAGAGCAGAGTTGTTTGTCGCAGCAGGGGCCTTTTTCTTTTTAGTGTTGGCAGGGTTTTAATTGTACTAGTAATTGTATTATATCAATTTGAAATTGACTTAGTTAGTTAGTTAGTTAGTTAGTTAATGCCTGGTTTATTGTTTGAAAAGCACACAGTACATTCAGACTCTTGTCGGTCGATACAGGGGGAGATCGAGAAGCTGAAGGTGGAGAACGACCGTCTGAAGCTGGAGAACACAGGCAGCAGAGCAGGCTCCCAGGCTTCCATCTCCTCGTCCCCTCCTCCTCAGACTCAAACCCAGGGCCAGAGCCAGGGGTCCGGGCCCCAGCACACACTCAACCTGACCACCAGCGAGTCCACGAGCCTCGGTGAGAGACACGACCCGGGACACAGCCCAGCACTGTCCTTACACAGACTGAACCAAGCTAAACGAAATCATTCATTAATGCAAACCTGTATAAAAGATTTTGTACTGAAAGTTCTGAGCGTTTTGTCTCCACTCTGTCGTGTCAGACATGTTGCTGGATGACACTGGGGAGAGCGGTCTGAGGAAAGAGGGACGTCACGTGAAGATCTTTGTGAATTTGGACGAAGACGGTAAATGGACAGAGGTCAGTAGAAGTATCTGATAGAAGCCTAAAGACGCCCAATAATCTACTTAAGTTTTATTAATTTAATGTATTTTATCTGTCGATTGCAGGACGGTCGACTGCGTAGCTTCCTGATCGGCTGTATCGGTGTCAGCGGAAAAACCAAGTGGGACGTCCTGGACGGAGTGGTCCGAAGACTTTTCAAGGTAAATTATTAAATGCATTTATAATTTTAACAAAAATAGGAAACTAAAATGCACATGTAATCATCAACAAACCCTTTCTTTGTTTATCTTTTCCATAAAAATATCTTTTTTTACATTTTGTTTAAAACAGTTTTAAACAATGATATGTTTGCTTGACCTGCAGGAGTACATCACCCACGTGGACCCGGTGTCTCAGCTGGGCCTGAGCTGTGACAGTGTGGAGGGCTATAACATCGGGGACATCCATCGTCCGAGCTGCCTCAGTGGAGCGCAGACCCCCGAGCTGCTGCCCTGTGGGTATCTGGTGGGAGACAACAACTGCATCACCATCCAGCTCAAAGGTCCGGACCCCTGAGCCGCACTAACACGTGCTACATTTCATTACCCTACTTTTGTCTTCGAGCAAAAAAACTGATAATCTGGCAGTAACAGGGCCTGACTTGTTCCATTCTTGTTCTTGTTTTATTTATTTGAAAGTAAAGAGTTTTCTTCACGTTGGCCACATTTTCAAAACATATTAAATTACATAAATATAAAATATTACGTAAACGAGAAATAAAAACATCACAAATGTAGAGCATAAGGTGAACGGTAATGTTCCAAGTATAGAACCTTGGGGCACTTCATAATCGACATTACTGGAAGATTCATTAATAACATGAACAAACTGAAAACTATCTGGAAAAAAGGATTTAAAAAAGCCTTCTGAGGGCTCTAGTCTGTGATGCATCTGTCGAACACTTTAAAGAGGACCCTTAGCTGATGCTAATAAAAGGTCATTTGTGACTTTGTGTTGTGGTGGGCTTTGATAATGGCCAGGAATAACACTTTGCTAAAGATTTACAAAAGGGCATTAAAAATTACTTTAAAATAATTTAAATATTGCTAGAAAAGAACAATTGCCAAAATATTAAGGGATGGGGACTCATTAGGGTTTTTTTTTATTTTATTTTTTTATTTGGGTCCACTGAAGTTTGGGAAACATGCACAAGCACTCTAACAAAAAAACAAAAAAAGACATTAAAACAAAACCGTCTGAAAACATGCCTTGAGCAGTCTCTGCATCCTCTTCTGTCTCGAACATATTTCCTTCAAGGATGAAATGAAGCCACCATAAGTAACTGATATTGAAAGAAAATCTGTTATAGTCTTTAAAATAAATTGTTTCCCAGTAAAAATAAATTTAAAAAAAGCAGCCGGTTTAAGTGGTCTCCTGTTCCTGTTTTCCTTCAGGAGTGCGCAGCGGCAGTGTGGACTCTCTGGTCTTCGACTCTTTGATCCCGAAGCCCATGATGCAGCGGTACGTGTCTCTCTTAAAGGAGCACAGACGGGTCATTCTCTCCGGGCCCAGCGGGACGGGCAAAACACACCTGGCCAATCAGCTCTCACGGTTCATGGTGCTTCTAGAAGAACGGTCCCTGACGCCCAACGCCGTCGTCACCTTCAACGTCGACCACAAATCCAGCAAGGTACGCATAAGAAGTCACCAAAACTGTGCCATAACGCTCAGTGGAAAGTTTTTATTGATTAAGTCCTAATTAACATCTGCTTTAATTGCATTTAACCTGGAAACCACTCATTTTGTGTTGAATCCTGTGTGTCTAGGAGCTGCGGCAGTACCTGTCTGGTTTGGCCGAACAGTGCAGCGGGGTCTCGGGGACGGAGAGCCCCCTGGTGGTGATCCTGGACAACCTTCACCACATCAGCTCGTTAGGAGAGATCTTCAACGGGCTTTTCAGCTGCAACTCACAGCAGAGGTCAGCTCACTCACACAACTGTACGAAACATCAAGAAAGATGTTCAAACGTAATCTAAGCTCGTGTGTTTTCTCTGTTTCAGTCCGTTCATCATCGGGACAATGAGCCAGGCCACGTCTTCTGCTCCGAACCTGCAGCTTCATCATAATTTCAGGTAAAAGACCTTCATGTACCTTTAACGATAGCACCTTAAAAAAAACATTGGATAAGTTTGAACACTGCCACAAAAACCTCAGTGAGACCTTTATCTTTCTTCACAAATAACACACAACCAGCACCATTTTTGTCTCTGCTTTTGAACAAAGTTCTGAAAAAGACTCCTATGTTCCAGTTCTGTAGATTCTGCCCCTGTCTTAGTCATAATCGCTTCAGTTCACATTGAAATCATCATAACATTTTGAAGATGGTCTATTATTTACTTACGTTCAGATTGTTCTTCTATTTTACACCGTATTGGGTTTTTTTCCAAATATACTGTATATCTGATATTATATATCTACTGATATTTTTCTTCTAATGGTTTAAACCCCAAATACTTTCTTGTAAAAGCAATCATTTGGTCAACACCAGTTTGTCATGGGACATTCCAGGAAGTTTAAGAGAGATGTTTTAAAGTAAAGAGAAGTTTAATAGCAATAAACCGATACCGATTTACCAAACAGAGAAAAAGCTCAAAATAAAAACGAACGGAGAAAAGAGAGGCAACATGAAACGGAGATAAATAATAACTGTCGTTCTGAAGTCGGAGCTAAGCAAACGCTAAACTCTAAACTTCAGGTTGGTGTAATGTATTAGTATTTTGTGCAGAATCTTTTTAAAATAAAAGACAAGTCCTTCTGCTGCTGTTGGAGTGGCTCTGAGACAGGGACAGGATAAGAAAGTCAGGGAGTGCATTTTCTCACACTTCAGAGGCATTTCCTTCTGTTCCCTGTGGTTCTCTAACGGGACATTTACCAGGAGGGTTTGTATCAGGGGCCCTAATCTCTGTCTGTGAAGGCTCTAATGGTGCACTGTGTTCCTCAGGTGGGTGCTCTGTGCGAACCACACGGAGCCGGTCAAAGGCTTCCTGGGTCGGTATCTGAGGAGGAAGCTGATTGAGACGGAGATCGTCAGTCGCACCAGAAACATGGAGCTGGTGAAGATCGTGGACTGGGTTCCCAGAGTCTGGCACCACCTCAACCGCTTCCTGGAGACGCACAGCTCCTCGGACGTCACCATCGGTAAGAAAACCAAGAGACTCTTTATGTCACTAGCTTCCCATGACGCGGACTTGAAATAAAAAAGCACCTTTTCAACAAAAAAGCCTTTTGAATTGACTTTATAGTCCTTGATCTAGTCCTGTTTAATCCATGGTTTATTATTGCATTAAGTTTTTGAATAAGTCCTGGTTTATTTTTGTCGTAATCTTAAAAAAAAACTAAAAAAACCTAAAAGTTGTTGACTCCAAAGATACTAAAATTGATCTGAAATATAAAGTGGTTTAATCCTTGTTTAGTTCTTTTTGAAGCGTTTAGTCCTAGCTTTAAGTCTGGGTTAGTCTTGATTTAGCCCGGGTTTAGTCCTGCTTCTGTTGATGGTTGATGGCTCATTGTTTCCTTCAGGGCCACGTCTGTTCCTGTCCTGTCCCATGGACGTGGAGGGGTCCAGGGTTTGGTTCACGGACCTGTGGAACTACTCCATTGTCCCGTACATGTTAGAGGCCGTACGAGAGGGACTGCAGGTGAGACCAACTAGAATTTAGTTTGGCTTTTAGTCCTGCTTTAATTCTGGATTACACTTTGGTTGAGTTTTGGTTCAACCCTTTTTAATCCAGTTTTAGTCTTAGATCTGTCCTGTCTTAGCCCTGTTTAAATCTTGGATTAGCCCTGATTTATCCATGGATTTGTTCTAATTTCATCCTGTTTTCTTTTGTTTTGTTTTGTTTTGTTTTTTTGTTTTTTTTACTCCTTGGATCAGATCAAACTTTAGCTCTTGGTTTAGTCCTGGTTAAATTCTGGTTTAGCTCTGGTTTAATCCCAGTTTAGCCCCATTCACCCTGGGTTCAGTCCAGGTCTCTGTTGAAGTCCTGGTCTAACCCGGTCTTTGTCCACAGCTGTACGGGCGAAGGGCGGTCTGGGAGGACCCGTCCCTGTGGGTGACTGAGACCTGTCCCTGGTCTTGGGTCCCGAGCGACTGGCCCCCACTGCTGCAGCTGAGGCCTGAGGACGTGGGCTTCGACGGGTACTCGGCTCCGAGAGAGGGGCCCCGCAGAGAACCTGCTCAGAGCGACAGTGACGCCGACCCTCTGGTGAGTCCTGGTTTGAGTCTGGTGTAGTCTTAGGGTCTAGTCTGGTCTTGAGTCCTTGTTTAGTCTTACTGGTTTACGTCTGTGGAGGTTCTCAGTCATCCAGGACATCTGGTACTGGTTTACTTTAGTTTAGACCAGGGTTTTATTTTGATTTCAGTTCTGGTTTAGATCTCAGTCAGACCTGGCTTTAGTCTTTGTTTAGGCCCTTTGTCAAGTTTAGTCCTGGGTTAACCTTGGATGTTTTTGTCCTGGTTTTTTTCTGATTTTATCCTGGTTCATTGTTAGTTCAGTTCTTGTTCGGTCTGGGTTTAGTCTTGTTGTTGTGTCTTTAATTTTCTCTTGGTCTAGTCCTGGTTTAGCTTTACTTTGGACCTACAGTTTTGTACTCACGTTTCTCATAACCTCGTCCTGGGTTAGTTGTGGTTGTTTAGTCTTGGGTTTAGTGCTAACTGTGTTCCTGACGAGTCCTTGGTCAGTCCTGGTCTAGTGCTTGGTCAGTTCCTAACCCGGTCTAAACCCGGTCTTCCTCTCGGCAGATGAACATGTTGCTGCGTCTGAAGGAGGCGGCCACATCGTCGAGTCCTCAGAGCTACGACAGCGACTCCAACAGCAACAGTCACAACGACGACCTGCTCGACTCCTCCCTCGAGTCCACTCTGTGAACCCAAGACCTGGACTAACGTCTCAAACCGGTCTGCTGTGGTCCTGGTTAAGACCTGGTTTAGACCTGGATTCTTTTCTCAACACAACTTTGTGATCTCAAAAGCAGGACTTGCATCTCAAAAAAAAACGGTCTACAAAAGTCTTTAGACTCTTTGAGCGTTCCCAAACTAAAATCACAATCCAACTAAAACCAACTTGAAAGTAAAGTCCTACTTAAGTCCTGGTCTTGTTGAAGTCCTTTTAGTGATAATAATCCCTAAAGTCCAGGACTGTATTCTTCACTGGTGTCCACTTCCAACCCAAAACTGGTCTAGAGTGGACCTGGTTTAGTTCTGTTCGTTGAGAAAATACGATCTACAGTGGTTTGGGCTCTTTTCTCAAGTCCACTTTGTGATTCAAATTTAAAACCAGGACTAATCTCACAAACGTTACGTAGACTGGTCTACAATGATCCTTGTCTAGTCCTGGTATTGTCACTGGAGTCTATTTCGTGAACCTGAAACCAGTGGTCCTGGTTTAGTCCTGGACTCCTCCATAGTCCGGGTTTTATTAGGGTCCACTTCTTGCCGAAAACACGGCCCAATGCACAAAAGGGAAGAAATATAATAAAAAATAGTGGCCTAAACCTAAATCCAGTCCTAGTTTAGACCCGGATTCTTCACAGGAGTCCAGTTCCAACCTATAGCCAGGACTTACCTACAACAGTGGTTTAAGTCCTGGTTAGGCCTGGACTCTGTCCTCCAGTGAACCTTTTAATGCTGACATAAAACCAGGACAAATCTTACAAAGCTTGGTTTTCATGGTCCTTGTTTGGACTTGGATTCTTCCATTGAGTCCATCGTCTAACTAAACCGAGGACCAATCTAAAAAGTCTTGTTAGTCTTGTTTTAGTCCCGGACTGAGATTGTGACCTCGTGGAACCAGGACTACTAAGCACTGCTCCGGGTTTTTGTCCCAGACTCGTTGATCCCATTTACACATGGCCTGGTCTACAATGGTCTTGGTTTTGTCTTGGACTATTCCTTGGATTCTACGTACAGCTTACAAACCAGGACCCAACTAAACCGGTTCAGTCCTGATAAAGAACTTTATTATTTTAGTTTAGTTTTCTCTGGAACTCGTCGTTGGATCCCGACCTAAAACCAGCTCCTGGATTGACTCTTGGACTATTTTTATTTTATATTTTACAAACTTTATTTAAAATCCAGAGCGAACACAGCCTTGGGTGCAGGTCGCCCTCTCAGGCTTTTGGAAAACAAACCGCTGAGTCGTCCTTTATCTTTCACCGCTGTGGCCCTGACGTCTTTTTAATACTGAATAATTAAAAAAGTAAATAAATAAAAGCACATGTCTGTTTCCATGGCAACGCATTAACATTAGCACCAGCCATTTTACAAACCGCATTAAAAACACCAGCCTCCATTCTTCTGCAGTGTCACTGAACGGCCACTGGAGGTCAGCACAGACCATTACCGCCAGTGTACTTTTTTATCTTTTTCTTTTTTCATTCTTTTTTTTTTTTTTTTAATAGAAGCATATTCCTGCCACATCATGAAAAAGTTTGGAAGTGAAGACTAAAATATAATTGTTTAAGCACAAACACAAAAAAATCAGAAAGTCAATTTAAAGGAAATGTTTCAGAAATAGTCTCGATATAATTTTTACAGAAGCACATTTTCTAAAGCACAGAAGAAGAAATCTTGACACAAGGCCTAAAAAAACATTAATTAGCTACATTTCATCCCACAGTACATTTAAGTTTTATGCTTAAGTAAGACATAATAATGGTATTAAACTGCACGTTTCACTTTAAAGTCATTCTGTCCACATTATTTAATAGCTCCACTAAAAAAAACACTATATTACGATGATATAGTCATATGTCTGTGTTCTCAGTCATCCAGGTCATCTTGAAGCTCAGCTCTCGTATCAGTTGAACTCAGAATTGAGAAAGAATTGAACTAAAAGCCAAGGAATACTGCTTTTATGTGACTTTAAATTTAATTCAATCGCCGAAGCAAGTTCCTAGTTTGTGAATCTTGTTCACCGACAATGGCATTGAACCTTTTCTGATTCTGATTCTGAATTTGTATTAGTGTCAAGTGAATATAGTAAGAAAGCAGTGCCATAAAACCATTAAATCAGTGTTAGTGTTAGCTATTTCACTTTGTTAGCTTAATGTTGTGGCTCTGGGGATATCCGTATTGTGTGATACTTTTGGCAGTAATATGCTTTAATAATAACAGTTCATATAAATCACTCACTCATCGTCATCGTCATCATCATCATCATCATCACTTATTACTAAAACTCTTCTGTCATTTTTACCATCGCTGTAACATTTTTTGGCCCTGCGAGGCTGCCGTAGCACAACCTTTTTCCTGGTGCTGGACTCAATGGACCAATGCCTTACTCTTTTTACAACGTGCTTTACGTCTGAACAGGGCTCGACTTTTTACTGTCTGTGTTCGACTTCTTTAAAAAACACAGATTTATTAACCATGAAAAATTGATAATAATAGTAATGTTTCCTACTGAAATTATGGGAGAAAAAAAACATTTGGGTTGGCACTACTTTTGCATGTGTCTCGTATTTAAAGAGACAGTAGCGGTGTTTTTATTTGGTGCTGTTTGTGAACGGATCGAGGGATCAACAGAATCTTTTTTTTTACCTCATTTGTCCTTTGTCCATCGTGAAAAATAGTGTCTGCTGCTTTGTCTGTATCATAATAAGAAAGTATAAGAAAGATATAGATATAAATGGTTTTAAAAGCATTTCTTGGTTCAGAAAATATGGAGTATTGTACGATTGCTTAATACAGCGCCCTCCAGTGTCAAAATTCAAAATGAACCAAAACGGCTTTATTTATTGAAGTTAAATTATATTAAGTAATAGTTATGGAAGGGTTCCTGCTTCACTTGCACAGTGCTTCTAAATTTAAACCCAAACAACCTTACAAAAGTACAAAAGTCCCGGTCTGCCCTTCAGTAACTGCATTTGGATTTGTCTGGGACGGTTCTCAGTCATCCATGTCACCTTGAAGAAAAGATTGAAAAAGAAGGGTCTTACAGCTAATGTATGTATTTTGTTCAATTTGATAGATTTCAAGTGAGAAAACAGCCCTAAAATCGTTCATATACAATACTTTATATTTAACAACAACTGTCATGAAGCTTGATTTTTGCATTTTCCAAAATGCTTTATTTAATTATTTACCTGGTTTTGTGAAAAATGTAAGATGGTGTTGATAAAGTAACTGACCACTGGAGGGCGCTGTTGACTTGATTTTTTTTTTCTCACAAAAGTCCCCTGTTCTACTTTCTCAGACTTCAGAAACAAACAGGAAAAGCCTTATAAATGAACATTTTATATTAAGCCCTACACAATAAAAACAGCAATTAAGCATTAAAAATAAATTAATGAATACACAATTTATAGATGATGTAATTATTACTTATGTTTATTTATTCATAAGCTCTTGGGTTTAAACATTAACAAATGTTTAAGTGTTACAAACATGTATTTTAGCTTCAAAACTACGTTCAGATGCTTACTTCTAAACTACTAAAACAGCATCTCTGACAAAATAAAAAGTGAAATCTTTAAAGCTACATTAGTTTATTGCAAATTGATTAACAACAGACGCTTGCTACATTTCAAGATGTGTCCATTTTTTAAGTGCATCTGATTTAGAAAATAACAATGCATATTTAAAGTCTATTTTCTTTTACTGTTTCTTAAACTATGGCCTCTCACAGCCAACCCTCCACGATATATGCCTAATTAGTAAGTTTGTCCTCTCTGGGCACCAGTAGGAACAGGAAATAAACTAATGTCTCCTTCCTTTTGTTCGATGGAGCTTTAAATGTCTTTTTCCTCAACACTGACAAATGCAAAGGGCAGCGCTTAGATTGGTATGATTCATTTAGTTCAACATTTTATACAATACGCCTCTTTTTTTAACTAAACCAGTTTTTAAAACACTGTCCGTAAGATTGTATTTGATGCATTTAATACAAAAGTTATTCTCATCTGGACAACTTTTCTCAATTAAAGCAAACAAGCTTGTTTTTCTTGAGCTCAAAAGCCAGGTTATTAATCTGAATCAGCAGAATCGGGGACTTTTTAAAGAGGCTTAAAGTAAAAGTCAGTGTTTTCGTTTTCAAATCCTATGCAAAAAAAAAAAAAAAGTTGTGATCTCTTTAAATGGACGCTGACTTTTATGTTTGTGATTTGATTTATGTGAGCATAAAAACTTGTACAGATGGCATGAAACCCGAGTGTTTATTGATTGTGACCCATGTTTTTGTCTGTATATGTGTCATTTCTGCTTGTTTGGAAGCACAACGCGACCTTTTAGGACCTGTCTGCTGCAAGATTAATACCTAATGAATGTGTAGCGCCTTTTTTTTTTTTGCTTTGTACATTTTTGATTTGTAAAATAACTTGTACATATTTCAAAAAGAACGTGGCAGTGTTTTGTTTGGGGACTTTTTTTGTTCAGAGGTGATTTGTTACTTGAACAGACCAGACTTTGGCGTCAGGTCTGGATGATCTTCAGAGCGGGTTTTCGTTCTGTGCAGGGCTCCCATGTTGACACTGACACCACTGTACTAGTCTTAACTTATTGGGGTTCAATAAATGATCATTATTTATGACTTATACTGGTCTTTTATTCTTGAAAAGCTGTATTTATCTCATCAACACCAGAGTCATCGCAACATCCTGGCTCACTCAGATCTTCTTTCTATTACAGGTTTCAGATGGATTTGAACAGGTTTCAGATGGATTTGAACATGTTTCAGATGGATTTGAACAGGTTTCAGATGGATTTGAACATGTTTCAGATGGATTTGATCAGGTTTTAGTAAGATTTGAAAGTTTTTTGTTTTTTTTATCAAAAACGTTATGATGCTTACAGCTGTAAATATTTTTTTCTATAGTTTGGATCATATTTTTATGGTAAGTTTATTGGTTTTAAGTGGTTTTGTCGTAGAGTTATGTTGCTTCTGCTCTTTTAAATTTCAAAAACAGTCATATTCATTAATTGCACAATAACGCACAATTAACTTTATTCTAAAACAATTCTACTTTGTAAGAGTGACCAGAACAATGCACAACAGATTTATTGAACCAAGCGTTGTCCCTGAACAGAAGCAACGTGACAGTTATAACAGTCCATTAAATAATATTATTATTTATAATATAAAATCTGAAATACATTACAGCACTCATCGGTCACAAATAAATAACCTATTAATCAGATCAACAAAGGCTCATTGTGTTCCTGATTGTGCTGTTGGTTACATTCCTGATTTTCTAATCTTAAATCTTATTGTAAAGCTGCTCTGTTAATGCGACATGTTTGAACAAAAGAAGATCTAAAACTGACAGAGCAGTCGCCTCTGGTTTTTGTGGAGGCCCACGTCGTTCTAAAAACTGCTTTGGCAAATTGTATTTTTCAAATATATTGCAATAACGGTGAGAAACATCAGAGTGGATACTTTTTGTTGACCTACTACGACTACTACACTACTTCCTGAGACCCACATGAGTCTCTGATAATAGTATGACCTAGTATCTTTATTATTAAGTAAAGGTTTGTAAAGTTTATCAATTTAAAAACACCCAAACCCATAAATTCAAATTGCTTACGTTTTATTTGGCATTTGTACAAAAAGTGTGAAATAAACATATATACAACACATAATAGAACATACAAATCCATATAAATTATTAACGAAATAGCTAAATTTTTATTATTTATTTCAATAAACAACTCTATTCTTCCAGTGAAAGTAAATCTTGGCTTAAAATTTCCATACCAACTTGTACAAAATTCTGTACAATCGAATGAAGCTGTGCAAAAACAGCAAACAGAGCCTGACAGACAAAGATCAGGGCCCAAACACTGGGGTTTAGGATATGTATAAGTGAAATACGGGAGCTCATTTGCACCAAAACTCAACCAATCTGAAAACAATGAGGAGACTTCTTAAAATAAGTGTCTTAGAAATTAATATGGTTTGTGAATGAGAAAAAAAATTATAAGACTAACAAAATCTCTCACATTGTATTCAAATTGTATTTTTGTGGAAAATACTAATATAATACTAAAATTAAGCTTTGGAGTTTGCTAATTATGTAGAAATATCTGAAACTTTACTTTTCACTTGAAGTAAACTGAAACATATTTATTTACTTTAGAGGGAATCTAATTTTAAACATTTGTGAATTATTTTAAATTTTTTGAAATATTTTTCACATTTATCACTTATTTTTTGCTCATTGCTTTACGATGTTTAAAATAACCTTAATAACAATGTATTGACTTCTCCTTTTGATTTCAGTTTTCACTTTTTTTTATTAATTTTTTTAGGATTATCAAGATACTTTTTGACACAATTAAAAAAAAGTTACTTTTTTTTGTTTTTTGTCAAGATAATCTTTGTTGAACTGTGGTCCCTATAATTTTTTTTTTTTTTTGAGAAAAGGCATTTTTAGAACTTTAAAATAATGAGTGCTTTTTACTAAAAATAGCTATCTCAAAAAACACAACCATTATCTTGCAATAATTTTGATTAATTAATTTAGTCCTTCTTTTTGACCCATTTATGCTGCTTTGGAGAGTTTAGAGATTCAACTCCAGTTCAATTATTTTAGCTAACAATTTGTCCTCATTATTTTCAGATGCTGTATTATTACTCCTGGACTGGTGAGAATTTTGGGCAAAATACGAGTTTCTGTTTTCCTTCACAGTCTCCTGAACCTGCTGCATGGGTCTCCGGCTCAGGTTTAGACGCTGTATATCTCTGTATTGGCTTCGAAAAGTCCCAAAACAAATTTACGATACAGTGATCTCTTCATCGTCTGAGTCTGAGAAGTCTGAGTGCTTGATGGAGAGGGAAGGGGAGGAGCCCATGAGCGTCGTGTTTTCCATGAACTCTTCATCGTCCTCTTCTTCGGCAGAAGACTTTTTGCCGACGTCGCTCAGGTCGGGATGAGGGTTGGCTTTGGTTGGCAGAGTTTGTTCGCGACAGCCGCCCGACGACAACAGTTCGCGCTCTTTTGAGTTTCTCCACTTCATGCGACGATTCTGAAACCAGATTTTAACCTGCAAACACAAGAATCAGTTTTTGTTAAAGAGCTGTTCAGATTTATCATAAAGTTTATTCCTATGATAGATGCTGCATTGTTATATATTATTCTAATAAATAGGCATAGTTATATTATAAGCTTTAAAGTTGTGTGGCCTGAAAACTGCATTTAGGTCTAACTAAAACTGGTTTGAATCCAAGTCTTTGAAATCCACCAAAATCCATTTAAAACTCATTAAAGTCTAGTTAAATCCATTAGAAACCCATCCAAACCCACTTAAAAGTTGCTAATTGAATCTAAAATCCAGTTTATTGTGTGTAAAGCGTTGAAGTTTATCTGAATAGAGTAAAATTTCTTCTCACTTAGTGTTTTAGGTTTCGTGGCCTGAAATGTCCATTTGTTGTATATAGAGTAAATTGCTTTTTACAAAAAATATCTGTTTCAACGTGCACTCATGAATGTAAAAGACAAATTTCAATAAAAAGATAAAAAATATGTTGGTGTTGAAATATCACCTACCTGTGAGTCTTTGAGCCCCAGTTTTCCTGCCAGCTTCTTTCTGTCAGGTTTGCTGATGTACTTCTGTTTCTGGAACATTTTCTCGAGAGCTTTTCGCTGGACGTCGGAGAAAACGGCTCGGCGCAGCATCCCTCGGCGGGGTTTACCTCTTGCAACCAGAGGCCACGTGAATGTCCCAGGAATCGGCACGACGGGAGAAGATGCTGTGAGAAAAGACAAAGGTGGGAAAAGAAAATTAGTAAAGAAGCATTTAAGCATCAGATCAGAATAAAATCTGTAAAAATTGCTGCAGTGTCAAACAGAATGAAAATGCAAAATAGCTGCAAGTAAAAAGGTGGAATAGAAAAAAAAATAGTCAATAATTTAAGTAAGAAAGTTTTGTCCCTTCATTTTGGCACATTCGGCTTTCCATACAGGGATACTAACTGTAGCCAGCACATTGTTTTCTGCCTTTTATGACAAAATGTAAAGGCAATATGTCAAACTCAAAATCTGCATTAAACCTGTTTATGTCTCAGTGGAATCTCTTAACATCCAACTAAAATCTGAAAAAGTACAACTCAATCCCTTTCAAATCAACCCAAACCCATTTTAAAACCATTAAAAACTGAGTTCAACTTTCCTAAAAATCTCATAAACTGCAACTTATTCCATTTTAAGGCCATTGAAGCTTCAAATCAGAATAAAGTGAGTAAAGAAAGTCTGAACTTAAAGAGAACAACGTGCACTGGTAGCTGTTCCTTTAGTTAGAGTGATAAATGTAAGAGACTAGGCTTCATTCCTTCATTTTGACACACTGGGCCTTCCGTGCAGGGACTCTAGCTATAGTCGCGCGGTGTTTTCTCTCTTTTTTTACGTCGGACTAAAATGGCACGAGGTGACTAATTAGCACATTGGCCGGTCCCCCGCTGCATTGGTATGGTAAAGAGGTGGCATATCCTTAAAGAAACCCTGCGAGGGCGGACAGAGGAGTTAATAAAGCGTGAACGGTAATTGTGTAGTAATGAACTAACTCCTAAAAGACTCTGGACAGGCGGCTCAGGCCATATATTACAGACACAAAGGGAGATTTACACTTTCAAACAAACACCACTGCATACCAGAATGCTGACGAGAAGGTGGGGGAAGATACTTTTTTTCTTGCTGCCTTCAAATCATTTTCATTAAATGAACACGAAAAGCTATTCAAAAACGCTGGAGTTGTTTTGTGAATGGCATTGAGGCGAGACGGTGAAAAGATCCCCCATTATGATTTGTCTGAATGAAAAGCACAGAGTTTATAGACTTTTCTAAAAGATTATTCTTTATCTCGATACTTTCTGCAAAGAGAAAACGGCGTCCAAACCGGAGCTGGTGTGTGTTATACACTCAACTAGAAAACAGCATTTGTAAACTGCGGATTTGAGCTAATGTTGGACAAATATTCAAAGTTATCACTAAGCTCTTCTTTCAACAAGCATCAAAGTCAGTCTAAAACCTGTTAGAATCTGACTAGAACAATTAAAAACCCATCCACAGTTGTCTAAAACTAGATAAAGTCTAACTAAAAGCTCTTAATGTCCATTTAATATTGGATAAATCTTCGACAAATCTGTCTATAATCATTAAACATCGACTAAAACCATTCGAGATCCACCCTTCATAAAGTCCAACTAAATCCACTTAACACGTGTTGCTGTCCAATTTAAAACATGCAAATTAGTTTAAGTCCAACTAAATCCTGTTGAAATTTGACTAAATCGATTCCAAATCTATTCAAACCCTTTTTAAAACCAGTTAAAGTTCAATTAAACTCCAAGGCAACTTAATTCCTGCTAAGCTTCATCTTAATCCATTTAAAACTGACCCAAACTCAATTAAAACCCGTTGATTGGAAGTGAAATCCACTTTATGTGAGGTAAACTTCCTGGTTTGTCTGAATGGTGGCTTCTTCCAGTTGTTAACGCGGTCAAAAGCCCGAACAAGGCCTCGCTATGTGGTCTTGTGAGAATATTCAAGCCTCTCAATGGCTCCTAATGGGGAAATTAGTGCATGACTGGTTGGCCCGCCTGGTAAAAGTCACTCCGTGGGGGCTTGTGGGTGGGGTTTTCACCCAAAAAGAGATGACCAAATTGGTCACGGCAAACCGGTGGGCCCCTAAATAAGAGAGCGGAGCTTCTGTGGGAAAAAAACCTCAACCAAACGCCCAAAAAGGGGACAAGAACTGACCACCACGCCTCAAATTTAGAGCGTGACGATTTGGGATAACTGGTTAATTAGGGGGTGGGTGGCCATTAATAAGACAGTGATTGCTTCTTTTCTGGTTGTTTGTTCCTTTTACTGCTCCAACTCCAGGGCAAGGACAACACATTGACAAAAAATGTACTTGGAAATAAGTTCCAAGTAAGAGAATGTATTGGCTAAGACGTGTTTACATCAATAACTTTTCCACTTATTTAAGATGACATTATATCCAGATAAATCCATTTTAAATCCAGCCAAACCCTTTTAAAACCAGCTAAAGTTCAACTGAAACAACTGAAAACTAGCTACTTTGGAAGTAACATCCACTTTATACGGGTTAAGACAGATTTCTTCTGAGAAGTGATAGAAATCTTGTACCTGGAAAATATGGCGACCGGAAAATGGGATGGAAAGTTCCATCGAAGCAGGGCAACGGGAAGGACTTTGGGTGGATGCTGTGCACGGCAGGAGGAGGAGAGGCTGTGGAAAGAAAATAAAATATGGTTAGAAATCAGGTAAGGTTTGGTAAAAGAGTGATTTTGAGGGAGAACGTGAAGAAACGTACTTGTTTTTGGAGATGGGGCGAGGATAGCGCTGACGCCAAACTTCAGGAAGGTGGGGTCTTTGCTGCTCGGTAACGAAGTCTTGGGTTCGATGCTGAAATGAGACAATACATAAATGAATATACTTTACAACATGTGAGGCTGTATGAGAAAAGCAGTTCAAACATGAATATAGGAGCCACAATAGATTTTACCACTGAGCACAATGAATAATATACAAATATTTGACAATTATAAGAGAAAAACAGCAATAATATTAGTCATGCAAGAGTGACCTACTAATACTATTTTTTACAGTTGTAAAAAATTATGTATCTTGCTAAACATGAGCCAAAGAAATGTTTTGTTATTCAGAAGGCATAGATTAAAAAATAATAATAATGTGGATTACACAAGAAATATAATTAATAAATCTGAATTATGGCAGTCATTATTCACCCGTTATTGATGCTACAGTGAAAACGTCAATATAAAGTTCTGTAAATGAACATATGACCTATTCCAGACATTATCTAGAATTAAAACAAGCCAAAAACTTTTTAGTTTTTTGAAGATTTGACTTAAGCCACAAAGGATTGCCTTTTTAAGTTTTGTATATTTTTTTTATTTAATATTTATTTATCCAAGAAAGTATTCCTATTATTACTGTTAAATGTTACACATTTTTGCAGTTTAACACTTAAACATTGTAATAATGTGCTTTTACTCTTAATTATAATAAAATTGTATTAACTCATATTTTTGGCAAACAGAACACAATACAATATTATGTTTCTACTTCTTTAAAATTAATCTTGTTTATATCTACAGATGACAAAAGTATTTTGACACTGCTGGTCCTTCTTAAAGGCATATGTCTTAATTTTTCCTCTAAATGGGTTATTATACCCTATGGGGGCCCACTGCTGTAATTACTGCCCAAGGCCCCCAGAGTTTTTAGAAACGCCTCTGGTGTAACGTTTGAAAGAACTTGGGATAAAAACGTAATAAATCTGTAAGTCAGACTCAGCTTCTCTGTTTGTTTAACCGCTATGGAAAGATTACGTAATAAAACTTACTCTTGATGACGTTGGGACGTAGCGTTGGAGCTCGGGAGCGTGGACGTCGGGAGCGCGGACGTAGAGCGGCACATGAAGGCGGCTGTGTTGGAGCTGTTGGAGTTGGGGCGTCCGATGCGGAGCAGGTCCTCCACCAAGAAGCCCCGCGGGGCCGGGAACCCGTGTGGCAGAGGCGGGAAAGCGGCGGCGGAAGGTCGGTACAGCCCCGGGTACAGGGCCGCGGGGGCGAGCACGCTGGGGATCATCATGGTCCCGGAGAAGGTCTGTGTCAAAGCGCCGAGAAAAAAAGTGTCACAATCCTCAAGACGAAGGCTCGAAAGTGAAAGCTGTGGCTCCCACGCCGCGTGCAGGGGGTATTTATAGCGCGAGCCCCCAGAGCCCCCTCACGAGCCCCCTCACGAGCCCAACAAAGACGACAACAAAGTGCCCTGCGTGGATCGCCGCTGATTGGCTCAAAACGCACTTTAAGATGCATTAGGCTTTATTAAGTCCGTCCCACAGCAGCGGCCGGAGCAGAGGCCAATTATAAGCACTCTGAGGCCGCTGTTTGTGGAAGAAGAACGGGCCAAATACATGTAATTATCTGCGGATTCTCAGAGCCCTCTGCTTTGTACGAATCTTAAGCCCTAATTTTAAAAGTGTTGCTGCTTCTAAGCCTCAGTGCCATGGACCACACTGTTCCTTCTGAGACTGTTTCTCTCACGTTTATCAGACCTGGAGTTTATTAAAGCTACAGCTCAATAACTTACTGACTGGACATGCCATAAAGGTCTATTCATAACCTGTGTAAGTCAAGTATAAAAAATCTGAGACAATTCTGAACTGGTAATAATTAAATAAAATTCTCTAAAAAATGTATTGTTTTTTATTGAATTTATTTATTTTACAAAATATAAAAAATCATTATAAAAAAACACAAGGACAAAAACCAGTACAAGCAGAGAAAGAATGAAGAGGAGCAGAGAGAAGAGTAATCTTATGTTATCAACACTTTTAACAACACTTTCAATGCAGAAAACAATACATGACATTTACATTATTCATTCATTTTCTACCACTTTGTCCCGTTAGGAGTCGTGACTGGAGCCTATCCCAGCAGCTTTGGGCCTGAGGCGGGGTTCACCCTGGTCAGTGGCCAGTTAGTCGCAGGGCTAACACTTAGAGACAGACACTGACAGACAAACATCACTCTCACATTCATTCACTAAGGACACTTTAGAGTTACCATTTAACCTGTACATGCATGTCTTTGGTCGGTGGGAGGAGCTGGAGTACCCGGAGAGAACCCACGGTAACACGTGGAGGACATGCAGACTCCTCACAGAAAGACCAGAGACGGCCGGGTTTTGAACTCACGACCTTCTTGCTGTGAGACAGGAGTGCTAACCACTCTGCCACGTGCAACATTTACACTTTACAAATAACAATGTCTTGTTTTTCCAACAGAATTGAACTTATATTAGCACTTACACACACCTAATTATCTTTCCATACACACTAAATATTTTCAATTTCTTTACATTTCCTAAATACCGTAATGGTCGTTGGATTTCTCTTTTTAGATTATTCCATTAATTGATTCCTCCACATCAATCTCAAACATTTTTGAACATGCTGAGCAGAGTCCACTACACCAGTGTTTTTCAACTTTTTTTGAGCTAAAAACTCTACAAAATGACACACTGCAGCCGAACACAGTGTATACAGAGAATTGAATCTCTTCTTTTGTTGGCGCTGGGCCTGCTTAGATGAACTCAAAGCTGATATTCTGGCTGAAATTTAAAAATGCTCTTTCTCAGCTGCTCTCAGTGGTGTTTAAACTACTCTGGACCAGAGCATCGTTGGATGAACACCAAACATAGTGGAGTTGGTTTAGTCCGATTTTTGGTAAAAGTAAATCCATAAAAAAATAACTTGCACTGTATTGCCTTTTTTTTTGCTTTCTTTACACCTTCAGTCATTTTGAACTTTTATATATAGGAGGTCAGAAATGTGTTCAAGACCCGGTCTGGTCTTTGAACATTTTCTTTATAAATTTTTCTCCATTGCTGTCACTACCTGCAGCGTGCTTTAACAGGATAGTTTACTGCGGTGACTACTGCCACCTGCTGACATGGAGGAGGTGGTATTTCCATTCCTTGGCCGGGCTTGAAGAGCGTTGTTCAAAATGATTTCCAGTAGCTTTGTAATCAACTTTGGACCAATTAAGTCAAAATGGATAGTTTTCTGTGGCACACCTGACAATCTTTCACGGCACACTGGTTGAAAAACACTGCACTACATCATCGAGCATTCAAATTAGTCAAAAACAACTAAAACCTGTTCAAATCCAACTAAAACCTGGTCTTGGGTCCTGGGTCTGGTCTTGGGTCTGGTCTTGCGTCTGGTCTTGGGTCTGGTCTTGCGTCTGGTCCTGGGTCTGGTCTTGCGTCTGGTCCTGGGTCTGGTCCTGGGTCTGGTCCTGGTCTGGTCCTGGTTCTGGTCACACTGGAGCCTCTTAAAGGGATTGCCTGAATCAGAATCAAAACGCTTTAACAGATGTGTTAAATATCACTCAGTGTTAATGGGTCCTGGTCTGGTCCTGGGTCTGTTCTTGAGTCTTGGATCTGGTCTTGGGTCTGGTCCTGGTCTGGTCCTGGGTCTGTTCTTGAGTCTTGGATCTGGTCTTGGGTCTGGTCCTGGTCTGGTCCTGGGTCTGTTCTTGAGTCTTGGATCTGGTCTTGGGTCTGGTCCTGGTCTGGTCCTGGTCTGGTCCTGGGTCTGTTCTTGAGTCTTGGATCTGGTCTTGGATCTGGTCCTGGGTCTGGTCCTGGTCTGGTCCTGGGTCTGGTCCTGGTCTGGTCCTTGGTCTGGTCTTGAGTCTTGGGTCTGGTCTTGGGTCTGGTCCTGGGTCTGGTCCTGGGTCTGGTCCTGGGTCTGGTCCTGGTCTTGGTCACACTGGAGCCTCTTAAAGGGATTGCCTGAATCAAAACGCTTTAACAGATGTGTTAAATATCACTCAGTGTTAATGGGTCCTGGTCTGGTCCTGGGTCTGTTCTTGAGTCTTGGATCTGGTCTTGGGTCTGGTCCTGGTCTGGTCCTGGTCTTGGTCACACTGGAGCCTCTTAAAGGGATTGCCTGAATCAAAACGCTTTAACAGATGTGTTAAATATCACTCAGTGTCTGCTTCATTCATGATTCGTCGGTGGAGCTCCGGCAGAAGTGTGCGGCCCGTGATCCTGTTAACCGTGAACTAACTGTCACTTTCAGCTGCTCAGACCCCCCCATCCCCAAAAACCTCTCTCTAATGCCCCTCCCTTTTACCCCAGGCCCTGCAGAATAAAAAAAGAGCCTTTCTAAAGACGGTTTTGTTCTGCTATTTTAAGCGAGTGAATAAAAGTGCATCTGTGATTTGATTTAAAAGGCATTCATATGAGCGGACACTCGCAGACCCCCAAATAAAACTCTTATTAATGAAGCTTAAGGCCTGCTGCTCTTAGTGCTGCTCTGTCAGCTTTGGAAACGCTGCCAGAAAGTGTGATTTCAAGCACAAAACACAGCGGGATTAGGCCCGAGCCGCAGTGTTACAGCGTCTCATGCAAACCCCATTATTCACCATCGGCCTTTATTGTGTCTCACGTACAGTTTGAGACATTATCTTTAGATTCTTACATTTCATTTTAACTTTGATACACATTTCCGAACAGTTAAAAAGTGTGAATTTTTTGGGTTTTTTTGGCGTTTGCTCTAAGTCTACATTAAAAATTTTTTGAAAAAATGTTCAGAGTTTAATATTTTCAGATAATTACTTTTGGTTGTAACTTTGAACAAAACAGCAGTAAATATTGTCTAAAAAAGAAAATGGCATTATGAATTTCTTTCTATTTTTATACATATATAAGCGTTTATGAACATTTTTATTTTAGATAACATTTTACATTTATTTACTGTATTAAAAAATTGTGTTAGTATTTTTGATAGAAATATAAATGTATTTTTATAAAAAATGTTTTTTGCAGTTACATTTTTATTAATCATGGTTAATATTCTTTATAAAACTGCTTATATGAAAACTTAATCATTTAAATGTTTTAAATTTAGTTATTTATTTATATTTCTTTGTAGAATTATTTTAGAAACTAATAAACTTTTTGACTGTGGCGTGTAGAATAATTCAAAACCACTAAAACTTGTTCAAAACCAACAAAAAAACGGTTCAAATCCAACTTAAACTTGTTTAAAACTGATTAAAATCTTTAACCCTCTTAAATCTAATATTAATTCATAATATCTCTTTTTAGTGGCCCCTGTGGGAAAATAATAATCATAACCAGGCCCTAAAAACCTAAAACTGAATTTGATGGAGCATCAATTCATAGACATGGGCCTGAGCGAGTCCCTGAAGGCTAATGTGCATCTGATAAATATCTGAAGAAAAGAGGGGGTAATACAATCGAGATGGTCTTTTAATGGCGTTAATTCGTCTGTGGACAGCTGTTTTAACTCGGCGTGGTGAAAGGGGGACGTTTGGGGGGCAGAAAATCCGCTGGTGGTGCACATTAGTCTCGGTCTTCTCGGAGCAGCCTGAAGCTTCCTGCTAACCATCTGCTGACGACGGCACAAAGACCCAGGGATCGAGGCAGCGCTGAAGCTCTGGGCTCGGCTCATTTCACGGAGGCGGGCCCTGGGTAAATGATGAGATTGTGGGTCGTTCGTTTTGGAGATTGATGGAGAAGCGTTGAATGTAACGCACTGGATTAGCGGACATTTTATTGACAATCGCCTCTTTGGAAAAAATGTCAAAGTTTAGTCCTGTTGAACAGACAACACAGCTGTCACACACAAGAAAATGCACATGCTTCTTTGGAAGGTAGCCCAAAAGAGACATGTGACAGGCATTATCTTATTTCTGCCTTTGTTGCATCTAAAAAAGTCCAATTTAAGTTTTTAGACACAAAAGATAATGTAGCAGGACAAAGATCTGACTTTCAGGCTCTTATATTAACAGGCCAACGCTGAGGCAAACAAAACGTCAAGGAAAAGAAAAAAAGACCTCTCACTAAATCTAAGTTTCATAAAAGTCTGGTTTAAGCTGGACTATGCAGTCAAAACCTGTTCCTTAATCACCTTTTATTCATGTGTTGGACAGTGGTTCGGAGCTCAGAGACGTGTGCTGTATATGAAGGCTATGTTAGCTACAAGCCTGCTTCTTAATCATAAACTATCACTCGGTAAAAACGCATTAGTGTGGACGCAGCCGGACTTGTTTGTTAGTGAGACAAATGTATGCATCGAAGAAGTGGACAAAAGGTGAAAACTGTAGTTCGTCTGCTCTATGGGCCCCATAACAGAGGAAAAATACAACTGTTGATACAAATACAATAAAGTTTTTAGAGCATGAAAGTGTGATTAGATAATATAAAGGTGTTGCTGTCCAGAGACTCACCACATGGACTGATGAAGACTCACCGGTGAGTCCAGTCAGAGGACCATACTGGAGTTTTGCACATTTGATATATTTATGTCGCGTCTATGCTCACAAATACTTTGGATTTAAGAGATTAGCCTCCAGACGGACACTGAGTATTGTTTATGAGGACAGAGGAACAGCAGTGGTACTCTCCACAGAACAAATACAACTGTGAGCCAAGGAGCTTTGATTAGAGCAGCACAAGATGGATTTTTGTGCAAGAATCCAGCTGCTGCACAATGCGAGGACTGTATTAATATAGAAGACTATGTTAAAGGCCTCTGCAAATGGTCTCAGCGTGTGCATAGTTTTGACGCACTTGTAGCTAATGGAAATATGAAAGAAACGGAAATAGTATTATGGGAATAACAAAGTATATCCATTTCAGGATAGACCTACGTATGAAAGCTTCCTAAAAGCTTTAAAATTGTGACTGATTTTAATAAATCAATAAATTTAGTCAAATTTATATAATAACTGTCCAGATACATCATTTTACAATCTGGAATCAGTTTAACAAACAATATTGAAAATGTGAAAGGCTGTTAAGCCCCTGCCACTTGGTAAATCACTGTTGCCATAGTAACGAGAAAACATATTTAGACTACTGTTCTGCCAGATGTTTATAAATAAATATATATATACATATACATAAATATATATATTTATGGTTGCTCACCTGATAGAGCACGTAACATATACTTCCGATTCCTGCTCGGGTCATGTCCCGCTGTCTCACCCTGTTTCCTGTCAAGCTACTGTCCCATCAAAAACAAATCATTTATGTAACTTTATGGTAATAAGAGAAGCATTGATAATTCTTCATGATAATAATTTTGTGGTCTAATTGTGCAGCCATTGTTTCTGTTGTCGTGGTAACCTTATACAATAAACTTGTTTACCCCCCGGTTATTTCTCATAAACCAGATCTAAATGGCCCCAGTGTTTGTCCAGAACTTGAAATGACACCAGCTCCAGTGTCTCAGACCGGTCTGAACTGCTTTTGTGCTCATTAACTCCCAGTTTTACACCCTTTTGGACCAGTCAGCAACAATCTGCTCCAATGTGCCCCCTGCGCGCTCTCAAAGGACGGGGAGGGTCCGGTCTTTCCGCACCGCGCCCACGTCACGGATAAATAACGAGGGAATAATAAACAGTTAACCACCTGTCGCGGCCCGGAGCACAATGGGCCGTCCCATTTAGAGGCCCTCATGCATGGGTAACATATTTACTCTGGCCCTTTCACTTAACCATCCCGCACAATGGTTAAGTTCATCTGTTTAGTAAAAGTGTCCAGCTCCAGAAGGACAGCAGCATCAGGGACGAGCTGAGGTTTAGGCCTGGTTCAGTCCAAGTTTTAAATTTACTCAAGAAATCCACCGGGAAATGTAAAATCTGTAAATGACTGCATCACAATTCAAAATAAAACTTTAGCCAGCGATATATCTTTGGCCCTGGTTTATGCTTTAATTGGTCCAGTATTAGTACAGTTAGTTCTATATTTAAGCAGGGGTGTTGCAATGGGGTAGACAAACTGCCCAGGGCCCCAAGCACAGAAGGGCCCCCAATGATAGACGATTAGATTTGTTGTTTGATTAATTCATTTAGTATAACAACATATGGCGTTTTTATTCATCTATCACAATGTATTAGCCCAATCTCACTAGTCGCAACATCGGCAGAAATAAATAAATGACTGAATTATTCATAGAACAGTTCAGCCAACTCTTTTTTTTAAATCTTAGAATTAATATTAAACTGCTGTGAGACAAAACAAAATGTACTTTTTGTTAATATCTGAAGAGCTACAGTCACATAAAAAAGCTAATTTTGGCCTGATTTAATCCAACAGCGATCGATCAATAACTCACAGATGGAGGAGGAGTTAAATTATTGTGTTAACTTAGGTTCAGGAGCAAAGCCACGCCTCAACTACACTTCTGCTTTTCCCACAAACTCTTCTTATAGTTATCCAACTCAGGATGTCTCTGTGCTATTGACCCCGCCCACCCAGTCCCCTTCACTAAAACTCCTCCCCCTCCCAGTCTCCTTCAGTAAAACTCCTCCCCTCCCGGTCCCCTTCACTAAAACTCCTCCCCCTCCCAGTCTCCTTCACTAAAACACCTCCCCCTCCCAGTCTCCTTCACTTAAACTCCTCCCTCCCGGTCTCCTTCACTAAAACACCTCCCCTCCCAGTCTCCTTCACTTAAACTCCTCCCCTCCCGGTCTCCTTCACTAAAACTCCTCCCCTCCCGGTCTCCTTCACTAAAACTCCTCCCCTCCCGGTCTCCTTCACTTAAACTCCTACCCCTCCCAGTCCCCTTCACTAAAACTCCTCCCCTCCCAGTCTCCTTCACTTAAACTCCTCCCCTCCTGGTCTCCTTCACTAAAACTCCTCCCTCCCGGTCTCCTTCACTTAAACTCCTCCCCTCCCAGTCTCCTTCACTTAAACTCCTCCCCTCCCAGTCCCCTTCACTTAAACTCCTCCCCTCCCGGTCTCCTTCACTTAAACTCCTCCCCTCCCGGTCTCCTTCGCTTAAACTCCTCCCCTCCCAGTCTCCTTCGCAAACTCCTCCCCTCCCAGTCCCCTTCACTAAAACTCCTCCTCCCAGTCCCCTTCACTAAAACTCCTCCTCCAAGTCTCCTTCACTTAAACTCCTCCCCTCCCAGTCTCCTTCACTTAAACTCCTCCCCTCCCGGTCTCCTACACTTAAACTCCTCCCCTCCCAGTCTCCTTCACTAAAACTCCTCCTCCCAGTCTCCGTCACTAAAACTCCTCCCCTCCCAGTCTCCTTCACTTAAACTCCTCCCCTCCCAGTCTCCTTCATTAAAACTCCTCCCCCTCCCGGTCTCCTTCACTTAAACTCCTCCCACTCCCAGTCTCCTTCACTTAAACTCCTCCCCTCCCAGTCTCCTTCACTTAAACTCCTCCCCTCCCAGTCTCCGTCACTTAAACTCCTCCCCTCCCGGTCTCCTTCACTTAAACTCCTCCCCCTCCCAGTCTCCTTCACTTAAACTCCTCCCCTCCCAGTCTCCTTCACTTAAACTCCTCCCCCTCCCAGTCTCCTTCACTTAAACTCCTCCCCCTCCCAGTCTCCGTCACTTAAACTCCTCCCCTCCCAGTCTCCTTCACTTAAACTCCTCACCTACTCTCTCTCTGTATCCTCTCCCCTACAACCACACCTCACAGAGTCCCTACTCGTCTGACGGGACGAGGAGACAGAGCCCCCACACTGAGTCTCAGCTAACCCCGCTCTCTTTACTTTTTAAGGTTCCAAACAGGTAAAGGCCCAGTGTATATGTGTTTAAAAGAGAGTGAAGCTTTAATGGTTATTTCATCAGGTACCTCCACAAAGCGCTGCACCGGCTGAGAACCACTGAGCCAGTCATTTTAAGCATGGTCCAGATACTGTTGGTGAATGGATCTGGAAAAAGAAAAGTATATTTGGATGGACAGTCTAGCTACTTTCCAAAAACATTCTTTTCCATGTGGAGTCTAACTCATCTCACTCCACCTCAGAGCTGGCTCCACTTGAGTCCTGTGAGTTTAGTTTTTGTCCTGAAGCCTGTTGAACCCAGTTTGTGTTCTGTGCTATTGTACGTGTCTCTCGTGCCGCGAGGACTTAACCGAACAGTGGGAGGTGGGTTCATTTCGAGTCGACCGCCACTCGCCGCGTTTTGGCCGGATCTTCACCTCGTCCCGGGCCGTCAACGTCGAGGTCTCCCTGCATCTGCTGAAGTCTCGACCGGCGCTGAGCGAATTAAGAGCGCTGACAAGCATTAAATCCATATTAACTCTGTTTTAAACAGGGGCCGCTCCTTCTGAAGGGCCCCGGCTCCGAGCGCTGCACCTGTCCCACGACAAGAGTTCACTTTCAGAGTTTACAGCAGGGGTGGGACTGGTTTAGTGCCGCTTTAGACCTGGTTTAGTCTTGGGTTTGATCCAGGTTGTCCTCATTATTCCGGGTTTAGTTCTGGATTAATCCTGGTTTTGTTTCAGTTGGTTTAGGCCTGACAAGTCCAGATTAAGTCCTAATTTAATCCTTTCAGTCTAGCTCAGCTGTGGGTTTTAGGGTTCGCTCTTTAGCCGGCTTTAATCAGGACTTACCTGGTTCAGACTTTGGTTTAGTCCTGGACTTGCAGTGAGTCCTACTTTTGTCTAAAGTTTTATTTTGGGTTTAGTCAGGATTTAGTCTTGGTCCTCTGTCAGATCATGGTTTAGACTAGGTTTAAGACTGGGTTTAGTGCTTGCTTAGTCTTGATTGAACCATGGTTTTGTCCTGGTTTAGACCTACCTGAGTCCTGGTTTAGTCCTGTTGTTGGCCCGCGTCTGGCTGGGACCAAGTTTAGTCCTTGTTCAGTCCTGGGTCAGTTCTAGTTTAGACCTGGTTTAGTCTTTTATAATTAACCTCAACCAGGGCTAAAACCAGATTAAACCAAAACTAAACCAGGACTAAACCAGGTCTTAACCAGGTCTAAGCCATGTTTAAACCAGGACTAAACCAGGACTAAACCAGGTCTTAACCAGGTCTAAACCAGGTCTAACCCATGTTTAAACCAGGACTAAACCAGGACTAAACCAGGTCTTAACCAGGTCTAAGCCATGTTTAAACCAGGACTAAACCAGGACTAAACCAGGTCTTAACCAGGTCTAAACCAGGTCTAACCCATGTTTAAACCAGGACTAAACCAGGACTAAACCAGGTCTTAACCAGGTCTAAGCCATGTTTAAACCAGGACTAAACCAGGACTAAACCAGGTCTTAACCAGGTCTTAACCAGGTCTAAGCCATGTTTAAACCAGGACTAAACCAGGATTTAACTAGTATTTAACTAGAACTGAACTAAGACTAAACTAGAACATGAAGCAGACATAAACTGGAGGAGTCTATCGACTGAAAGACCGAGGATATGAGACCGGGCTTTGGTCCAGATTTAGTCCTGGTTAGTCTTGATTTAGTCCACGGTTCTGGTTGAGTGGGTTTAGTCCTGGGTTTCCGTAGATGACTCATGGTTTAGTCTCACTTGTTTAGTCCTGGTTAGTCTTGATTTAGTCCACGGTTCTGGTTGAGTGGGTTTAGTCCTGGGTTTCCGTAGATGACTCATGGTTTAGGCTGACTTGTTTAGTCCTGGTTAGTCTTGATTTAGTCCACGGTTCTGGTTGAGTGGGTTTAGTCCTGGGTTTCCGTAGATGACTCATGGTTTAGTCTCACTTGTTTAGTCCTGGTTAGTCTTGATTTAGTCCACGGTTCTGGTTGAGTGGGTTTAGTCCTGGGTTTCCGTAGATGACTCATGGTTTAGGCTGACTTGTTTAGTCCTGGTTAGTCTTGATTTAGTCCACGGTTCTGGTTGAGTGGGTTTAGTCCTGGGTTTCCGTAGATGACTCATGGTTTAGTCTCACTTGTTTAGTCCTGGTTAGTCTTGATTTAGTCCACGGTTCTGGTTGAGTGGGTTTAGTCCTGGGTTTCCGTAGATGACTCATGGTTTAGTCTCACTTGTTTAGTCCTGGTTAGTCTTGATTTAGTCCACGGTTCTGGTTGAGTGGGTTTAGTCCTGGGTTTCCGTAGATGACTCATGGTTTAGGCTGACTTGTTTAGTCCTGGTTAGTCTTGATTTAGTCCACGGTTCTGGTTGAGTGGGTTTAGTCCTGGGTTTCCGTAGATGACTCATGGTTTAGGCTGACTTGTTTAGTCCTGGTTTTTCGGGTTTTCTTCCAGGTGAAGTTAAATTTAACCACTCTAAAGTCCCATATGTTTCCAGTCTCATTAGATGGTCCTTAAACGTGGCGAGTGACGAGCTGTTGTTTAACTGATTTGTGTGCTTTAATAATCCCTAATCTCCAACTCTTTGCATTAAGAGCCAAGCACAAAACACACTCGCTGCAAACTTTGGACGATTTGTCACAGCGGCTCAGCGTTAATCAATTGCAAATGTATGGTGCGCCGGTTTAATCTCATCTCTACATTAGTTTCAGGCTTTGTGTCGGCTGCACGGCCCCCTCCTCGATCCCTTCTTCTCACTGGCTTTTCCTCAGCACCTGCCAAGTGTTGAGTGTTTTTTTTACTCTTTCGGGGTAGCGTCATGCGAACACCCGCTGTTCAAACGAGTGCCCGTCTGAAAACCGAAGCGCGGCGTTTGGGGGGAAACGACGGAGCTGGAGACTGTGTGGTTGTCAACACGTGTTTATCGGGGAGCCCTGTGGTGACACTAACCCTGACTCTGCGTTTGATTTAGATATTTGGGCGTTTGGAGCTGTTCTGTGGAGACGCTGCGGTGATATGAAGGGTTTATGGAGAGGACAGAGATGAGACAGAGTTCACAATGAGGACACGACGAGCAGATGTCCAGCTATGGATTTGTGTGGGTTCGACGACTCAAACGTTTGAAAATAAATATATTCATCAAAAGCACACATTTGTAGGCGGCACATTACGTCAAAGCCATTTTCAGCGTCAGAAGACTCAACATGTCCTGCTGGAGAAGAACTAGATCTATTATCAGGAAAAAACAAGACTAAAGTAGGGCTATGAACTCAGAATAAAGTAGGATTAAACCCTGGACTATTATGGACTAGACGACAGGTGTTTGTCCACATCATTCCTGAAAACTTGTGTCTTTTTGTTTTTATTTAAAAGACCTCGCTCTGACTCTGTCTCCTCCATGAGTTTGGACCTGGTCTAAGTCTGGACTAACTCTGACCTCCGTGAGTCTGGACCTGGTCTAAGACTGGATTAACTCTGACCTCCATGAGTCTGGACCTGGTCTAAGTCTGGACTAACTCTGACCTCCGTGAGTTTGGACCTGGTCTAAGTCTGAACTAACTCTGACCTCCATGAGTCTGGACCTGGTCTAAGACTGGACTAACACTGACCTCCGTGAGTCTGGACCTGGTCTAAGACTGGACTAACACTGACCTCCATGAGACTGGACCTGGTCTAAGTCTGGACTAACTCTGTCCCCTTCATGAGTCTTGACCTGGTCTAAGTCTGGACTAACACTGACCTCCGTGAGTCTGGACCTGGTCTAAGACTGGACTAACACTGACCTCCGTGAGTCTGGACCTGGTCTAAGACTGGACTAACACTGACCTCCGTGAGTCTGGACCTGGTCTAAGACTGGACTAACTCTGTCTCCTCCGTGAGTCTGGACCTGGTCTAAGACTGGACTAACACTGACCTCCGTGAGTCTGGACCTGGTCTAAGACTGGACTAACTCTGACCTCCGTGAGCCTGGACCTGGTCTAAGACTGGACTAACTCTGACCTCCGTGAGTCTGGACCTGGTCTAAGACTGGACTAACTGGACATGAGTCTAAACCTGGTCTAAGTCTGGACTAACACTGACCTCCGTGAGTCTGGACCTGGTCTAAGACCGGATTAACACTGACCTCCGTGAGTCTTGACCTGGTCTAAGACTGGACTAACTCTGACCTCCGTGAGTCTTGACCTGGTCTAAGACTGGACTAACACTGACCTCCGTGAGTCTGGACCTGGTCTAAGACTGGACTAACTCTGACCTCCGTGAGTCTGGACGACTGGACTAAGACTGACCTGGTCTAAGTCTGGTCTAAGACTGGACTAACTCTGACCTCCGTGAGTCTGGACCTGGTCTAAGACTGGACTAACTCTGACCTCCGTGAGTCTGGACCTGGTCTAAGACTGGACTAACTCTGACCTCCGTGAGTCTGGACCTGGTCTAAGTCTGGACTAACACTGACCTCCGTGAGTCTGGACCTGGTCTAAGACTGGACTAACTCTGACCTCCGTGAGTCTGGACCTGGTCTAAGACTGGACTAAGACTGACCTGGTCTAAGTCTGGTCTAAGACTGGACTAACTCTGACCTCCGTGAGTCTGGACCTGGTCTAAGACTGGACTAACTCTGACCTCCGTGAGTCTGGACCTGGTCTAAGACTGGACTAACTCTGACCTCCGTGAGTCTGGACCTGGTCTAAGTCTGGACTAACACTGACCTCCGTGAGTCTGGACCTGGTCTAAGACTGGACTAACACTGACCTCCGTGAGTCTGGACCTGGTCTAAGTCTGGACTAACTCTGACCTGGTCTCAGTTTTGTCTGATAAGGTCTTGTCTAAACCTCAGCGTTAACTCCAGTTTGAAAAGACGAGTGTTTTTTTTGTTGCAGTTCTTAAATTAATCATGAGGCCAAGAGCACGATCCATGTCCGGACACTTTTAGCCGAATCCTCTCTCCAGCTCGCACACAAAGCCCCTCTGGTTTCCTCCTGTTATGCAAATGCCCCCAAACGCTTGACTGAGAATTATATATGAATCCAATGAGGCTCTTTTTCTCTTTTTCATTTTATTTTTTTCAGGGAGGGTGAGGCTTTGGGCACAAGGAGCCGCCGCCGAGTGAGCGTTGAATGGCCCAAGCCGCGTCCGCTTCTCTCGCATTATTGAGCTTGACGAGACGCAAACTGACATAAGCACCGGGGCTCACTTTCACCCACTGGCAATCCCATTATCCGGCTAACGCAGCTTCAATGAGCCCGGGCCAACAGGCAACCGAGCCCATCCTCCACCCGAGCCCCTCTCGCCCCATTCATCCCTCTACACCGTCCCACCACCGTCCCACCACCGTCCCACTCCAATAGATGCTCCGGAGAGCCCCAAACAACACTTCCTCCCTCAAGATAAACCAAATAAGTCTTAATGGGGGACATTAAGGGGCCTTTGTTGGCGCTAATGGTGTCTTATTTGCATGGTATGCGCATTTCGGAGGAGCGCATTAGAAAAGGTCGATGTTAGGACAAAACAGAAACAACTAATGAGGCATTCAATCCACTCCGTCGACAGCTGACTAGTTCTTCTGCTGGGGACAAGGAAAAGGCCCTGAAATGTAGAAAACTGCTTAGCCCTCTGGAGTTTAGAAAGTCCCCAAAACAATGACTTTAGTTTAAACTATTTAGAAATCTGCAGGAATCAGATGACGATAGCTGCTCTTCACAGCAACAAACATTTGTTATTTCTTATTCGTTTGCACAAAAGATGCACTTGATGCAAACACCCTGTTCCAGACTTTTACTTAAACGGAGGAAAAATAAGATCGGATCTGTATTTGTATTTGTATTTCAAAACCCTTTATGGACATTTTAAAAACAAGGACCGTTACGTCGCCCGGTATGGCGCAACCGGGGCCCCACCCTGGAGCCAGGCCCGGGGTTGGGGCTCAAATGCGAGCGCCTGGTGGCCGGGTCTTCCCCCACGGGGCCCGGCCGGGCTCAGCCCGAAAGAGCGACGTGGGACCGACCTCCCGTGGGCCCACCACCTGCAGGAGGAACCGTAAGGGGCCGGTGCAATGTGGATTGGGTGGCAGTCGAAGGCGGGAGCCTCGGCTACCCAATCCCCGGACACAGAATCTAGCTCTAGGGACATGGAATGTCACCTCGCTGGAGGGAAGGAGCCTGAGCTTGTGCGGGAGGTTGAGAGATACCGACTAGAGATAGTCGGGCTCACCTCCACGCACAGCTTGGGCTCTGGAACCCAAATCCTCGAGAGAGGCTGGACTCTCCACTATTCTGGAGTTGCCTGCGGTGAGAGGCGGCGGGCCGGTGTGGGTTTGCTCATTGCCCCCCGGCTCAGCCGCCATGTGTTGGAGTTCACCCCGGTGAACGAGAGGGTCGCTTCCCTGCGCCTTCGGGTTGGGGATAGGTCTCTCACTGTTGTTTGTGCTTACGGGCCAAATGGTAGTGTAGAGTACCCGGCCTTCTTGGAGTCTCTGGGAGGGTGCTGGAAAGTGCTCCAACCGGGACTCCATCGTTCTACTGGGGGACTTCAACGCTCACGTGGGTAGCGACAGTGACACCTGGAGGGGCGTGATTGGGAGGAACGGCCCCCCTGATCTGAACCCGAGTGGTGTTCTGTTATTGGACTTCTGTGCTAGCAACAGTTTGTCCATAACGAACACCATGTTCAAGCATAAGGGTGTCCATCAGTGCACGTGGCACCAGGACACCCTAGGCCGGAGGTCGATGATCGACTTTGTAGTTGTTTCATCTGACCTCCGACCGTATGTCTTGGACACTCGGGTGAAGAGAGGGGCGGAGCTGTCAACTGATCACCACCTGGTGGTGAGTTGGATCCGATGGCGGGGAGAAGGCGGGACAGACTTGGCAGACCCAAACGTACTGTGAGGGTCTGTTGGGAACGCGTTGGCGAGTCCCCTGTCAGAGAGATCTTCAACTCCCACCTCCGACAGAGCTTCGACCAGATCCCGAGGAGACTGGAGACATTGAGTCCGAGTGGACCATGTTCTCCACCTCCATTGTCGACGCAGCCACTCGAAGCTGTGGCCGCAAAGTCTCCGGTGCCTGTCGTGGCGGCAATCCCCGAACCCGGTGGTGGACACCGGAAGTAAGGGATGCCGTCAAGCTGAAGAAGGAGACCTATCGAGCCTGGTTGGCTTGTGGGACTCCTGAGGCAGCTGATAGGTACCGGCAGGCCAAGCGGGCTGCAGCACGGGTGGTTGTGGAGGCAAAAACTCGGGTCTGGGAGGAGTTCGGTGAGGCCATGGAAAAAGACTATCGGTCGGCCTCGAAGAAATTCTGGTAAACCGTCCGACGCCTCAGGAGGGGGAAGCAGTGCCCTGCCAACACTGTTTACAGTGGAGGTGGGAATCTGCTGACCTCAACTGGGGATATTGTTGGACGGTGGAAGGAATACTTCGAGGATCTCCTCAACCCCACCGACACGTCTTCCACTGAGGAAGCAGAGGCCGAGGGCTCAGAGGTGGACTCGTCCATCACTCAGGCTGAAGTCACTGAGGTAGTTGGGAAGCTCCTCGGTGGCAAGGCACCGGGGGTGGATGAGATACGCCCTGAGTACCTCAAGTCTCTGGATGTTGTGGGGCTGTCTTGGTTGACACGCCTCTGCAACATCGCGTGGCGGTCGGGGACAGTACCTCTGGACTGGCAGACCGGGGTGGTGGTCCCTCTTTTTAAGAAGGGGGACCGGAGGGTGTGTTCCAACTACAGAGGATCACACTCCTCAGCCTCCCGGGAAAGTCTATGCCAGGGTACTGGAGAGGAGAATGCGGCCGATAGTCGAACCTCAGATCCAGGAGGAACAATGCGGTTTTCGTCGGTCGTGGAACACTGGACCAGCTCTATACCCTCTCCAGGGTGCAGGAGGGTTTATGAGAGTTTGCCCAACCAGTCCACATGTGCTTTGTGGATCTGGAGAAGGCATTCGACTGTGTCCTCGTGGTGCCCTGTGGGGTGCTCTGGGAGTATGGGGTCCGGGGCCCTTTGCTAAGGGCTATCCGGTCCCTGTACGACCGAGCAGGAGCTTGGTTCGCATTGCCGGCAGTAAGTCAGACCTGTTCCCGGTGAATGTTGGACTCCGGCAGGGCTGCCCTTTGTCACCGGTCCTGTTCATTATCTTTATGGACAGGATTTCTAGGCGCAGCCAGGGGCCGGAGGGAGTCTGGTTTGGGGACCACAGGATTTCATCTCTGCTTTTTGCAGATGATGTTGTCCTGTTGGCTCCATCAAGCCAGGACCTTCAATGTTCACTGGGGCGGTTTGCAGCCGAGTGTGAAGCGGCTGGGATGAGGATCAGCACCTCCAAGTCTGAGACCATGGTTCTCAGTCGGAAAAGGGTGGCTTGCCCCATCCAGGTTGGTGGAGAGCTCCTGCCTCAAGTGGAGGAGTTTAAGTATCTCGGGTCTTGTTCACGAGTGAGGGAAGGAAGGAGCGTGAGATCGACAGGCGGATCGGTGCAGCTTCTGCAGTAATGCGGTCGATGTACCGGTCTGTCGTGGTGAAGAAGGAGCTGAGCTGTAAGGCAAAGCTCTCGATTTACCAGTCGATCTACGTTCCTACTCTCACCTATGGTCATGAGCTTTGGGTCATGACCGAAAGAACAAGATCCCGGATACAGGCGGCCGAAATGAGCTTTCTCCGCAGAGTGGCGGGCGCTCCTTAGAGATAGGGTGAGGAGCTCCGTCACCGGGAGGAGCTCAAAGTAGAGCCGCTGCTCCTTCACATCGAGAGGAGCCAGCTGAGGTGGCTCGGGCATCTGTTTCGGATGCCTCCCGGACGCCTCCCTAGGGAGGTGTTCCGGGCATGTCCCATCGGGAGGAGACCTCGGGGAAGACCTAGGACACGCTGGAGGGACTATGTCTCTCGGCTGGCCTGGAAACGCCTCGGTATCCCCCCGGAAGAGCTGGAGGAAGTGTCTGGGGAGAGGGAAGTCTGGGCTTCTCTGCTTAGACTGCTGCCCCCGCGACCCGGCCCCGGATAAGCGGTAGAAGATGGATGGATGGATGGATGTATTTGGGTCCCATTGGCTGCTGGTATGAATGATTATTGCTTTTGACAAAGTGTCAGGCCTGTTCTATTCTTCTTAGGGACTCAGAGAAAAGGAAAGGAAGCTAAGTGTTTAAGGATAACATCGCTCTGACAGTGAACCAGATGTGCTTGTTGCTTTACTTACTTTACTAAGTTTATCTGCTTTAGTGTCGTGGGCTAATGTGCTCTAATCTCAGTTTAACAGTTTAACGTCCAGCAGAAGCAGAACACTTGAACATTTTACACATGAAGCTTTAACATTGACTTTGGCAGAGCCTGGAGCAGAAGCTGTTCAGACCCGGATGTGGACTCTCAGTCGGTCCAGTTACTCTGTTGAGACTCTGTGAGGCATAATGACACTGTGACAGGGCCTGGGTCAGACCCCCCCTTTTACCGCTCAGGGCCAAAACTCAACCACAAAGTAAGACCTAACACCTGTGTCGAGACCGGGACATGAGAGGGAGGGCCTCAGCCGGATTATTATTAATGTGTCATTTCTGTAGTCACTAAACATCTGTTCAAATCCAGCTAAAACCTGTTCAAATCCACCTAAAACCTGTTCAAATCCACCTAAAACCTGTTCAAATCCACCTAAAACCTGTTCTAATCCAACTAAAACCTGTTGAAATCCACCTAAAACCTGTTCAAATCCACCTAAAACCTGTTCTAATCCACCTAAAACCTGTTCAAATCCAAATAAAACCTGTTCAAATCCACCTAAAACCTGTTCAAATCCAGCTAAAACCTGTTCAAATCCAGCTAAAACCTGTTCAAATCCACCTAAAACCTGTTCAAATCCACCTAAAACCTGTTCAAATCCAACTAAAACCTGTTCAAATCCAACTAAAACCTGTTCAAATCCAACTAAAACCTGTTCAAATCCAACTAAAACCTGTTCAAATCCAAATAAACATCTGTTCAAATCCAACTAAAACCTGTTCAAATCCAACTAAAACCTGTTCAAATCCACCTAAAACCTGTTCAAATCCAGCTAAAACCTGTTCAAATCCAACTAAAACCTGTTCAAATCCAACTAAACATCTGTTCAAATCCAACTAAAACCTGTTCAAATCCAACTAAAACCTGTTCAAATCCAACTAAAACCTGTTCAAATCCAACTAAGACCTGTTCAAATCCAACTAAAACCTGTTCAAATCCAACTAACACCTGTTCAAATCCAACTAAAACCTGTTCAAATCCACCTAAAACCTGTTCAAATCCAAATAAAACCTGTTCAAATCCAACTAAAACCTGTTCAAATCCACCTAAAACCTGTTCAAATCCAGCTAAAACCTGTTCAAATCCACCTAAAACCTGTTCAAATCCACCTAAAACCTGTTCAAATCCAACTAAAACCTGTTCAAATCCAACTAAAACCTGTTCAAATCCAACTAAACATCTGTTCAAATCCAACTAAGACCTGTTCAAATCCAACTAAAACCTGTTCAAATCCAACTAAACATCTGTTCAAATCCAACTAAAACCTGTTCAAATCCAGCTAAAACCTTTTCAAATCCAACTAAAATCTGTTCAAATCCAACTAAAACCTGTTCAAATCCAAATAAAACCTGTTCAAATCCAACTAAACATCTGTTCAAATCCAACTAAAACCTGTTCAAATCCAACTAAAACCTGTTCAAATCCAACTAAAACCTGTTCAAATCCAACTAAAACCTGTTCAAATCCAGCTAAAACCTGTTCAAATCCAAATAAAACCTGTTCAAATCCAACTAAAACCTGTTCAAATCCAGCTAAAACCTGTTAGAAAGGTTTTCTTTTTGTAAATCAGATGGACTTGGGTCTTAGGAGAAGCCTACAGCAGCAGTAGGAGACTTGCCCTCCCATAATGCCCTGGGCTTCTGCCTGTCAGCTCTGTGAACGTCACATGCTGATCTTTTTTCTGCTCTTCACGCCCGGCCTCCGCGGCGTTTAGCCCCGTGTCGAGTTCAGAGACGGTTCAAACCTAACGAGGGAGAAATGACACGACTTTTGTGTTGTTTTAGTTTGGGTCAAAAACGAGGGATAAAGAAGGGCTGAAGGACCAGGATGTGAGGTTAAGGCCTAAAGGAGCCCAGAGGAAGTTATGTAATGGTCCCAGCTCTGGACTTTATAAACCGACCAGCTTCAAATGTGCCTTTACTGCCTGTGAGCCTCCTAGTCCTGTTTAGACCGGGTTTAGTCCTGTTAGTCCTGTTAGTTCTGTTTAGTCCTGTTTAGGCCTGGTTTAGCCTTGGTTTAAACCTGTTTAGACCGGGTTTAGTCCTGTTTAGACCTGGTTTAGTCCTGTTTAGACCGGGTTTAGTCCTGTTTAGACCGGGTTTAGTCCTGTTAGTTCTGTTTAGTCCTGTTTAGACCTGGTTTAGCCTTGGTTTAAACCTGTTTAGACCGGTTTAGACCTGTTTAGATCTGTTTAGACCTGGTTTAGACCTGTTTAGACCTGTTTAGACCTGTTTAGACCGGGTTTAGTCCTGTTAGTCCTGTTAGTTCTGTTTAGTCCTGTTTAGACCTGGTTTAGCCTTGGTTTAAACCTGTTTAGACCGAGTTTAGTCCTGTTTAGACCTGGTTTAGTCCTGTTTAGACCGGGTTTAGTCCTGTTTAGACCGGGTTTAGTCCTGTTAGTTCTGTTTAGTCCTGTTTAGACCTGGTTTAACCTTGGTTTAAACCTGTTTAGACCGGTTTAGACCTGTTTAGATCTGTTTAGACCTGGTTTACACCTGTTTAGACCTGGTCTAGACCTGTTTAGACCTGTTTAGACCTGTTTAGACCGGGTTTCGTCCTGTTAGTCCTGTTTAGACCGGGTTTAGACCTGTTTAGACCTGTTTAGACGTGTTTAGACTTGGTTTAGACCTGTTTAGACCTGTTTAGACTGGGTTTATTCCTGTTAGTCCTGTTTAGACCGGGTTTAGACCTGTTTAGACCTGGTTTAGACCTGTTTTATACCTGGTTTAGACCTGGTTTAGAACTAGTTTAGACCTAGTTTAGACCTGTTTTAGACCTGGTTTATACCTGGTTTAGACCTGGTTTAGGACTAGTTTAGTCCTGGTTTAGGTAATTTAAACAAGACTTATTTTCAGAGTTATTTATAATAATAATAATAATAATAATAATAATAATAATAATAATAAAACGCCCTGTGTTTATTGTGAGTAAATGTTGATGTGGACAAGAAAGTCTTCTTTCCTTTCAGACCCTCACCTGAACTCTGAGTCACTCTTACTTTATTCTGAGCAAGAGCCTCTTGAAGCAAAATGACTCAGGAGTGTAAAGCCAAAAAAAAGGGAAGGGTCATTTATTCCTCTTTCGACCCCAGCTCCGAGGTGAGCCTGCCGGGGTCAAGGGGCAAACAAAGGCCCAGAGAGCGTCCACTTCGAGGAACGTCCCGAGTGAGGAATGTGGAGGAGCGACACTTCACCTCGGCTTTAGCTCCGAGACAAACAGGTCAACGACGCACTGACTCTGCTGATATTACTTCTGCGTCGAGTTTTTACACTTGCCCCCCACAGAGGGGTCGGGGTTCAAGGGTCACATTCAACGAAATAAAGGAGTATCGACCAATCACAAATGGTTTGAAGGTGGCCTTACTTCAAACACTTACCTTTCTTTGATGATTTACCACAAAAAGATTCAGATTTTAGTTTATTTTTGTTAACTTCAGCAGAAAGTGTGGACCTCAGTGTCACGTGAGAACAAACAGAGCACAAAGAGAGCATTTAGAGTTAAATGTTCGGTCGGTAGTGTTTTTTCTGATTCTGTGGATCATCAGCAGAGAGGGACTCGCTCGTGCTCCAGAGGCGCCTCCAGGAGAGTCACCTTTTACTCTGAGAACGCGACGGAGATAAGAACTCCAGAGGCGCCTCCAGGAGAGTCACCTTTTACTCTGAGGCTCTGAGAACGCGACAGAGATAAGAACTCCAGAGGCGCCTCCAGGAGAGTCACCTTTTACTCTGAGAACGCGACGGAGATAAGAACTCCAGAGGCGCCTCCAGGAGAGTCACCTTTTACTCTGAGGCTCTGAGAACGCGGCGGAGATAAGAACTCCAGAGGCGCCTCCAGGAGAGTCACCTTTTACTCTGAGGCTCTGAGAACGCGACGGAGATAAGAACTCCAGAGGCGCCTCCAGGAGAGTTACCTTTTACTCTGAGAACCCAACAGAGATAAGAACTCCAGAGGCGCCTCCAGGAGAGTTACCTTTTACTCTGAGAACCCAACGGAGATAAGAACTCCAGAGGCGCCTCCAGGAGAGTCAGCTTTTACTCTGAGGCTCTGAGAACGCGGCGGAGATAAGAACTCCAGAGGCGCCTCCATGAGAGTCACCTTTTACTCTGAGGCTCTGAGATCGCGACGGAGATAAGAACTCCAGAGGCGCCTCCAGGAGAGTCACCTTTTACTCTGAGTCTCTGAGAATGAGACGGAGATAAGAATAAATGAAACCACATCTGGTAGAAATATCCGACAGAGAAAAGCCACTTCTGAACTGTTTTCTCTGAGGCAGGTCCCACTGATAAAATGTGTTAATGTAGAATAATGTGCACCGTGTCATATTCAATAAATATAAACATATAAACAATATAAACTCTTTCCTTGGAATAGGTTTTAGACCTTGCCATCAGACGTTTAGAGCCCCTTAAATTCAGTTTAATTGACTTTATGTACGTGGTTACTCTACATTTTGGAAATATTTGAACAAAAAGCAGCCAAACATCATTTTAAGGTGGTATTTAGTGATACGGAGACGTTTGACAGAAGTGTTTCCCATAAAAATCCATCGTTTCATTTGCTGACCACAGGAGGGACTCTGTGGGCGGAGTTAGTCGCACATTAAAGATACACTTTCTTTTCTTTATTTGCTTTGCGGCTTCTTCCTTAAAAAAAACCTTTATATAACGCTTTAATGAAACCTGATTCCACGCCCTCGGTTCACGGTGGGATTTTCTCAGATTACTTTCGTCGCATTGAATCGTCTGATTATCTTTTCTCCTGCGACTGTTCTTCTCTCTTTTACGACGCATTGAGACCCTTCAGAACGGCCCCATCACAATGGCTCTAATATAGTCCTCGCAAATAAAAAAGACACTCCGAGGCCCTCCAGGCCGCTTCCCAATCGTCTCCTGCACTTGTAACCGACTATGGCTAAATTACCGCTGCTCAGAAAAAGAGAAGTGTCTTAATTAAAAGCCCACAAAGGCCTCGGGGTTTCTAAGCTGCGGTCCTCCGTTCGATACAATGACCTCGCAAATTAAAAGAAGGACTGTCCAAATGAAATCAGGCAGGCTGCCCCATGCGGACTCAAGCGGACTGAGGCAGACTGAGGCTGAATGCAGGGCTTTATCCTCGACGCTGCTTCAGATGCTACTTGTGGCTAATTAGCTGCTTTTTGTTGTCTCCTGTGGGACCAACAAAACAATTCGAGAGGCGGCCATCGCTGGAAATCTCTCTTAATCTTTGTTGCTTTATGTGCGACCAATGAATGGATGTGCTTTTCTTAATTAAACGCTAGACTCCGCCTTTTTTTTTTTTTTTTTTTTTTATCTGATATTTGAAATTTACACCAAAAGAGCAGCGTTTTTATTTGGCAAGACATAAAAAGGAATTGTTGGCAAACTGAAAAGCTTTGCCCGATGAAATGAATTGGTTTTAAAAGCTGCTTTTATGCTCTTTTTGGGGATGTGGTGGGAATTTCTCTCACCAAAATCAAGTCTCAGGCTTTGTGCGGTATTTATGCAAAATAATGACCCACTGTCTTTATGCTGCTTTCTGGTATTTTCTAAAAAAGTTTTCTTATGTTTAACAAAAGAAATAAATGAAGCACGCCAAGAGAGTGTTTTTTGTCTTTTTTTGAGTCAAAATTGAGTCACAACTCTTCTCTCTTCTTCACAAAGTTTGGTCTTTTGTTTTACACTAAAGATTATTCTGGAGACAAGCAGAGTTGGAGTTTTATTTCTTTAATGGCTCAGAGCACCTGCTTTTATATTTTTCCCTCCTGTTCTGGATTTTGGCCTGGTTTGGCCTGGTTTGGACCTGGTTTAGCGTCTGTAGCTTTACAAAGATCTTAAGACCTCAACTGTGCAACACAAGAACGAGGCCAGGCTAAGGAAGAATAATAGAAAAGAAAAGATAAACACTTAATGCTTCAATGTCAGAAAACGTCGAGGAAGAAAAGGGAAGCTGAGTCCAGTTGAAGTCAGGACATAATGAGAGTCCGTCCAGACTAATCCTGCACCAGTTCTTTTAAATCCGACTGAACAGGTGAGTTTCTGCTTCTTCTCTCGTGTAAACTGTGAAACTGTGTCTTTTCTGAAAACAATGACATCCTAGAAACACAAAACCCGCCCCCTACTGGTCCGGCATATGTACTACATCGTCTGTGTGAACGCGGATCAGCGACACACGACTGTTGCGTTTTCTCGTGCAGCGTTCTCTTCTTCTAATAAAGGGATCTAGGGTTTTGGGGAAAACAGCAGGAAATTCAGTGAAAACACGAGTTCATCCCATTTTTCCCTCCTCTTTATTAGACCAGGTATGTTCAGCGAGCAACAGCTCTTATGTCGTAAATTAAAACCCCAGGATTGACATTAAAGGTGACCCACACTTGTGTCGGAGGGTACAGTTTATAGTCGAGAGGCTCCTGATGTTGTTTGTTACGGTCGGGGCTTGAGCTGGTGTTGGTGTCGGACGCTCGATACACGTTTATGTTCATAAGAAGGAATAAAGGTCAGTGAGTGAGTGTGTGAGGTGCGTTTGCATCTGAATGTGTCTCTAATCCTCACATTATTGTCCCGTGACACTGAAAGGAGGAACATGGAAACATATGTGTCTTTATTGTGGAAATCTGTCCCTCCCTCTTTTTCACACAGACTTCTCCCACAAAAGCAAATCTCACTTTAAAGAGTAATTCTGAAACAATCCACCTTAAATGTTGGCAGTAATGCTCCATTTTTTGCAGGAATACTCGTAAATTAAATGGATTGTTTAATTGTTATATTGTCTGTGAGTAAAAACCTGGCTCCAGTCCTTCTCTGAACATTGTGCACCAGTGTGTGCTCTCTGAAACAAACAGGTCCATCAACCCGTCTGAGGACACCCCGAGGCAAAAAACAGATACAGTCAAGGTCCACAGCTCTGGTCTGAGCTGGACTGGTTTTAAATGTCAGACTCCTCTAGAGCTGTGGGTCCCAAGCAGTTAGAACCCAGAGATTAAGTTCAAAATAACAGAAAAAACCCAAGTCAGAGGATTTGAACAGGTTTTAGATGGATTTGACCAGGTTTTATTTGAATTTGAACAGGTTTTCTTTGGATTTTAACAGGTTTTAGATGGATTTGAACAGGTTTTCTTTGGATTTGAACAGGTTTTCTTTGGATTTGAACAGGTTTTAGATGGATTTGAACAGGTTTTAGATGGATTTGAACAGGTTTTAGATGGATTTGAACAGGTTTTAGGTGGATTTGAACAGGTTTTAGATGGATTTGAACATGTTTTAGTCAAATTTGAACACTATATTTTATAAAAATGTCTAAACTGAGGCTAAAACCAACCAAAGAGAATGGGGTCACGACTCATATGTTCGTTTGAAATATGAGTTTGTTTTAAAAGACTCTAAAGACCTGGGACCTTTAAAAACACGTAAGACGGGGCTCTGATCTGAAAACCTACAGAAAACCCATTTTATTTTCAGTACTTCCTTCTCGTCTGGATCTATAAGTGAGCAGGCCCTAAATGTAATGTAAAGCTCATTGGGAGGATTTAACCCTTCAGATCCGGAACAGAAGGCCAACAGCTTGTGGCAGATAATCTTTGCTCAGTTTAAATGCAGGTTTTGTTTAACTGTGATCAGGACTAAAGCTGCTGCGTTCAGGTCCCACAGGACGCTGTAGGAATATGCTAAACCCGCTCCTAAAGCCTGGTCCGAATGAGAAAGACTTAAAGCAGGCTCAGTGAGGAGCTGTAGGAGGCCGGGCTCTGGAGGAGAGAGGAATAAACATTTACCAGAACAAACTGTAGTTTAATGAGGAACTTCAGACGATCGACATTTGGAATATGATTTTGTTAATGTTAGTGTCTCTGTTTACGTGAAGCTGGAAAACACAGATTTTATTAGATTTTCTCCTTTTGTTTAAAAAAATCCTCTCATTGTAAAAAACATGTCAAGTTAACAGAGTCCTCCCGCCTCCTTTAGGTGGCGCTAAACTATACTTCAGTACGAGAGAACAACATTTTGATTCATTCAGGTTGAAGCCTTTAAAAATCAGGACAAAACGTGAAATAACAGAATGTAGACATCACATGACTCAGTGTGACCCTGTGACCTGGTCTTAGACCGGACTAACTCTGACCTCCATGAGCCTGGACCTGATCTAAGACCGGACTAACTCTGACCTCCGTGAGTCTGGACCTGGTCTTAGACCGGACTAACTCTGACCTCCGTGAGTCTGGACCTGGTCTTAGACCGGACTAACTCTGACCTCCGTGAGTCTGGACCTGGTCTAAGACCGGACTAACTCTGACCTCCGTGAGTCTGGACCTGGTCTTAGACCGGACTAACTCTGACCTCCGTGAGTCTGGACCTGGTCTAAGACCGGACTAACTCTGACCTCCAGGAGTCTGGACCTGGTCTAAGACCGGACTAACTCTGACCTCCGTGAGTCTGGACCTGGTCTAAGACCGGACTAACTCTGACCTCCGTGAGTCTGGACCTGGTCTAAGACCGGACTGACTCTGACCTCCAGGAGTCTGGACCTGGTCTAAGAATGGACTGACTCTGACCTCCAGGAGTCTGGACCTGGTCTGACTCTGACCTCCGTGAGTCTGGACCTGGTCTAAGACCGGACTGACTCTGACCTCCAGGAGTCTGGACCTGGTCTAAGACTGGACTGACTCTGACCTCCGTGAGTCTGGACCTGGTCTAAGACCGGACTGACTCTGACCTCCGTGAGTCTGGACCTGGTCTAAGACCGGACTGACTCTGACCTCCGTGAGTCTGGACCTGGTCTAAGACCGGACTAACTCTGACCTCCGTGAGTCTGGACCTGGTCTAAGACCGGACTGACTCTGACCTCCAGGAGTCTGGACCTGGTCTAAGACCGGACTAACTCTGACCTCCGTGAGTCTGGACCTGGTCTAAGACCGGACTAACTCTGACCTCCGTGAGTCTGGACCTGGTCTAAGTCTGGACTAACTCTCTGAGAGGTTTACAGATGGAGATGAGGGTTTGTGCAGTGGAACTGAAAAAGTCTGTTCATGAGGAACTGATGGAGCCAAAAGAAAGGATTGGCGGCCATTAATCATCATTGGATAAATAATAAATTGTAAGAAGGTAAAACGTTTATAAAGTAGACCAGAGCACCTTGTCTTATTGCAAACAAATAGACGTAAAGAAAACAGAAGTAAAAACAGAGAAAGTAGGAACTACGTGACCCTGAAGGACACTGGGGGGTTAATGATGCTAATGTGAGTTTGTAGTGGCCCTGCTGCAGAGACATTAACAACCAGACTGACTTTATTCATGGGAACGGTTTGGAAGCTCACATGGAGAGAAACATCTAAAGATGTTCGGAGCAGAGAGAGAGGCTGTGGATGTTCATATCATGAGACTGACTTCAGTTTCTCCTGAAGGAGCTTGTGTTTCCTCTGAGCTGTGTTCCGCTGCAGAAACACATAAACACACGCTTTCTCTTTTAATCCCATTTTTTATACTTTTAATCCAGAAGATGCAGCAGTTTCTGACTTGAAGAGAAACCAGTACAAACTCAGAAACAAAAAAAAATGAATGTGAGGCGACAAAAGCAGCGGGGGCTACGTTTAATGAAGTTCTGAGTCATTGGTCCTTTTCAGAGAACAATCAGAGCCCTTTAATGAAAAACTGCTACTCTTCACTCGGACACATCTGTGAAAGTCAACCTTTACTGTCTTCGATTTTCTGCTCCATCTTACTATTGTGACGTTATCTTTGACTTCTGATTGTTTCTCTGACGCCAGGTACTTCAGCCAGTAAAAAAATAAAGATCTTTAGGGCCTTTAATGTTCCAGCTCAGTTTGGCAGAACTCAGAACAGTGCTGGACAGAGCTCCTGGACTTCAGGTGTGAGCGCTCCGGAGGACAGAGCTCCTTCAGGTGTGAGCGCTCCGGAGGACAGAGCTCCTGGACTTCAGGTGTGAGCGCTCCGGAGAACAGAGCTCCTTCAGGTGCGAGCGCTCCGGAGGACAGAGCTCCTTCAGGTGCGAGCGCTCCGGAGGACAGAGCTCATGGACTTCAGGTGCGAGCGCTCCGGAGGACAGAGCTCCTTCAGGTGCGAGCGCTCCGGAGGACAGAGCTCCTTCAGGTGCGAGCGCTCCGGAGGACAGAGCTCCTTCAGGTGCGAGCGCTCCGGAGGACAGAGCTCCTTCAGGTGTGAGCGCTCCGGAGGACAGAGCTCCTTCAGGTGCGAGCGCTCCGGAGGACAGAGCTCCTTCAGGTGCGAGCGCTCCGGAGGACAGAGCTCCTGGACTTCAGGTGTGAGCGCTCCAGAGGACAGAGCTCCTTCAGGTGCGAGCGCTCCGGAGGACAGAGCTCCTGGACTTCAGGTGTGAGCGCTCCAGAGGACAGAGCTCCTTCAGGTGCGAGCGCTCCGGAGGACAGAGCTCCTTCAGGTGCGAGCGCTCCGGAGGACAGAGCTCCTTCAGGTGCGAGCGCTCCGGAGGACAGAGCTCCTTCAGGTGCGGCGCTCGGAGGACAGAGCTCCTTCAGGTGTGAGCGCTCCGGAGGACAGAGCTCCTGGACTTCAGGTGTGGCGCTCCAGAGGACAGAGCTCCTTCAGGTGCGAGCGCTCGGAGGACAGAGCTCCTTCAGGTGCGAGCGCTCGGAGGACAGCGCTCCGGAGGACAGAGCTCCTTCAGGTGCGGCGCTCCGGAGGACAGAGCTCCTTCAGGTGCGGCGCTCCGGAGGACAGAGCTCCTTCAGGTGCGAAGCGCCCGGAGGACAGAGCTCCTTCAGGTGCGCGCTCCGGAGGACAGAGCTCCTTCAGGTGCGGCGCCCGGAGGACAGAGCTCCTTCAGGTGCGAGCGCCCGGAGGACAGAGCTCCTTCAGGTGCGAAGCGCTCCGGAGGACAGAGCTCCTTCAGGTGCGAAGCGCTCCGGAGGACAGAGCTCCTTCAGGTGCGGCGCTCCGGAGGACAGAGCTCCTTCAGGTGCGGCGCTCCGGAGGACAGAGCTCCTTCAGGTGCGAAGCGCTCCGGAGGACAGAGCTCCTTCAGGTGCGAAGCGCTCCGAGGACAGAGCTCCTGGACTTCAGGTGTGAGCGCTCCGGAGGACAGAGCTCCTTCAGGTGTGAGCGCTCCGGAGGACAGAGCTCCTGGACTTCAGGTGTGAGCGCTCCGGAGAACAGAGCTCCTTCAGGTGCGAGCGCTCCGGAGGACAGAGCTCCTTCAGGTGCGAAGCGCTCCGGAGGACAGAGCTCCTTCAGGTGCGGCGCTCCGGAGGACAGAGCTCCTTCAGGTGCGGCGCTCCGGAGGACAGAGCTCCTTCAGGTGTGAGCGCTCCGGAGGACAGAGCTCCTTCAGGTGCGGCGCTCCGGAGGACAGAGCTCCTTCAGGTGCGAAGCGCTCCGGAGGACAGAGCTCCTTCAGGTGCGGCGCTCCGGAGGACAGAGCTCCTTCAGGTGCGAGCGCTCCGGAGGACAGAGCTCCTTCAGGTGCGAGCGCTCCGGAGGACAGCGCTCCGGAGGACAGAGCTCCTTCAGGTGCGAGCGCTCCGGAGGACAGAGCTCCTTCAGGTGCGAGCGCTCCGGAGGACAGAGCTCCTTCAGGTGCGGCGCCCGGAGGACAGAGCTCCTTCAGGTGCGGCGCTCGGAGGACAGAGCTCCTTCAGGTGCGAGCGCTCCGGAGGACAGAGCTCCTTCAGGTGCGGCGCCCGGAGGACAGAGCTCCTTCAGGTGCGGCGCTCCGGAGGACAGAGCTCCTTCAGGTGCGAGCGCTCCGGAGGACAGAGCTCTTCAGGTGCGAGCGCCCGGAGGACAGAGCTCTTCAGGTGCGAGCGCCCGGAGGACAGAGCTCTTCAGGTGCGGCGCTCCGGAGGACAGAGCTCCTTCAGGTGCGGCGCTCCGGAGGACAGAGCTCCTTCAGGTGCGAGCGCTCCGGAGGACAGAGCTCCTGGACTTCAGGTGTGAGCGCTCCAGAGGACAGAGCTCCTTCAGGTGCGAGCGCTCCGGAGGACAGAGCTCCTTCAGGTGCGAGCGCTCCGGAGGACAGAGCTCCTTCAGGTGCGGCGCCCGGAGGACAGAGCTCTTCAGGTGCGAGCGCCCGGAGGACAGAGCTCATGGACTTCAGGTGCGGCGCTCCGGAGGACAGAGCTCCTTCAGGTGCGAGCGCCCGGAGGACAGAGCTCCTTCAGGTGCAGCGCTCGGAGGACAGAGCTCCTTCAGGTGCGGCGCTCGGAGGACAGAGCTCCTTCAGGTGCGGCGCTCCGGAGGACAGAGCTCCTTCAGGTGCGGCGCTCCGGAGGACAGAGCTCCTTCAGGTGTGAGCGCTCCGGAGGACAGAGCTCCTTCAGGTGCGGCGCCCGGAGGACAGAGCTCCTGGACTTCAGGTGTGAGCGCTCCGGAGGACAGAGCTCCTTCAGGTGCGGCGCCCGGAGGACAGAGCTCCTTCAGGTGCGAGCGCCGGAGGACAGAGCTCCTTCAGGTGTGAGCGCTCCGGAGGACAGAGCTCCTTCAGGTGCGAGCGCTCCAGAGGACAGAGCTCCTTCAGGTGCGAGCGCTCCGGAGGACAGAGCTCCTTCAGGTGCGAGCGCTCCGGAGGACAGAGCTCCTTCAGGTGTGAGCGCTCCGGAGGACAGAGCTCCTGGACTTCAGGTGTGAGCGCTCCGGAGGACAGAGCTCCTTCAGGTGTGAGCGCTCCAGAGGACAGAGCTCCTTCAGGTGCGAGCGCTCCGGAGGACAGAGCTCCTTCAGGTGCGAGCGCTCCGGAGGACAGAGCTCCTTCAGGTGCGAGCGCTCCGGAGGACAGAGCTCCTTCAGGTGTGAGCGCTCCAGAGGACAGAGCTCCTTCAGGTGCGAGCGCTCCGGAGGACAGAGCTCCTTCAGGTGCGAGCGCTCCGGAGGACAGAGCTCCTTCAGGTGCGAGCGCTCCGGAGGACAGAGCTCCTGGACTTCAGGTGTGAGCGCTCCAGAGGACAGAGCTCCTTCAGGTGCGAGCGCTCCGGAGGACAGAGCTCCTGGACTTCAGGTGTGAGCGCTCCAGAGGACAGAGCTCCTTCAGGTGCAGCGCTCCGGAGGACAGAGCTCCTGGACTTCAGGTGCGAGCGCTCCGGAGGACAGAGCTCATGGACTTCAGGTGCGAGCGCTCCGGAGGACAGAGCTCCTTCAGGTGCGAGCGCTCCGGAGGACAGAGCTCCTTCAGGTGTGAGCGCTCCGGAGGACAGAGCTCCTGGACTTCAGGTGTGAGCGCTCCGGAGGACAGAGCTCATGGACTTCAGGTGCGAGCGCTCCGGAGGACAGAGCTCCTTCAGGTGCGAGCGCTCCGGAGGACAGAGCTCCTTCAGGTGCGAGCGCTCCGGAGGACAGAGCTCCTTCAGGTGCGAGCGCTCCGGAGGACAGAGCTCCTGGACTTCAGGTGTGAGCGCTCCGGAGGACAGAGCTCCTTCAGGTGCGAGCGCTCCGGAGGACAGAGCTCCTTCAGGTGCGAGCGCTCCGGAGGACAGAGCTCCTTCAGGTGCGAGCGCTCCGGAGGACAGAGCTCCTTCAGGTGCGAGCGCTCCGGAGGACAGAGCTCATGGACTTCAGGTGCGAGCGCTCCGGAGGACAGAGCTCCTTCAGGTGCGAGCGCTCCGGAGGACAGAGCTCCTTCAGGTGCGAGCGCTCCGGAGGACAGAGCTCCTTCAGGTGCGAGCGCTCCGGAGGACAGAGCTCCTTCAGGTGCGAGCGCTCCGGAGGACAGAGCTCCTTCAGGTGCGAGCGCTCCGGAGGACAGAGCTCCTTCAGGTGCGAGCGCTCCGGAGGACAGAGCTCCTTCAGGTGCGAGCGCTCCAGAGGACAGAGCTCCTTCAGGTGTGAGCGCTCCGGAGGACAGAGCTCCTGGACTTCAGGTGTGAGCGCTCCGGAGGACAGAGCTCCTTCAGGTGTGAGCGCTCCAGAGGACAGAGCTCCTTCAGGTGCGAGCGCTCCGGAGGACAGAGCTCCTTCAGGTGCGAGCGCTCCGGAGGACAGAGCTCCTTCAGGTGTGAGCGCTCCAGAGGACAGAGCTCCTGGACTTCAGGTGTGAGCGCTCCGGAGGACAGAGCTCATGGACTTCAGGTGCGAGCGCTCCGGAGGACAGAGCTCCTTCAGGTGCGAGCGCTCCGGAGGACAGAGCTCCTTCAGGTGTGAGCGCTCCGGAGGACAGAGCTCCTGGACTTCAGGTGTGAGCGCTCCGGAGGACAGAGCTCATGGACTTCAGGTGCGAGCGCTCCGGAGGACAGAGCTCCTTCAGGTGCGAGCGCTCCGGAGGACAGAGCTCCTTCAGGTGTGAGCGCTCCAGAGGACAGAGCTCCTGGACTTCAGGTGTGAGCGCTCCGGAGGACAGAGCTCCTGGACTTCAGGTGTGAGCGCTCCGGAGGACAGAGCTCATGGACTTCAGGTGCGAGCGCTCCGGAGGACAGAGCTCCTTCAGGTGCGAGCGCTCCGGAGGACAGAGCTCCTTCAGGTGTGAGCGCTCCGGAGGACAGAGCTCCTGGACTTCAGGTGTGAGCGCTCCGGAGGACAGAGCTCATGGACTTCAGGTGCGAGCGCTCCGGAGGACAGAGCTCCTTCAGGTGCGAGCGCTCCGGAGGACAGAGCTCCTTCAGGTGAGCGCTCCGGAGAGACAGAGCTCCTGGACTTCAGGTGAGCGCTCCGGAGGACAGAGCTCATGGACTTCAGGTGCGGCGCTCCGGAGGACAGCGCTCGGAGGACAGAGCTCCTTCAGGTGCAGCGCTCCGGAGGACAGAGCTCCTTCAGGTGCAGCGCTCGGAGGACAGAGCTCCTTCAGGTGCGGCGCTCGGAGGACAGAGCTCCTGGACTTCAGGTGTGGCGCTCGGAGGACAGAGCTCCTTCAGGTGCGAGCGCTCCGGAGGACAGAGCTCCTTCAGGTGCGAGCGCTCCGGAGGACAGAGCTCCTTCAGGTGCGAGCGCTCCGGAGGACAGAGCTCCTGGACTTCAGGTGTGGCGCTCGGAGGACAGAGCTCCTTCAGGTGCGGCGCTCCGGAGAGACAGAGCTCCTTCAGGTGTGAGCGCTCCGGAGGACAGAGCTCCTGGACTTCAGGTGCAGCGCTCGGAGGACAGAGCTCTTCAGGTGCGAGCGCTCCGGAGGACAGAGCTCCTTCAGGTGCGAGCGCTCCGGAGGACAGAGCTCCTTCAGGTGCGAGCGCTCCGGAGGACAGAGCTCCTTCAGGTGCGAGCGCTCCGGAGGACAGAGCTCCTGGACTTCAGGTGTGAGCGCTCCGGAGGACAGAGCTCCTTCAGGTGCGAGCGCTCCGGAGGACAGAGCTCCTTCAGGTGTGAGCGCTCCGGAGGACAGAGCTCCTTCAGGTGCGAGCGCTCCGGAGGACAGAGCTCCTTCAGGTGCGAGCGCTCCGGAGGACAGAGCTCCTTCAGGTGCGAGCGCTCCGGAGGACAGAGCTCCTTCAGGTGTGAGCGCTCCGGAGGACAGAGCTCCTGGACTTCAGGTGCGAGCGCTCCGGAGGACAGAGCTCCTTCAGGTGCGAGCGCTCCGGAGGACAGAGCTCCTTCAGGTGTGAGCGCTCCGGAGGACAGAGCTCCTGGACTTCAGGTGTGAGCGCTCCGGAGGACAGAGCTCCTTCAGGTGCGAGCGCTCCGGAGGACAGAGCTCCTTCAGGTGAGAAGACAACAACAGAACAGATTAAAGAACATCTATCATGTTGTTGTCTTTGAACAAATCCAATAGAAACAGGTCTAACTGTGATTTCAACATTTTGAGTGTTTGCCCTACATCTTAAATCCGAGTGTGTCTGATAAAGAGTTTGTCTTGTCGTCCTTTGTTTCTACTCCACAGACAAGTCTTTAGAAACTGTCCTTTGGCTCATGTCCCTCAGAAGCTGCAGCTGAAGAAAACTGCTGTGGAAATAGTTTTAGTGTACGTCAACATTAACCCAAGAGAAAGCAGGTCTTGTGCAGTGTGATGTAAATGTGAGGAGCCCTCTCTTTCAAACGCAGGATGTAACTGTGACAGAGTTCATCACTGAGTAACTCGTGTCCTTTTGTGAAGTCGTCCTGCAGCTTTAACCTGTCGAACCTGTCCCACAGAGAGGACACTGCTGACGGGGCTTTTATCTGAACCAGAGCTAAACATTATCCTGTCGACAGGAAGTGAACGAGTGTCGTTTTAGAAGAAAAGAGAGATTTCTGCTTCGGTCATGTTTTTTATTGTAGTTTTATCAAGTTTTAAATGAAGTGGATTCTTTTTTTTTTCACTAAATAACTATTATTATTTTATACATTAACCTATTTAAAAAAACCTCATTTTCTTTGTGTTGTTTTAGTTTAGTCCTGTTTTAGTCTGAGGTTTTGCTCTGGGTTAGTTCTGGTTTAGTCCTGCTTCAGTCCAGGTTTTAGGACAAGATTAAGATTTTTTTTAAGTCCTGCTTCAGACCTACTTTAGTCCTTGGTTTGGACTGGTTTTAGGACCGGTTAGTCCTGTTTTATTCCTGGTTCAGGTCGGGTTTAGTACTGTTAAGTCCTCACGTTAGTCTCAGGGTTAGACCTGGCTTAGTCCATGTTTGAGTCCTACTTTAGACTTACTCCTGGATCCATCCGGTTTATCCTGGTTTGGTCTTAGTTTAATCCGGGTTATTCACTCTTTTGAAATCCTGCTTTAGACCAGGTTTAGTCTAGTCCTGCTTCTGGCCTGGTTTTAGGTTTAGTCCTGGTTTAAACTGTCCTTTGGCTAAAGTCAGACTAACTCCAACATAAACAGGTCTAGACCAGGTCTAGCCCGGTCTTGCTCCTCCAGGGCCCAGTGAAGGGGTTGTTATGCTGTTATGAATATTCAAAGAGCAGCTCTGGGCCTTTATTGTGAAAAGTACACCAGGAAGAGGTCACGATACAAAAAGACGGAGAAAAGAGGCAGAAGTGTGGGGTTTTTCTTTTCTTTCGGAGGAAGGCCTCTGCTCAAATCCCCGTAAAATTCAGAGCGAGTCGGAGAAGAGGAGTGATGTATGGAGGGGTTTAGAGCGTGTCAGTGAGGCTCTAAAGACGAGCAGTCGACCATAGACCGCTGCATTTCTCTGAAAACCACACACACCAACACGTTCTTCAGTCCGAGAGAGGACGTAGATCTACTGCATCAAAGTCACTGAAGATCCACAGAACGAGCTAAATCTAGTTTTACTTTTAGGACAGGATCCACCAATAAGGTTCCGTTTGGTGCTAATCCCAGTTCAGTGACACGTTTGTATTGAGTTGAAGTGGAGTTGTGTTCAGAGTTTAAATGAATGCTTTCTGTGGAAGACTTTTACCATCGACCATCACTTTTTCGATTAAAACCAGTTTATATAGGATTACTTAGTGACGGAATCTGTCAAACCTATGCTTTAACGATTTCAAAAGATTATGGAGTATTTTGTAGCAAACCATACTTTCTGCAAAGCATTATGGGACAGTTCTTTCACTCTTGAAATTTAGAAATATATTTTATATAACAATATACAACTGAAAGCATAAGGACGTGCTCTAACACTAACTCTGTGACCTCCAGGATGGGACGGAAGGTAACAGGTAAAAACAAGAGACGTAGTGTTGGAGAATATTTGAGTTGCATCATCCTAATGAATATCCAGGCCAAATTAAAGATATTAAATCCTAAATTCTAACTTTCATCTGGATGTTTCTGTAAGAGTGTGAGATGCCTTTAATTTGTCGTTTACGCTCCTCTGTGTGTCACAAGAACAAGCCCAAAGTGACCCCGGTCGATCAGAGTGGTACCTGTCGTGGCCTATTGCCCCTCCACAGGCCCCCCGTCGCCCCCTAACCCCCCCTCGAGCCCCCTTCAGAGCCTCTAAAGGGTCCAATGAAGCGACAGAGCCACACAATCCTGAGGAGTCTATCATTCTGTGGCTGTTGTCTTTGGGTCTGAATGGAGCGCTCTGACCTCCACCTCCTTTATCTCCGCCCCCCTCTCTCCACTGACAGGCCCCGGGACCCCTCCTCCACCCCCTCCTCCTCTAAACGACAGTCACTGAACAGCCCGTCTCTGAATGCCTCGTCCTCAGATAAACTTTCAAAATGACACCATTACCATCAGTAATTCTAAAAAACTATTTGTTCATGATTTTTGTGTCTGTCGTCGAGATATAATGCAGTAATATGACAGGATTTTGTGCTTTTATTTCAATCCAAGGACCATTTTTTCTTGTGTTTTTCATAAACTGGAGAAAGTTATTCATTACTTGCTAACATTTATTTTACAAAACTTGAATAAATTAGAAATAATAGAAGCCAACTTTGTGAAATTGCTATGTTCCCAATGTGTGGAACTCAACCAAAAAACTCATGTAGAAAAAAAACTCATGTAATTGAACCGAAGGATTGGCAGAAATGTCACATAGTCACAATTAATAAAACAGGTCTAAAAACTGTTGATTTTCCACAAAACCACATCATCCATTGACTCTAAGTGTTGTGTAAGTGCTGTGTAAATGACAGGAGATGAGCTCGGGGGGGTCCGAGGGGGGTATGAGGGCAGCAGAAGGCCGCTGGTGACAAACCAACAGAATACAGTCATTACCCGCTGAGCTATCCCTCTCCGGGCCATTAGCAGCGGCGGCCGTGACCAATCGGGTTTTGTCAGCCGTCGAGGGGTCACGCAATGGTGGTCTCTAATGTCCGCTCACTCAGCCGTCATTTCCACACAAAACCTTTTAGACTTTCAGAAATTCTCCGAACAATTCTGCTGCTCTTCGTCTGCTTTTTTTATTTTTTTTAAAGATTTGCTCAAAAGGGAGATGCGGCGGTGAAAAAAGGGGATTTGTTTGAATGTGAGACGCTCAGGAAGTCATCGTTTAGCCTCACGTGGGCTCAACTCGGAGTCACAAAACTAATCAAGGAACTGTGGTAAAATGTCAGGGTCACTATCGTTTTTAAAAGAAGGATAGGGGACTCTCTTTCGGAACTGGCTAAAGTTAGATTAGCCTTGGTTTTGGTTTTATTAAAACACACTTCTTTAGCTCTGAGCACTGTGGAGCAGGGTAAAGACCTAGTCCAGCTCCAGTCCCACTACGCTCTTTACATGCAGGTGTTTTATAAGCGTTATTATGCATTAATGCGCAACAAAAACAGCTTTTACTGAAATTCCAGTCGAACTTAGACGTTTAGAGACTGTAGCCTCTTTTCACTTTTCATTATGGGATGATCTTTTTATCCTAAAGGTGCAGTGCTCATGCTTTTAACTCAGTACAGGAGGTAAACCCGAACTGTCCCATTTAACTTCCACCAGTGACAGCAAAAGTTAAAATCACTGTCTCTTTTTTTACTGCCTCCTGTTGTTCACAGTCCTCTGCTTCGCTGATGATGAAAACAGGAATATCCTACAACAAAAAGTGAGCTGAAAAGTGGGTTAAGTTCTTGAGATAGTTCTTCAGAAATATTCTTTAAATTTAAGCTGATCCCATCCATTTCTGAACACATTCTAAAGACCCTCTCGTCTGTGGGTTCCAGGTTTTCAGACTCTGGTTCATTTTCATTCATTACACTTCAAATGCCTTCTGACTTCTCTCTGAATGATTCTCCTGCTCGTCCCTGTCTCTTCTTTTTTGTGCGTGTCCCCCTGAAGGCGAGCCCGTGTGCCGCTGGTCCCTTTGGCAGTGGGACGGGCGTCTAATGGGTCAATAATAAGCCGTGACTAACCGCGTCCCGAGGGCCAGACACCCACCGACACGACGCAGCAGAAAGGTACGGGCCGGCGCTGATTACCATATAATTGCGTCTCTTTGTATTTGACATGGAGAATTAGCGGCCCGCTAGGTGGCTAACTGGCCTTTTATTCGTCTGAGAGTGGACAAAAACAGAGAGACAGACGGGCTCAGTCTGGAGGCACCATGCATTTATGTGCCACGCATTATTATCCATACATTTATCCATAAATTTAACTGGATCTGCAAATGAATACGACAGGTTTAATGACCTTTCCTCGTTAGAAAAGATATTGAGTAAAACTTTAAAAAAACTTTTAGGGTAAAAATAACCCCGATGCCATGATTAGGAGCAGATGAAACACTAAAATATATTTAAATTTAACCTAAAACTTGGTGACTTTTCCTAAAGTACCCCAAAATTTAGAAAAATTGTGACATCAAAACCTATACGGGTCATTTTTACCCCAGCAACAAAAAAACGATGGTGGGCCGTGGTTTCTGCTGGCCTAAACAATCACTGACTTATGATAGGCCTACGGAATATACAGATAAAATTATTTCTGTTTATTCTCTTCAGTAAAATAATGACAACATTTTTATGGATTTGATTGGTTGGTCGAAGAGCGCTACGCTACACAGAGCTAGCAACATACACAAGCTGATAGATCTTATAAAGCAGACATTCTCGGTCGTAAATAACCACTTATGCCATAAATACAAGAAGACAGACTGGACTTTCAACATTAGCCTCTGTGTCAACGGAAAAGGATTTATTGTTTGAACTCTTCTTGAGGAAAGAAAGGAGGATGGACGTTTAAATAATCAAGTGTTGGTGGTGTGTCAGTAAACTTTATTTAATTTCTTTTTTATTTGATGATTTTAATGGTTCAGTATTGACGCTCCTGCTTCGTGCGATGAATGCTCTGTTGAGTGTCTGTGAGTAGTTCATTCTCAACACCTGCCTGTATTGCTCTGGATGATAGTATGTCTTCTATAACAGTGGCATTAGAATGAGAGCATTAGTGGTTTAACTCAGGAAGGACACCACTGTTTAAAGTCTCAGTTTAGTCCTGGGTCTAGAACTGCTTACACTGACGAGTTTTAGGTCTGTGTTTAGACTTTGGTTTAGTCCTGATGGTTTTCTTGGATGTAGTTCTAGCGTTGGTCTTGATTTAGTTCTTTTGACTTCATCGCTGGCTTAGTCCTGCTTCAGTCTTGATTTAGTGCTGGGTTTAGTCTTTTAGTCCAGTTCTGTGTTTAGAAAACAAGTGGAAGTAAAGGGCCCAATGGGACCATCTCAGTCCTCAGTAAAAGTAGTTTCTCTAAAACCAAGTCATGCTGCTTGGCCTTGTTTTGAGACGTCTGCTGCAAAAACAGTGACGTCACAAAAGATGAAGCGAACTTTCAAAACATTCGATTCTAAAAAGACAGACAACTAAAGAAATGAAACGCCTCAATCAGACTCAAACCAGACCGTTACTCTCCACCTGCAGTTGATTTTAACACAAATTTATACAAAAACAGCAAAAAAACGAAACAGAGATATTATAAAGAAATCTGCATGTTGCAGTTTCTTTTTACTTCGCTACATGAGACTTTAGAAATAAAAAAACTCTTTAAAGTCAGCCATTTTAAAAGTAGTGATATTTATTGTATTTGAGTGAGGCCCTCTGTAGAGTGTGTAAACTTTAAATCAGTTTCGAGCCTCACTGGTTCCTGTCTCGGTCCTGTTCCTGTTTAATGCAGTGAAAAAGAGAATCGAGGGACTTTCATTCACAAAGTAACGTCTGTAAAACCCATGCGTTTGGGGAAATCTGTCTGTATTCTCATTCATTTCCACTTTAAAACCATCTCTTATCATCAAAACAACCACCAGTGCCTCATTTCTTTACAACCTGTCAACTCTGCCCTGTGCCCCCCCCACACCCACCAAAATAAAAACACACCCCTCGCCCCCTTTCGCGCCTCTTTGTTAACCTAATGTGCTTTTATCAGTTGCGTTCTGCCGAGGGGGACATCTGCTGAGAGCGACCAGTCAATATTGCGATGGGACGGTTCAAAGCGGCCAGTTCATTATTAGAGTCGGCTTTAACAACTCGAAGGTATCGCTCGGAGGGAACACAACGGCACAATGCCACTCCGAACAATAGCCTCCCCATTAACCAGTGATTTATCATGATGGGACGTCCCGCTCAACCTTTGCCTCCTCCTTTTTCCAAAGCACTCCCACTTTTTTTTGGCCCGATACACACCTCCAAGAAAACAGAAAAAACAGCTCATTGTTTCCGAAGACGGTGAAAAGCGGTGAAAGAGGAATGATATAGTTAAAAAGTCAAATGAAGGGAAGACGGTGAAAGAGAATCAGGAGTGTGTCTTGGCACGCTCGAAACTTCAAGGCCTCTTTTTTGGGGGAAGATTTAACAAGAAGATGGATAAAAAAGTGGCTTTGCATTGATTCTGTTGGAAAGACTCTGAGTCTTTCAAACTGAGACGGAAAGAAATGTCACTCAATGGTTTCACATAGAACCAAAGAAATTTCAATTAAAATCTGACTAAAACCGGATTAAAACAGATTCAAGGCGGCCATTTTAGAAGTTCTGCAAAGAAATAAGCCACAAACACAAAAGAGGAGATTGAGTTCAACTTTGAGACAGAATAAAGGTCAAATTTATGTGGAGTGTTTTAGTTGGATTTGAACAGGTTTTAAATTGATTTGAACAGGTTTTAAATTGATTTGAACAGGTTTTAAATTGATTTGAACAGGTTTTAAAGTGATTTAAACAGGTTTTAAATGGATTTGAACAGGTTTTAAATTGATTTGAACAGGTTTTAAAGTGATTTAAACAGGTTTTAAATGGATTTGAACAGGTTTTTAAAGTGATTTTAACAGGTTTTAAATGGATTTAAACAGGTTTTAAATGGATTTGAACAGGTTTTAAAGTGATTTAAACAGGTTTTAAATGGATTTTGGAGTGTTTTAGTTGGATTTGAACAGGTTTTAGTTGGATCTTGCTCTTTTGGGTTGGAACATTGCTCTACAGTATACTGTATGCTCTGCTTTTTTCAGTCTTTCCAGTGACATTCTCCCAAACAACATCACAACACCGCTCTATTTTCTGCATTTTCTACAACTTTTGTCTCTTTTCCTTTTTCCAATCCCTTCAAATTAATCTCTTCAAAACATTAAACCCAATCAGATCTGAGCATAAAAGCCAGCCCCGCCTCTTTCCTTTTCTTCTGTCTTTATTAAATCTATCTGTCGATGGATGCGTACGCCGCCGGATCAATCCCCACCTTCAGGACCAGGGGCTTCTTTTGGAGAAGATAAAAGCTGTATAATGAGCGTTTAATGTATGGCTCCTCAATATGCAGCCAACCCGAAGAGGAATATTCAACGTGGCCCATGTGGTGCACTTGTAAAGCCTATTCACTTCCCCTTTTTTCGCTCCAGTTCATTTGCCTAAATCAATCCTGGAGGAGGTTTTATTTTTTTGTGGAATGGGGGAGAGGTGGAGGGGGGGTAATGTACCAGCGGAGGTTTGTAAACCGTTTTGTTAACAATGCTGCGCAGAAGAAAAGCAGGAGGAGGCTGGAAAAGGAGCAGCAGTTGGGTGGGTGTGGTGCCGAGTCGACCCCTGTTCGACTCAAAAACCACCTGCCTCCGCCATTCTTCAGGAAACACAGCAGTGACAGCGGACAGACGGAGGAGAAATAAATCAAACCCAACGACCCGCTCAATAAAACCACAGCAGACTGTTTCTGTGTCGGCTGGTTAAAGGAGCAAGGGTTATTATGAGCTCAAAATAACACATTTGAAAAAGAATAAAATATACATTAAAAGTTCCATAAAACCCAGAGAGGACGCATTAAATCTCCATCAGACCTCCTCCTTCCACTGGCTTTGTTCACAGACAACATGTCCCTGCAGGGCTTCCATAGATGTTCACAAGCTCAACTCATAAATGAGAATTCTGAAAATCCAGTGGCTCAGTGAGTATTAAATAAATACTAAAGCAATCATCACGATGTATTTATAAAGATTTATAAAGAAACCAGTCCCTGATTTTCTTTTCCTGTCCCTGTCTCTATTCAGCAGCTTATTTAACCTTCTGAAACTTACCAGATATTACTGGCAAATAATGGAAAAACATTTGGGAAAAATAGCAGAAAGACAGAGAAAAATAAATCAAACTAGACTCAGCCTGGAATGAAACTTTTTCTCCGTCAAATGTTTAAGACTTTCTTGTCACTTTGAGGAAATTCTTCTTCACAGCCTCATCTTCATTCCACAGACAAAGACACAACATAAAACACAAAACAAAAACACACACGATTGAGAAAAGACAGATTAGATGAGTTAGTTCACCAGCTTCATGTTCAACCCGGGACAGACCCACAGAGCTTTATTCCCAGGAGTCGGTGTGTCCTGATGAGCTCTAATTGAAGCCTCTCGAACAGACAGTGTCAGCTCCTCAGTGGATTAAACCGATCAATAAGGATCAGTGCTTCATGATCACGGCCTTTTCCAGCTTCAGCTCAAATCCAAGGTCTTCAAAGAGACAAGGTCCAGAGTTTAGTCAAAGAACCGAGAGGAACTGTCAAGGTTCTGTTGAATCTGTTTGAGATGTTTTTCTTAAAACAGTGTTAGCTCTTCATTTATTAAATCAGGTCTAAACCAGGTCTTAACTAGGTCTAAACCTAACCAGGTTAGAACCAAACCAGGATTAAAACAAGACTAAACCTGGACTACACTTTACTTAAACCTGGACAAAACCAGGACTAAAGCAAAATAACATCATGGAAAGTCAAGTTTAAACTGAGACAAACCCAGAACCGAAAAAACAAATATTAAACCAGGCCTAAAATAATAACCAAGACTAAACCTTTTTTATTCTGATAAATCATAAAAACCCTCTCCTTTTTCTCTTTTTCCTCAAATCTCCGCTCCTCTCTTTATCCTCTGAGTCTTGTCTAATGACCATAACATCAATGATTCATCCAATTTAGAACAAGTTGGTGTTGACAGGTCGCTGCAGAAGGGACCTGTTCCTCTGTTTCTGAATCAAAGCAGCTTTTAGCCCCAGGTCCGGCCCTTTTCTTTTCTTTTTTTTAATGGTTTATTCCCTTCGGAGCGACTCAGATCTGGTCAGGAGCAGTCGAGTGGACAGCTTTCCCCCATGGACCCGTCCCGAGTGTCACAGATCCGTCATTAGACTCAGAGCAGAGGAGGTCACATGTGTCGAGACAAACTGAGCTGAAACATGGACAGAAACTCCAAATGTGAGATGAATGGGTCAGAGCTGGTCGTTTTCGGGTCTGTAACATCTCTGTCCTGCTCCGGTTGAATGCAGCCGAGACTGGAGTGGTTTTCATTCACGAAGTCTCAACCAGAACATTAGCTTTGGGTTTGTTTAGCTGAGATTTATTTCAGTCAAAAATCACAATGAACACAATATTTTCATTCAAACAAAGCTTACATTGACTTTTGTTGCCGACCCCTTTTAACATTTAAATCTGAACATTATCATTACAACAAAACCAAAACACAACACGTTACATTCACAAAAACAGAATAATTCTTATATTTATTATTACTACATAACATTATTATAACTCTTATTTCCTTCGGGTGACCAAAGATAACCTTAAGAAAACTTCTTACATGTAATAATTAGGACTGCATTGGTTTTACTAATGCTCCATATTTATTTATTTAAAATATAAAATATTTAAAATGTACACATTGTGGGTTATAATTAAAGGGATGAGTACAACTTAAAGGTGTTTGTACATTATTAAAGAGATGGTGTTATAATGTTATAGAAAACGTATATATTACTAGTATTTTTAATAAATATACTCTATTGTAATAATTAATTATAAACATAACATAATGTAAATAATTAAACAAATAATTTTATTTGAAAATAATAAATATAATGATAATAAATTAATGATTTGTAGGAATCATACCTGTTTTTTTTTTTGTTTGTTTATTTTCTATTAGTTGTGAATTTGTTTTGGTTGTTTCTGTGTTTCTTCAGTTTTACTTTGTTGTTTTGATTGAACCATATTTTTATTTTTTCTCTCAATGCTAAAAGGGGTAGGCAAAATAAATCAGCCTACACTCTTTCAGGCAATATGTTTTGTTTGGAATGAAAATAAAAGTATGGATTTTTGTTATTCTTAAATTTTTTACTAAAATTAAATGAAATTAAAATTAATAAAAAAAATGTTTTCTTCATTTTCTTTTAGAGACCTTCTTTTATCAGAGCTGCTTGAACCTCTTCTGGAGACGGTACGGCAGCTGTCTGTGTTTCATTAAAAGGGGATTTGTTGGTTCATAATAATTCTGATTGCTTTCTTTTGGAGAAAATAAATAGGATTAATATTAGATTTTTTATTTCCCGATATTTGCATCAGTCTGACTTTACAAATCACCAAAAGAAAAGCTCTTAACTGTAACATTTTCAGCTTTTAAACCCAAATCTGTGCCACCACATGGGGCTGTGTCAATAACCCGACAGTGCTCAGTTTTTGATCCCTGTCCCGGAGGAGAGCGTCCCGTCTGAGCCGTGTTTCTCTAAGTGGACATCACATCAGGTGTCAGCTTCAATTCCCCGAAGCTCGGACCTGTTTTAAAGCCCTCACGACCAATTAGAGCAGATTATTGTGGCCCGAGCAGCAGCCAGTGCAACACATGTGTCCCGATCCCTCTCAGTCCCCGGCCTCGTAGAACTGACGTAGAACTGTCGTAGAACTGACGTATAACTGACGTAGAACTGACGTAGAACTGACGTAGAACTGTCGTAGAACTGACGTAGAACTGACGTAGAACTGTCGTAGAACTGACGTAGAACTGTTGTAGAACTGTCGTAGAACTGTTGTAGAACTGACGTAGAACTGACGTAGAACAGTCGTAGAACGGTCGTAAAACTGACGTAGAACTGACGTATAACTGACGTAGAACTGACGTATAACTGACGTAGAACTGTCGTAGAACTGTCGTAGAACTGACGTAGAACTGACGTATAACTGTCGTAGAACTGTTGTAGAACTGTTGTAGAACTGATGTAGAACTGTCGTAGAACTGTCGTAGAACTGACGTAGAACTGACGTAGAACTGTCGTAGAACTGACGTAGAACTGTCGTAGAACTGACGTAGAACTGACGTATAACTGTCGTAGAACTGACGTAGAACTGTTGTAGAACTGTGGTAGAACTGACGTAGAACTGACGTAGAACTGTCGTAGAACTGTCGTAGAACTGACGTAGAACTGTCGTAGAACTGACGTAGAACTGTCGTAGAACTGACGTATAACTGACGTAGAACTTTCGTAGAACTGACGTAGAACTGACGTATAACTGTCGTAGAACTGTTGTAGAACTGTTGTAGAACTGACGTAGAACTGATGTAGAACTGTCGTAGAACTGTCGTAGAACTGACGTAGAACTGACGTAGAACTGTCGTAGAACTGACGTAGAACTGACGTAGAACTGTTGTAGAACTGTCGTAGAACTGACGTAGAACGGTCGTAGAACGGTTGTAGAACTGACGTAGAACTGTCGTAGAACTGACGTAGAACTGACGTAGAACTGTTGTAGAACTGTCGTAGAACTGACGTAGAACTGTCGTAGAACTGACGTAGAACTGTCGTAGAACTGTCGTAGAACTGACGTAGAACTGTCGTAGAACTGACGTAGAACTGACGTAGAACTGTCGTAGAACTGACGTAGAACTGACGTAGAACTGTCGTAGAACTGTCGTAGAACTGACATAGAACTGACGTAGAACTGACGTAGAACTGACGTTAAACTGTCGTAGAACTGACGTAGAACTGTCGTAGAACTGACAGAACTGTCGTAGAACTGACGTAGAACTGACGTATAACTGACGTAGAACTGTCGTAGAACTGACGTATAACTGACGTAGAACTGTCGTAGAACTGACGTATAACTGTCGTAGAACTGTCGTAGAACTGTTGTAGAACTGACGTAGAACTGATGTAGAACTGTCGTAGAACTGTCGTAGAACTGACGTAGAACTGACGTAGAACTGTCGTAGAACTGACGTAGAACTGTGGTAGAACTGACGTAGAACTGACGTAGAACTGTCGTAGAACTGACGTAGAACTGACGTATAACTGTCGTAGAACTGACGTAGAACTGTTGTAGAACTGTGGTAGAACTGACGTAGAACTGACGTATAACTGTCGTAGAACTGTTGTAGAACTGACGTAGAACTGTCGTAGAACTGACGAGAACTGTCGTGAGAACTGACGTATAACTGACGTAGAACTGTCGTAGAACTGTCGTAGAACTGACGTATAACTGACGTAGAACTGTTGTAGAACTGTTGTAGAACTGTCGTAGAACTGTTGTAGAACTGACGTAGAACTGTCGTAGAACTGACGTAAAACTGTCGTAGAACTGACGTAGAACTGACGTAGAACTGACGTTAAACTGTCGTAGAACTGACGTAGAACTGTCGTAGAACTGACGTAGAACTGTCGTAGAACTGTCGTAGAACTGACGTAGAACTGTCGTAGAACTGACGTAAAACTGTCGTAGAACTGACGTAGAACTGACGTTAAACTGTCGTAGAACTGACGTAGAACTGTCGTAGAACTGACAGAACTGTTGTAGAACTGACGTAGAACTGACGTAGAACTGACGTAGAACTGTTGTAGAACTGACGTAGAACTGATGTAGAACTGTCGTAGAACTGACGTAGAACTGTTGTAGAACTGACGTAGAACTGTCGTAGAACTGACGTAGAACTGACGTAGAACTGACGTAGAACTGTCGTAGAACTGACGTAGAACTGACGTAGAACTGATGTCTTTCATTTGTTGTTCTTTGTATTTATTCCTGATGAATAGTATTCATGTGGCTTGGTTGTGCTTTCAGGAAAGTGTTCAGAGAGGACAGACTGCTCACGGCTGGAGGAGGAGCAGACTCATTTTTACTTTTTAGCACATGTTCTTGCTGAAGATTAAAGCTCCACTTCCTGATTTTCTTTTCTTGTCCCTGTCTCAGAGCCACTCTCCTCCAACAGCAGCACCTCTCCTGCTTCTCTCTTTTATCAAAAAAAGTCAAAGCAGACAAATTTTTGCTCCAAAACACTAATACAGTCCACCAAACTGAAGTTTAGAGCTGACCGTAAACATTTAGCCCCGACTTCAGCGTCAGAACAACCGTTTTCTTCTCCTCGCTTTTCTTTTTTGAGCTGTTTCTCTGTAAAAAAAAAAAAAAAAACATATTCAGTTGAAAATACACTTAATCAGCAGATGTTACACTTCCTGGAACGTCACATGACAAGTCGGAACGCTCTTTTTCTAAACAAGTGGTTGGCCAATGGTTGCCGTTCCTCAGTAACAAATCCTCAAATCCTCTTTGAAACACAGTAGATGGCATCATAAATCCTGTTTTTCTTTTTTTTTTTCTTGCTTTTAAAATTGATCTCAGATTATCAAAAAGTCTCAAAATTAGTCTTAAAGTCTTAAAATTAGAGCCGAAACATCTTCACCTTGAAAACCAAGTCCAAAAGCATTTGCTTCAACCTTTCCCTTATAGATTGATTTAGTTTTTGTTTAATTTAACCTTCATAATTTATTCTATTTAATTTGCTGCTGAGATTGTACAGACTTTTGTTTACTTTTTTTTTTTACTTTTTGCGCTTTACCTGTTTCTAAGAGCTGCTGTACGAGTGAGTGTCCTTCTGTGGGCTCAATAAAGGCTCCTAGTGACAAAACTTAAAACTTCTTTAAACCAGGCCAATTCTGGGAACCTTTAGTGCTTCTTTATTGTAGCAGGAGAAACAAAGTGAAAAGACTACTTATGTCCCGAGTTACGTTTGAGTAATTGGAAAAATAAGTAAAATATTAAAAACGCATTCCAAAAGTAAAATCCTTGAGCATCATTTGAAAAGTCTGACCTCAATACTTTCAGACGCAGAAGCGATCAAAGGAAATGTTCCCGATTAAAACTAAAAGTTCACACCTGGCTCGAAACATCAAACTAAATTCTGAAATTCCCTTCATTTTCACTCATAAACATGGACGACATTGACATTTCTGCTTCGTTTGCGTCTGAACCACCCACGCTCATTCATCGACGTCTCAGTCCAAACTCCGAGTGTGGTCCTTTTAAAAAGCCCTGCCTCATCAACCTCTGGGCCCTGCATCTTTTCCCGGATGCCCTGGACATGTCCCGGTGTTTACTCAGTCTGATTAGCCCCAGAGCCCCCCCTCCTCACTTCTATCCACCGTCTGCGAGTCACAAAAGACGAGGATCCTCTCAGAAAACGCTGGCAGAGAAATTAGAGGATCACAGCAGAGCAAACAGTTATTAGCAGAGCCGTAGGGAACTTAGCTAAAGCGGCTAATCCCTTAGTCACACATCGGCCTCGCACGATGCCTTGATAGACTCACAGCGAGCGGCCGGTTGGACCACCACCAGAGGGTCCGGGTCCGAGTCAGAGGAGTGGGAAAGACCGGGATTCAACAAGTGAAAGAGCAGAGCCAGAGTGGGACTGAGTGTCAGGTTTCATGGACATAAACAGATAAAGGCACTTGGTTTTAATGGAAGTATATTCTTTGGATAGTGCCATTATTTCTTCTAAATCAAAAATACTTATAAACGTTTCAAAATATAAACTGAAATTTGTCTGAAAAGTATCTCCTCCTCATTATTTTGAGTTGGATGTGTACATAATGTAGAGATAAAGCTCTTACTTTGGTGGATTAAAACAAATTAAACTAAAGCATGTATCGTCCACATTTCAACACAAGCCTCATCAGGAGAAACTGAGTCAAACTGAACCAGAACTGAACCAGAACTGAACCAGAACTGAACCAGAACTGAACCAGAACTGAACCAGAACCATGTGGTGATGCTAAATGGTTTTGTGACGTGAGAGTCGTCTTCATTTTAACAGAGAATCTTGGCTCATATTCAAAAGTTGAGTAAGATTCATTTTTTTAGTCAGTAATTATTTCAACAAACACTTACTCCTGATTTATTTGCTGCAGATTTAAGAGCTACTACTTTGGAAGAACTCAATCCTATGATTTAAACCTACACTTACATCCCTAAAGAGCCCACACTTCACTCAAACTGCTTCTGAACATTTCCAAACTCAAGCGCTCGTCTGAAAAACTCGTCCTGTAATAGATTTAATTGAATTGCACTTCTCCGTCTGCTCTCTCACGAAGCTGAGGTGCATTAGCTGTTGGATTAGCTCTGGTGGGACGTCCCGCAGAGGGGGCTCGTCTAATACAGGTGTCAGTAAACAGGCATTAGGGCTTCAGCTAATTAGTGCCCTTTCAGACGCCATTGTCCGGGGGCTTCTGTCGTTTGTAGCTGTGTTTGCTCGTCGCTGGACGGTCCGGGCTGTGGTGGGTCTGCGCCGGGACACGGGACACAAACAGCTCTCAGAGTTTTACAAAAGAGCCGGAGTAAACAGAAGCAACGCTACAATAAATAATTTTAATTGCAAGAAGGTTGTGGGTTCCAAACCCGGCCGACTCAAACATCCACTGCCAACTCTGTCCTTTCTGTGAGGAGTGTTACTGTGGGTTCTCTCCGGGTACTCCGGTACCTCCCACCGAACAAACACCTGCATGTACAGGTCAACTGTCGAATCTAAAGTGTCCCTAGAGAACGAATGTGAGAGTCTCTAAATGTTAGCCCTGCGAATAACTGGCCACTGTCCAGGGTGAGGCTGGGATAGGCTCCAGTCACCCGCGGCCCCTAATGGGACCTAGAGAAGAAAAAAACTGAATATTTAGATATAAATCAGTTTTAGATGCATTTTAACAAGACTTGGATATTTGTTTACAATAAACACTGTGATTCCTGGTAAATGTGAGAAAAGGCTTTTCTAAAAGTATATGTATCACTTTGGGGACACGTTGGTCTCTGGTGTTCTGTGATTAAACCAAAGTTAGTGGATTAAGTTAGCTGTTCTTTGTTGTTGTGAGAAATAACATTAAAATAGAAACTCGGGCTCAGTGGCTCAGAGGTAGAGCGGTCGTCCTGTAACCGGAAGGTTGAAGGGTCCATGTTATTTTAAACTCAATGCTTCGACTCAAAGATTAACAAAACAGAGAAAGTTATAGGGTCAACATAATTCTAACGGGAAAAGGTTACTCAGCTCTAAACTTTGGTTCAATGTCATGAAAAGAAGCAGGAAAGATTGGCTGCAACACATATTCCGAACAGCTTTAAGTCTAAGCACCGTGATGTTTGGGAAGGCAGAAATGTGACTGAAGTTCCCTGTAGTGTGAGCCCTTCTGAAGAAATCAAATGAATAAAGCACTCCATTTCATCTTATTTCACAGAAAACCATGTCACAGTTTTATCATTTACATAATTCAGATATATTCTCGTGTTATGCCTCTAACACCATCCATCATCTGTTAAACGGGCCAGAATAGATGTATTAGACGTAATGTCAGATCAATCCTGTTAAAATGATGTATAGGAACCTTCGACTGGGCTCCTACCGAGGCTCGTCCTGCTGATAATCCTCGGCTGCAGCTCCGTGTGATGCGTATTGGGCCCCGGCTCTTTTTCATCAGTGGTTTTTTGTTTTAAAGTCAATCAGCTTCTTTGCTTTCTCTGCTCACGTCGACATCATCCGCCTTAATAACATCGAACATGCACCGCTGCCGAGACTCACAGAAGGTTTATTCACAGGCACAAAATAAAACTGCAATGTTTATATCACTTTAAATCTGTGGTTCCCAAACACTGGGGCTGGATCCAAAAATGGGTCACAGGGGACTTTATTTGGGTCAACAAATAAAAAAGTAAGTAATTTTATAAATTCAGCAAAATACTTGTAAAAGTCAATGGCCATTTAATAAAACAGAAGATCAGAGGTTAGGTTTATAAGAGGTTTTAGATGGATTTCAACAAGTTTTAGTTGGATTTGAACAGGTCATAGTTGGATTTTAACCTCCATGAGTCTGGACCTGGTCTGAGACCGGACTAACTCTGACCCCCGTGAGTCTGGACCTGGTCTAAGACCGGACTAACTCTGACCTCAGTGAGTCTGGACCTGGTCTAAGACCGGACTAACTCTGACCTCAGTGAGTCTGGACCTGGTCTAAGACCGGACTAACTCTGACCTCAGTGAGTCTGGACCTGGTCTAAGACCGGACTAACTCTGACCTCAGTGAGTCTGGACCTGGTCTAAGACCGGACTAACTCTGACCTCCGTGAGTCTGGACCTGGTCTAAGACTGGACTAACTCTGTCTCCTCCGTGGGTCTGGACCTGGTCTAAGACCGGACTAACTCTGACCTCCGTGAGTCTGGACCTGGTCTAAGACCGGACTAACTCTGACCTCAGTGAGTCTGGACCTGGTCTAAGTCTGGACTAACACTGACCTCCGTGAGTCTGGACCTGGTCTAAGTCTGGACTAACTCTGACCTCCGTGAGTCTGGACCTGGTCTAAGACTGGACTAACTCTGTCTCCTCCGTGAGTCTGGACCTGATCTAAGACTGGACTAACTCTGACCTCAGTGAGTCTGGACCTGGTCTAAGACCGGACTAACTCTGACCTCCGTGAGTCTGGACCTGGTCTAAGACTGGACTAACACTGACCTCCGTGAGTCTGGACCTGGTCTAAGACTGGACTCTGGATGGTAAGTTCCTGTATAAAGGTTCATCACAGACCCGAGTCATGATTAGGTAAAAATACCAGTTCTTTTTTAAATGTCTTTTATGTTATTGTTTCTATGATATAGAAATAGATTTGAGAATGTCCTTGTTTTTGAGAGAATAAGACCTGTTGAAGATGAGTTTTGACGTTCCCATCCCAGGAGCGTATTAACCTTGAAACAGTGTCGTTTGAGGAGCCTTTTCGGGGCCCGTCCCGGGACAATGCCCAAAGCCTCTTAGTGGACATCAGTGTTTACTCCATCAGATCTATTTGCTGTCTCCTAAATCTCCTCTTTGTCCCGGGACCGACCGAGGCTTAATGACCGCTTTGAACCGTGGCTGGAATGTCATCCCACTAATCTTTGGTCTCGTTCCCACATTCGGCAACGGTACGGGACGCGTAATGCCGCTAATTGAATCTGTGGCAGAGTCTATCTTTATGTTTGGTGATCGTTTTGTTCGTCCCATGAGCAAATATTCGACACTTATTGTAATAAACAGACGGGGCTTTGATGTGAGGCCGCCACACAAGAAGATCAGATAGACTCAGGGACGTGTCAGAGACTTTCGAGCGGATTAAAGACACAAATCCCTTTATTTCACACTGGTGTCATTTGCAGGTCATTTTTTAAAAGAGGTATCATTTTCACGTCATTTTTCAATCACTGCGCATCACGAGACTCAAGTGAGAGGCTCCGATCCGACTGGGATATAACACTTTCCTCCAAGAGGCGGGAATGAGAAACACAATTCTCATGGGAAACCAGAGTTCATGGTCCAAGACTGGAGTTAGATTCAACTCCCCAAAGGTCAGGGTTTTGGTTAAGTTTAGATCAAGTTATGATATTTCAAAAAGTGTGAAATGTTGCTTTTTTGCATTAAATATAAAGACTCTAACTCTCTGTCTCAGTTTCAAAGATGTTGGTGCATTCATGTGGTCTTTGAAACTCGGGAAAACGCGACTAAACAGCGACTCAGAGTCTCGCGAGGCCCTGTCCCAATACTTGCACTTGTGCCCTTCAAGTACTCGCTCAAGTGCAAACGTTTCCAACGACAGGGACATTGTGTTTGCTCTTTTTTCTGTTTGGCCTTGTTCTGATCCTGAAGAAAGTTACAAAAGAGACACAGCTTTAGACCCTTGTTCATAAACAGACTGTACCTGATATATTTTTTTTAAATAGTTTAAACTCCAAATAGTTCATTATAAAAGCAATCATTCTTTTGAAAAAAACAAAAAAACAAGCTTTATGATGCCATCTACAGTTTATTATAAGGGGCTTTATAAGTTACTTTATAAGTTATTGGCCAATCAAATGGTCGAAAAAGGAGCACTCTCATTGGTCGACACCAACTTTTCATGACATTCCAGGAAGTGTAATAGCTGCTTATTAAGTGTATTTTCAGCTGACTATGTCTTTTAACAGAGAAAAAGTAAAAAAATTATATATATATCAACGTGAAACAGATAAATACTGTCAATTTAATCACAAATTGTTTAAGAAGGAGGAAATAACTCATTCTGAGTCGCTGCTAAGCTAACGCTAAACTCTAAACTTCCATTTGGTGCAATGTAGTATTTTGGAAAAATGAATTGGTCTGTTTTTTAAATAAAAGAAAAGCAGGAGAAGTAACTCTGCTGCGGTTGAGAGAGGCTCTGAGGCAGGGACAAGAAAAGACTCTTTCAACAAATGCACACTTTAAGAAGTGCTTAGGACGAGTGCAGGGACAGGACCTTGTGCAGGGAAGCAAAGGATTTATCGATGGCAAGATATTTTTGATGTATTAGTAATTAAATATTACAGACTCTTTTACCACAACAGTCCACTAGTGTTTGACCATATACTGTAGAGAGCTCCAGATTATTTCAAATGTTATTCAGTCATTTCCATTCAGTTTCCAACAGTTTCATAAATGTGTCAACAAGTTACTTTTTATTATTTTAGAGTCTTGTCTCTGAATCTCGAGCGCTTCCTTAATCCAACTACAGTTGTTGTAAACCTCTTAGATAAAAAATGTTTTTATGTCATTATCTTGTTTCAACAACGTTCACACTTTCACCCTTTTCCAGGACTTTAGGGGCTCTGTGCGTTTATGTGGATTTTTTCATTTGGGACAAAAAGGCAACATAAATGTAGCGTCCATCTTTAAAAAACAATTCAAATATTTTTACTTTCCCATTTGAAAGCACATAAACACAGTTAAGTTGACAAAAGTGTATATACAGTAAGATCATTTATTATAATACATGTATGGTTTTAACTTCTCAGAAACGGCAGCCATCTTTGATAAACCTGTTTGACTGTCACACGGGACGTTTGCTGCAGACTGGGGGGTCTCTCAGCTCCTGTAAGTCCCGTAAAAACCCTCCAGTCCAGCTGTAAATCCTGTCGGCAGCAGGTTTGGCCAGATGTGTAGAGTGCGTCTCAGTGCGGTGTTATACGGGCCCCTGCTGTGAGGCCCCGGAGACCCCTCTGTCATCGGCCTCATAATCTGTTTGCTCCCTTAATGAGCCCATTGTTCCTGGGACGGGCCCCGGAGACCCGCTCTGTGTCTGAGCAGGAAAAGCCGCTCTGAGCCGACACTGATACTGGGATTTAGAGCCACGCATAAAAGTCTGAGCCGAGGACAAGAGGAAACACACAGGCCCTGGGTTTCAGAGGCTCTCACAGCTGCAGGCTTTTAAATATTACTCTTCATTTACACTGTTAGAGCTTTCATTTATCAGTGTCTGACCACTTTATGTAGAGGAAAAAAGGTTTGAATGGGAGTCCCATGTTGAGCAGACATTACACTGAGGCACAGTCACTAAAAGGCAAGTAAGTCTCAGGGCTTTGTTTGATTTATTTATTTGTTCGACAGGGACAGTGCCGTCAAACATAGTTACAACATAAAACCTGTAACTGATGTGCAGCGTGTGGAGTTTAAAGCTAGCCTTTTCTAAAAGTACAAGTATAAAACATTCAGGTTTCAAGTCCTGTCAAGTCTTTTTTAAAAACTAACTTTTAGTCTGTATTTACTGGACAAAAAATATATAAAGCAAGTTCAATTGACAAGTACAGAATATTTAGTCTAAAGTATTAGTCTGGTCAAAACCAGAAGAAAACCAAGATACCAGGTCTAAGATTAAACCAGATCTTAACAAGGACAAAGCAGGACTAAATTTGAACTAAACAAACATTTTTAATTCAACCACATGAAAGAATAGGGATCAATAGTTAAGTTTTAATTTAAAGGGTCTGTGTTTATTCTGCAAAAAAATAACTGTAATGGCCTTAACTGATACAAAAGTTAAAGTCCCGTCTCCTGGTCTCATCTGAAGAACTGACGAAAAGCCTTATGTGCATATTAACTGTTCCATATATACATTTAAAGCACTGTGCTCATAAATAAGATATGACTCTGAGCCCGAGTCTCCTGTGGCTGGTCCGGACTCGGCCTGAAGTGGAGTGTGATGCTAATGACACTCATTAATGGGTCCTGACAGCACAATCTGCTGCCCATTGTCTCCCAATCAACAGCCCCGCAGCGTGCACGAGGGGCGCGCACGAGGGGCGGCTGAGCGCAGCTTTAATCCTGGACGGTCTCAGAGGGGAACGGTGGAGATTAGCTCTATGAGACGGAGCCTGTGATGGAGCTACAGCAGCTGGTGTCAGGGTCTGGAGCAGGCTTTGATCCGAGCGACCTCCACAACAGGCTCCGTTTAACGTCAGGGATCAAACTCAGGGTCACACTGCAGGAATATTACAGCTCGTTAACGCCTGAACAAACAACAGTGAAAGTCAACATCTCGTACTCAGGGGAAAGAGAACGGGTTTTAGGGAGAGATTTAAAAACAGGAAGTGAGTTTGCCTAAAAGTGGAACAGCAACATGTCACAGTTTAGGGCCAGCGACTGAAAATCACATCCCCACTTTGTCTTTGGGACAACGAACAGAGACTGACCTGCTCTGATCTGAGGGACCGTCAGGGCTGGAGCAGCTCGGACAGATATTAAGACCTTTACATTTAGTCATTCAACAGACGCTTGTTTCCAAAGCGACTCACATTCACCAGTGTTACATTTTTAGATGACGCTTTCATCCAAAGCGGGTTACATTAAGGTTCCATTCAACAGTGTTACAGCTGGAACACCACTGGAGGAAAGTGTCCATGACGCTGGAGCACGAGGTAAGTTCGAGGTTAACCCTGTGTTTTTAGTTTCAGAAGTTGGTTAACGTTCTCTTGAGGTACATCTCTCAGAAACTGGAGCAGGTTCAGATCCAGGAGGATCAAATCGTGAGAGTAAAAAAGCACAAACAAACTAGAACATGACTCTGTAAAGTCATGTTGTCATTTAGAGGTTTAAAAAAGTGAATGGTGGGATGTTTTTCTTGTTTTCCTTCTCATGACTTGACTCACGTTCAGACATTTGGTCTGCTAGCCAGAAATAGTTTATAAATATCCCACCATCTTTATGACTATTACTCTACGATGCATTTGATACTTGGACTTGTTAAAAGAACTCAGAAGAACTTGTTACCTTTTCAGTACTTACAAAAGAGAAAGCAAACGTATAGAAGGGTAATATTAATCTTTTCTGATACACCATCAAGTGCAGTTCAGATCCAGGATCCTGTAACGAAAAGTCTGAAACCATCCTTTGATCTCGTCAGGTCTTGGTTTACAGACATCAAGAAGTCCTGTCCTTTATTATTGCTGTCAGTCATGTTGGTTGATGAGACAAACCTCTTAAAGGACAATAAAAGTAAACCTTCCAAAAACTCCCCAAGAAGAATGAATGAACCCCACTGAGCGTCTTATCTTATGCCTAAACATAATGTACAGACCATGAATAGTTTTATTTCCATTTCCTAAACGACTTTTACAGAGTTACCGAGAGTAAATACACCAGCTCTTTCTGATCCATACGTTCTTTAGTGCAGAGTAATCAATCCTCTAAACCCATTGACTGCTGACCACCGTCGACACTTCCACCTCCAGCCGCGTCGCTCTGAAAAGAAGAATCGAACTGCGCCTCTTCCCTCGCCCTCAGAACCGAGAGCCTCTCCGGTTCATACTTCCCTCTGGATCGATCTCAGAAACAAAGACTCTCCAGGTGCGACGGACAGCAGCAGCCCCCCGCCGCTCGCTCCAATTAGCCCCCGCGGCTCCCGGACAAAGAGGCGACATTTCATTTGAGCGGCGCGCCAGTTGAAGGCCGCCGTCCCGCCTGTCGCTCACGGCTGACGTCTTCGGCGGATCATCCCTGGCTCCGTTTGTTCCTGTTGGATCGGGTCGATGTTTTTGTGCTTCTCGAGGCAGCGCTGTTAAAAACATGGGGCGTTGATGAATTCATTGCATGTGACTGGGTTTGGTTCTTTGTGAGCAGCTCTTCGCTAATGAAACCCCCTGGGGTTCGAAGAAAAGGCAAAGGGATGTCAATTTAGCTTCTTCTGTCTTTATGGGTTTGGACGGATTTAGAACTGGTTTAAGGCCTGCGTTAGACTAGACCAGGGTAGATCTGATGTATTTAATCAAGGGTTAGGCCCAATCCCAACTCTCTAACCTTTGCCCTTTGCCCTTGTCTAAAGTGTTCACGAGAGACAAAGTGTCCCAGTATTCATTTGGATCAAGGGGAAGGGCTTAAACTGAGATCTTCGAGGAACACACTTTGAACTTTATATTTGCTAATGCATTACATCACTGTCTGTTTTCCCGTTGTTATACCTTTATATGTCGTAAACAGTTGTTTTTTGTGGTTGTAGTGACATCCTTCAGTGTCTTTTGTCTGAGACGGGGACTAACAGCAGCTGATACTGTTCAGACTGTCTCAAGTCAAAAAACTCACAAAAACTGTTCACACGCTGTAGGACGATGAATAGTATGTATTATTAGACTTTATAAAATGATTTTGTTGTGTATAAAAATATAGGCTACATTATGAACTATATGAGATTATTTAGAGTCTATTTATGAATACTAATAAATATGTACCATGTGTTATGTTATATGACATATTTTATCAAATGTATATTATTATTAATCTAATACATCTGTGCCCTACAGGTGAGGTGTTCCAGTTTTTAGGAGTAGCCTACAGAACAAGAGGTAGGGCAAAGGAACAGGGTAAATTAGAGATTAGGTTTAGACCTGGTTCAAAGCTGCTTTAGTCTGGAGTTGACTTCTAGTTTAGACCTGTTTGAGGCTTTGTTTAATGTGTTTGAGTTTTAGTTTAAACTGTGGCAAATATAAAAACACTGTGTTTTTTTCTATTGTACCTGACATGTTTCAACTGAGAACTTTCTGCAGTCTTTACGGGACGTTACTGTGACGTGTGACCTGACAACTGTTCCCTGTTCGTCCACAGGTAACGTAAAAACAAATAATAATTAAACTAAAAGAAACATACTGTTTCTATCTCCTCCGTGTTGCTGCCTTTCCTGGCGACGTGTGGCATTGTTTTGGTTTAGATGTAACCAGATCCTGAAAACAGATCCATCCACACCGAATATGAATTGTGATTGGAAGATCTAATTTGCAGCAGTTTTGTTATCTGGACCGTAGACCCGGTTCAGTCAATAATAATTATGAGTTATAAAAAGGGTGACTTTAATACTTCTTTACAGTGATAGTGCCTGCCCAGCCCATTTCCAATATGTCTGTTTTAGTTAAACTAAGATAAAGAATTAATGTCACTAATTTCAAACCTACATTAGTCTCTTTGTGATTTTACACTTCATTTTATTTTACATTTATTTTAAAATTAAATTATTAATAGGTTAAGAAAAACACTTTCATTAACTCAAGTTATAATTGTTTAATTCACAAAACTGCATTTCAGTCACGTGTCATGTCTACTTAATTAATCTAACGCAACAACGCGACTGCGCATGCGTGACTCCTGCTTCACTGACAGTTCATTATCAATAACAATCTACGATGCTCGCGTTTAATTTAAGCCACTTCCTTGTCATTTCTAGATAACAATGGCATTATTTAGAATCAGAATACATCAATAAAACATGGACACTCCGTTTATTAAGACATTGTCAGACATTTATCTTATCTTTGGAGAAAAACTGGGCAGGGTCCGCAGCGAAGAAGCAGGAAGTCATTAGCTCCTCCGCAGCCGAGGCTCGTAGAAACTCTAATATTCTTCCTTGTCTGTTATGAAACTGCTGGAAAACGTCCTGGGAGCTACAGCCTGGATATTAACAGTCCTAGTGCTTCTTATCGCAGCTGTTTTAATCCTGTTGGACGAGCCCGAGCCTGTGAAATACAGCAGGTAGACACTGTTAGCATGAAGGGACTGAAGTTATAGTAGGTTATAGTAGGTTAGCTGTAAACAGAGCATGGAGCTAACTCTAGTGACTACTCTTTAAGAATAGGCTGATTTAATTTGTTCTGAAGGAATATTGGGCATGTGAAGAAAACATAGTTGTATGCTAAATGTACTGTACATGTTGAACTGGTTTAGTCCTGTTAAGAACAGTTTTAGAGCCCTAAATCTAGTCCTGGTTTAGATTAGGTTTAATACTAGTTTAGTCCTATTTTATTGATGTTTTTAATCCTGGATGTAGTCTTGTTTAGTCCTGACATTAGTCCTATACCAGTCCTGGTTTAGACCTTATTTAGTCAAAGTTTAGTCCTGTTTAAAACACTTTTCTCTTGGTTTAAAAATGGGTTAGTTATGTTTTTTTTGTTGGATTTATTTCTGACATTTGACAATCCGGTTTTAGACCGTGTTTAGTCTGGTTTAAACCTGTTTTAGACATACTTTAGTCCTGAAATTAGTTTTAGACTTAAGATTTATCCTGAGTTTAGTCCTTGTTTTATTCCTAGATCTTATTTCATTCCTGGTTTAATCTTATTCTTGTTCTGGTCGTTTAGACTTTATTTAGTAATCATTTTGTCCTGGATTTAGTAATATTTAATCCAGTTTTAACCATAGTTCAGTCTTGTTTTTGTCCTGGTTTAGCTCTGTCTTTAGTAATGGTCTATTACATGGTCTTGACATTAGTCCTAGTTAAGTCTTGGTTTAGTCCACAGTTTTTTCTGAGATCTATTCCGACTTAATTCCTACGTTTAGTTCTATTGGAGCATTGTTTTAATTCTATATGCACTATTTTATTCATTTCAAATGTGTCACGAGGTGTTTTCTTTAATCCAGATGTAATATTTCCAGAAATAATCACGTCTTTAACTCTTGTCTGTTTGTGGTCCGCAGAATGAGCGAGGACTTAAAGACCTTAGAGGAAGACTTCAGGAAACAGAATATGAGCTGTTTTATCCTCGGAGCTTCAGGGGAGACGGGCCGAGTGCTGCTGAAGGAGCTCGTAAACCGGAACATCTTCTCCAAAATCACTCTGATCGGACGCAGGCGGCTCACGTTTGAGGACAAAGCCTACGAGAACCTGGTAAATGGAAGTTATTAAGATATATTTTACCATGCTAACTTCCTCCCTACAACAGTTTTTTCTTCTTCTGTTTTTTGGTCAGGTTCAGGAGGTGGTAGACTTCGAGAAGCTGGACGATTACGCGGCTGCTTTTCAGGGACACAACGTTGGATTTTGTTGTTTAGGCACAACTCGAGCCAAAGCAGGAGCTGTACGTTTTTTAATCCACTCAGAGTTCTTTCATTAAAGTCGTCAGTGTCAGGTTTCAGATCCACGTCGAAGTACGAGCGCTGATCAAAGAATGACTCAGAAACTTCTCTTTGTGAACTCACCTGTGGGAAGGACTGACTGCACATTTAGTTTTATTAAATGAAATCCAAACTGCCTTGAAGTAGGCCTGAAAAATGATTATTACATCCAAAGATACTGATAAATTCTTAATTGTATTTGAATCTTTAATGTTTTTCAAAATTATCTTGGCGTTATAATTGCATGACTAGATATTTGGAAACTATTACTTTGACATTTTACAATTATGAGTTATTATTTAATAAAGTAACCGTGTTTTCCTTCAGGACGGTTTTGTTCGCGTGGACCATGACTACGTCCTGAAATCAGCCGAACTGGCCAAGGCCGGAGGCTGCTCCCAGTTTCACCTGGAGTCGTCCCGAGGAGCCGACAAGAACAGCGGCTTCCTGTATCTCAAAGTCAAAGTGAGTCACATGACTGACACTTCATTAATAAATACAGTCTTAAAACTAGCCCCGGAGCCCAAATATCAACGTTAACTTAATAGTTAGTTACCGTCTTTACTTAAATCTACAGACAACAACTGGAAATCTATTTTAATAAAGGAGCCTAAGTCGCTTTTTTTAACTGGTGAATATATGTTTTTAATGGTAAACGGTTTATAAGTCATTATAAAGCTCTTACACCTCATTAAAAAAAAAAGCTAAGTAATTTTTCCCTTTGTTTGGGCTCTCCCATTTCTTTTCTTCTGATGTGCTAAAAAAAAGTTTGTTGACATATAAATCATTCATTTGGCAAGCTACAGTGGCCTGTTTAAGCTCTATTTCTTTTATTCTAGGCTTGTAAAGAAATTTTAATCTCACATTGACTAAATGTTGTTCTAGTTTAAAGCTGTTCATAAATCACTGACAAAAAAACTGTGTTTCAGGGACAAGTTGAGGCCGACATCGAGGCTCTGGGCTTTGAGCGGTTCTCCATTTACAGACCTGGGTACGGACTTCAATTCAACATTCACCAAATGATTACAAAATGATTCTTTTTAAACTCAGTACCATCATGCTTTCTGTTTCCATAGAACAGATCTAATGTCATTTATAGGATGAAAAAGTGCTGCTTAAATTGCAGCTCATGAAGTAAACAAGTCCATGGCACCTCTACGCTCTGTGTTTGTCAGTTCACCGCCTCGTCACTAAACCAAGACATTACAGAGGGTCAAAGTTCAGATACTTTTAAAGACATACTATGTAGGATTTTGAGGTAAAATGTTTCTTGTGCTGCTTTGTCTTTTTTTTTCAGGGGAAAAGTCAAATCCAGGTTTACTCTGGTTTTTAGATGAACTCTAGCCTCCTGTCGTATAGTTCTGCTGTATTTTCTTTTCCTTTGTGAGCTGTGATTGGCTGAGAGCTCCTTCTTTTCTCAGTTACAGATACTTCTTGATCGGGGCAAAGCTGTAGAATAAAGCGTTTGTTCGTTTCCAGAGTGCTGTTGGTGGACCGTCAGGAGAGCCGTCCCGCTGAGTGGATGGCCAGGAAGTTCTTCAGCGTCTTCTCGCCCGTCTGTCCGTCCATGTCCGTCCCCATTCCGGATGTTGCCGCGGCGATGGTGTCCAACACGCTGCTGCGGCCCGAACAGAAGACGGAGATCCTGGAAAACAAGGCCATCGTCGCTTTATCGAAACAGGCTGGAAAATAATGTGAGTCCCGGTTCTGTTTGTGTCACTAAAATAACCCATTGTGATTAAGTGCACTTTAAATAAATATGTTTAAGCATTAACACAGAAATAAATGCAACAGATGAGGTGCATTTGACAGATATTGGTCTCGTACTGTCGTCTGATTACGTCTAGTTTATTTCTACTACATTAATAAAAATAAATATGATCTAAAAACATTACTTAAAATAAAGTAAAGTGAACTGTTCTCACAATACAAGCCACATCTCCTGCTCTGGTGCGTTTTGTGCTCATCCTGTGTTGTTACAGTACAGCTACATGACCAGCAGGGGGCAGGCTCGTGAAGCAGAAACTGAAGTAAAAGAAAGTTTCACCAAAGTCAAACTGGTTTCCAAATTGTTTAAGCGTGTGCATTTAGAGTTGTTTTTTTCATCTGAAGGAACAATAATAGGACTACAAAACAATTCTTATGTATTTCCTCTGTAGTTTTTTAGTTATGTTCTGCCTGTCGCTAAAGTGTCCAGAGAAAACACAAGGCTTCTACAGCTTCAGAGTGTGTCTCATTAAAGAGGTTTACATTCCTTTTTCTTTTTGACACATGATGGATTTTTACTCTGGGTTTTTACAAAACACACATTCACAAGCTTAAAAATGCTTTTGAAATAAAATATAACTAAACTTATGGAAAATAAAATACAGTCAGTTATAAAAAAACAAACACTGGTTTCAGGTTATTCATTAATACAACTTTCTCTTATAAGTGCAAAATTACTATAATGAGAAAAAATAAAAAGAAATCTATGCTAACAACTTAAAACAAAACAGTGTAATGTATTCAGCCACTAGGGGGCGCAGATTCCTCTTCAGAGTGTCTGTGATTGTTTTGAGAAGAAATTACCCCGAACCGTCAAGTTTGGAAGAAAAACCACGTCTTCTGCAACGGTAGGGTTATTTTAGTGCTTTTAGTTCAAATCTAAGTCTGTAGTGTGCTCCCTGTGTTTGAGCTGAGCCTGTCTCTCAGCTCTGTCCCGTTTTCAGCTGAGAGACTGTCAGTGAAATATGTATGATTTTATCAATCACTGTCTAAATACCATTAAATCAATACGAGAATGTATATTTTTGAAATTTAAAATGACGCGATGACACTAACTTAAAGTTACGCAGTGTTACTTTAAGCTTGCTTGAGTCATTCAAGTCCTTCCCATTGGATGTTAACGACCTGTGACCTCTTTTTTAGGTGATGTCAGCTACAGCTTTAGCTACAAAGAGGACTTCGGCTGCAATCACTGAATCTGTCAACAAGAACTCATATTTATCATAAATCTATGAGTCATTTTTACGACTAAACGGAACACTATCATCATGTGTTTTATGTTGAACGCTGCGTTAAAATGTGTGTAAAAGATATGTACTCTTGTGTACGGCTGTTTAATCCTGTGTTTATATGATATTTATGCTTTAATTTTAGGTTTTGGGTCTTCACACTTTTCTGATGCTACTATAAAAAAAACTGCACGGATTCATTTTGTTTTACTTTTTAAAGATTGTTTTAAAAAAAAAAAGGTGCTCTCGTTATAATTAATTACCAAACACTGGACTTAAATGACAAACATACATTTACTTCATCAGATGCTTAGTTATTGTGGCTTTGAGTAAGATTCAAATGATAAAATAAAAACAGTAGAAATAACTAAACAAAGATGTGTGAAGTTCCATTGTAGAGTAAATAGGATTAGCTTTGAGGATAACCGTTGAGTCTAGAGACGGAGATATAAGCTCTGCTCAGTTGAAGTCAGAACTCAGGCTCGTGCTACATGTTCACGGGTGATTTTTATAAACGCCTACTTTTCCATGCGTTTGTGCTTTTTGTCCACATGCACTGCAAAAAAACATGGTCTGAAAAAAAAAAACAGTTTCAGTCAAGATTTACTTGAAAAAGGCAAAATAATCGAGGCTACTTACAATAAATAACCTATCTTTCAAATCTTTTTACTGTTTACTTCTTGATATGAGTGAATAAACAAGATAACAAGATATACAGAAGAAGAAATTTCTTAATACAAGAATTGTTGTTCCCAGCTCTTTAGCCTTAAAATGAGACGATGCAACAAAATAGAAAAATGAAAAAAGGCAGTTTAACCAGAACCCGTGTCGAGTCAGTAACAGTCCAATAACTGCTTTTATGAATGATGAGAAAATAATTCAATTGTCCTTGTCCATGTTTCTGATCTGAGTCTTCAAGGTGGAGTTACTTGTACCACAAAGTATCCGGGAAAAAACAGAAACACTGCACTCACCTGCTGGATTGAAAACCTAATCGAGAAGATATAATTGCCACAATATGCTGATACCCCAAAGGCTAAACTTCTAAACACACTTATCTCCAGTTCTGTTGTGTAGTTTATAAAGAGTCTTCTGTAAAGCATGTTTGCTGCGGGTTAAAGGGTCTCATCAAACGGAGAACAGGGCTGGAGAGAAGCCTTTTCCTGAGGCTGGGCTTCAGTCTTCTCTGGGCCACAGGATAAAAAACACAAATAGAACTGTAATAACAGTTAGAACAATCCTTGTAGTCATTTTAACCTGACAGCCGGCATTATTATATAACATTTTAACTGTATTGCAGAAGTTTACTATGAAAAGAGCTGACATAGTTGGCTATAAGTTTGGGGTTGTTTGGTCTACTATATTTCATTTTTGCAGAGAATTACATTTGGCACAATGCTTTTCCCCGCTCGAAACATCCCAAAACATCATAACATCCGCTCTCCCCACAGTTCATTCTGTAGTTGTGTCCTTGGGCAAGACACTTGCCTCCAGTGGTGTCAGCTGTAACACTGGTAACGCGCTTTGAGTGCCTTCTAGGTGGAAAAGCACTATTTAATTTCCTTCTGCCTTTTTGGATTTATTTAAGTCAGAACTAAATTTTCTAAGAAATTTTGATATTTCAAATTTAGAAAGTTCCCAGTCTTTATCAGAGTGTTTTTCTGTTTCAGCTTTATTCAAATAATAAGAGACTGTGTGTGTAATCTATTGTTGAACTGTCTTAAGCTTAAGAAGCAAGTTATTTAGAATCCAGTGGGCATTTTTGACTTATTTAAAATAATATTAAGATGGCTTTATGTTCAGTGACTGGAGTGTTTACATCAAAGTCCTTAACCTTTAGGCAATTCAACACCAGCCAGAAATCCATACGTGACTGCTTAGACTCCTCCTATTATAAAAGGATATTTGTTTAAACCATCAGTTTTCTCATTATCGTTGAAAGACAGAAGTTGAGAGTTTTCACGATTAGAGTTGTCCGTATATATTAATAGTAATAAAGATTTTGTTGTAGTTGGATAGTATCATAGACACTTTTATGCAAAAAGATGTCACCATTAAATTTGTTTTTTACAGTATAGTGCCAGCTGAATGCTAACTACCATGTGGAGAATATAATTATAATAAATAAAAACAGTTTTTGCAAAGTTAATCTGCAAATTAAAGGAACGTTACCTAACACTAAATTGGTAAATGAAACAAGGACGTTGGCCAATGAAAAGAGCGAGTTTGAAAGACTACAAGATTTAGGATAATGCCAAAGCCAGTAGGAATAAAGCACAAAGATCTTTTCCTTACAGAAAATCCTTTAGTGCCACATTTTTTAGCTTTAGTGAAAGATGTTAGCATCAACGCTAATGTCTTTCAGCGTAGCCTTGTTTATAACAAAGAAGAAGCTTGTTGCATTTGTCAAATTAAAATCCCGCCTTTTCCAGTTTGTGCTGCCACATCATTGGTCACGAGAGCCCGGTGAGCCCAGGGTTCGACTCATGCGGTTGGTTCTGCGCGATACAAGATGGATTTACCCGAGTTTGGAAACTCCCAAATCTCGCAAAATCCAGCTGCAGCTCAAGGTTAATGCCAGATGACTCTCTCGACAAAACCAAAGTTATTTGCATTTACTGTTGATGTGACTTGAGTTCCCACCGGAGCACGTCTGAAATATCAGCTTCTGACTAAACAAACCCCTGGTATAGAGCCCCCTCGACCAAAAGCACAACGCTGGACAGTCTGCAGCAAAAACGTCTTGACAGCTCAACCACAAACAAACTTTCATCAACTATAGGTGAATGGACAGATACTGCGCATAGGTCAGTTTTTTTGAAACGGCATTATGTTGTAGTGTTGCTTTGACTTCATTACACTCATCTGTGTTGCTCTTTGGACTTGAGTTTGACATTTTATGCTTTCAGCATATTTTAATTCAGAATGAAAGTGTCACAAAAATAAACTATTTCTATAAAACAGTACAGTTCTGAACTCTTGTCAAATAAGCAAAGTAATATACCGTCAGTAGAGGCTGTAGAATATAGAATATAAATAGTTTAGTGTTTCTAGTCTGATGGGAACATAAGAGCACTGTTTAACAGAGATCAACCTTATGCACTTTTATTTATGTTTTAAAGAACACAAAATATACAGCTTAATATTTGATTTAATCATTTTGCTATTGAGCCAAACCTTTGATAAGTATATACAAGTGTCCGTAGCACTGGTGTATGAATGTGTGTGACTGTGGAGGTGTGTTTGGTGGTGGTAGGAGAAGGTTGAGCCCCTCTCTGTCTGCCCCAGGAGTGGATGTGTGTGAATGGGGCGAGTGGAAGCACCATGTAAAGGGCTTTGGGAGTCCGAGAAGGGTGCAGGAAAGCGCTATATAAATGCATACCATTTACCATTTACCGTACAAGTAAGTATATATATATATATATATATATATATATATATATATATATATATATATATATATATATATATATATATATATATATATATATATATATATATATATATATATATATATAGTATTTTATTTACTATCTATGATAAACCCATGTAACATAAAAAATACAAAAAAAACATGTAAATAATGTTACTAAAGTTTATAGCCATTTTAACCTGATAATTATCATTTTGAGGTAAGTTCTCAGATCTCAGCTGGTTTCAGAGGGAACGGTTTCAGGTCATCAGAATATTCAGGCATCGACAGCGGCTCAGCATTACAACTGGAATGTAATCAATAATGGCTCAAAGGTTCTCTTTGAGGTGGAAACATGTAGGTTGAGTATATGTTCTAAATGAGCTTCAGCTCTGGGCCTGTACTGTTGTTGGAATATAATCTGCTGCTGCCAGTCTTTTGTGACTGGGGCTTTTGAATTGTTGAACAAGTGCTGTTCTGATGTACAAAGGTCATGCCCCCCGTGACCTATGCCTATTAGGCCTCAAGATGAACAGCTGTCAGTCAAAATTGTAAACAGTGCTGGATATAATATTCAATAACACATTTAGGACATAAAAATTTAACATTTAATTTCAAAATTGCTTTGCATCCTTTTCACACGACTGGCTCCACACATTCATAACATTAGGACAACAAAGAAAACTGTGTGAGGACAGTAGCACAATTCAGTTAAAATGCAAGTCTAAGTCCGAGTTATCAGTTTTCAAGTCTGAGTCGAGTCACAAGTTCTTGTGTCTGAGAATAAACTAGTCCAAGTTTGTGTCCGAGCCATTGAGGCTTACCCTCAGGTCGAGTCACAAGTCACAAAAATGGGCTGATGACTCGACTCAAATCCGAGTCCAGGACTCGAATACTCCATCTCTGGTGGAATGAAGAATAGCTTGGACCTTTTTTCTTGAATAGAGGAAGGCAGAGGTTTTGCAGCGACCGAATGGCAGCAGGACGTACTCAGAGAAGAGAGGGTGTCTTGTGTGAGAGAGAGGCTTCTGATCACTGAGGCTTAATCATGGGTTGAAGGAGGGCGTGAACAAATCTGTGAAGGTGAAGATGAGGACACATTGTTAACTGAAAGGCTGATAAGAAACAAAGGCAAATAAAAGTCAAACATTAAAAAATGTCACCAAACAGACTTTATGACTTGTGAAGATAAGCTTTAATACCTCTAGATTTCGGAGGCGGCCGAGGAGGTTCAAAAGTGCTACTGTGCGCTAATGTATCAACAATCCAGTCCAGGGATTTCTCCAGAGTTCTGAGTCTGAGGTCCAGGTCTCTCTTTTCATTCAAATGTTTTATCAACTCATTCTCCAAAGTTCTGAGTCTGAGGTCCATGTCTCTCGTTTCAGCCAAATGTTTAACAACAGTGTCCACTCTGTAAAAGAATAATGATTATATCCTTTTGACTTGACATTGAGATAATAATAATTCCAACTCTCAAAGACAACAACAATGCTACTGTCAGGTGTGCTTACTTGTCAGACATCCTTTTGAGACGCTCCGAGTCACTGCTTTTACTTTTCTCTTTTTGTGCTGTGATGTAGTCCTCCTTTTGTAATGTTTCCAACGTCATTATCCGATCGGCAGCTTTCCCTTTTAATTCCAACGCTAAGACATGCAACAGGTGACAGTAAAAGTGTTCATCAGTTTATTTAGCCTCAACAAATTATTAACTTGTATTAAATAATGAAAAATAAATAAATGATTATTATATTAAATTTCTAACCAAAGTGGCGATTCTTGACAGAGGGCACTTTACGGATATTCCTTTTGATAAAAAGGTGAATGTGAGAGAGGATGATGAATGGTGGAGCCAGGGCGGGACGATTATGGTACTCAACAATCAGGTTATAGCGCTGGAACTTCCAGTAGATGTCACTGTTGGCCTGCACCTCAGAGAAGGTGTAGCTAAATGGACAAAGGTGGTCAGTGAAAATGTAATCAAAAGACGAAGATAAAAACACAGATTGAGACCCCATCTTACCTAAACATGGCAATGAGCAGGTTGATGAGGAGAATGTTGGTGACGAGCAGATAAATGACCAGAAGAATAACCACCAGCCAGTTATTCTCGAAGCTTCTACAAGGCTCCTCACCCTCGTCGATCAAAGTGACGTTATTTGTGCAAGACATGTCAAAGTCCTTGGCAAAGACTGGTATAAACATAAAAACAACAAAGCATTACATTATGTTTTGTTAAGTTGTCATTGAGAACAACTTGAACATGTAGAATGCTAAAACACTTCTTAAACATTTACCATCGATCTCTTCTAAAGACATCTCTCCAAAGATGAGCAAATATGGCCTGTAGAAAACCCGACGTAAGATACGATCTAAGCGTGGATCATAGGAGTAAATCAAAGCCTGATTGGCGACACCATACGCCATGAGCCACACACCGAGGAAGAGGAGAAAGAAGAAGACATCTTTCATCTGCACAAGGGAAGAGAAGGGTTACAAAGCTAAAAATCTGGGTCAGGAACTTCTTTGTTAATTTACTTCTATGTTTTTTAATATGTACCATCTTGCCGACCATAATGATTTTAGGTCCCAGATGTTTGTTAATGGCAAAGATATGAATGAGACGCAGACTAAAGACCATGTAGTCTACACACAGGACATCCCGACCAAGTCCGTAGGACCAATTGAACATCCTACAACATAAACAGAAATGAAATGGAACAGCTCCCCCTTGTGATCAAATATTTCCTTCACTACTTACAAAAACAAAATAATAAAATCTGCCTTCAGATGATTGTTGCTGTGTACCTTAAGGTGAGTCCTACGATGAACAACATAATGGCAGTGACGTCACATTTGTTCCACACATCCTGAATGTACACACTTAATCTCTGCTGCATTGTCATGGTGCCCTGGAAAAAACTCTTGGGACATGAAACAGAACTCAGTTTAGTTTAATATGAATATACTTTACAGAGTTAAAATATCTTACATGCCTGAGCCCTTACCTCGCTGATCTCTTCACACGCCATGGTGAACACCCAGAAGTACAGAAAAAACTCTGCACCAGAAGGACCTGCCGGTGGCGGAGGCTTAAAGTCCACCAGCAGAACATAGGCATAGAGCCCCAGGAAGATGAAATACATGAACACATTGCCTAAAAATGATGTGACGGGTGCAACCCAGAAATGACGCCACCTAGACATGATGAACGGACGCTTGTTGGGTCTGTCATAAGGTCTGTCTGTTAAGAAAAAACAATCAAAAACATTAAATACAATTTTTTGATCATTCTTGCAGCACAACTTTTAAAAGCACTGCACCACACCTTTAATGGAACCTGTCTTGGGGTTTGCTGCATGTTGTTCTTCATCTTCACTGTAAAAAATAAAATCTCTTTAAACTCAAAACAAAATAGTCTTAAACCTACAGTAACTTGGAGAGTATAAAACCAAACTTAATATTATATGCCTGATATGTCTATGTAGTCTAATTTAGGAACACTGTTGCTGTCTACATTGGTGTTCTTTAAGAAGCCTGCCAAATGTTTGTGTGTATATCCATGTATTTCAGTTCTGGTGGCAAGTATCAAGTTTACTGCAATAAACCTCAAACGTGGAAGTTTGGCATAGAATTTTAGTTTTTTTTTCTGAAGGCACTTTAGCACCCTGTTCCCAAGCTAACAAAATAAGTTGTTTTTAACCAACACAAAAAATCCTGGTTTGGTGGAATTAACAAATTTGCTGTACCAGTACGTCAACACTGTTTGAAATAGAGCATAAATACACAGTTTTCATTGTTTCTTATGCCAAAACAAAAATATTTGATAATTTTGTTTACGGCAAACTAACTTTTTGTATTTTATATGGCAACTGAATTTGCTATTTTGGTCATCACCACAGCAACACCGTTGAAAATTAGGCATGGGCCTAGGCATTTTTTGATCAGTGTGTTGGATCATGTCTGCCAAATTTTGTACGTATCCGAAAAACAAAATGTTTTGGCCTTGCATAGGGATTTTTGTGTTCCTCTTCAGAAACTGATGTTTTGGGGATGTGTGAGGCACAAAGGCACAGGAAAAAAATGAATGTAACATGTTATCAGAAAATACTGGAGGAAAATTTGCACTAATCAACCCGGAAACTGTGCATGGGATGCACTTAAACATTCCAACATGACAACAAGCCAAAGCACAAGGCCAAGTCGACCTGTCATTGGCTACAGCAGCATCAAGTGAAGGTTCAGGACTCCTCATGTTATGGTCTAGGCCAGTGTGTGTTGTCTTGTGTCCCTAGTCTTTGTCTCCCTCATGTGGTCATGTTGTTTTTAGGTCTGGCTGGTAAGAGTGGTCGGAAGGCAGATGCAGCTGGTCTTCTTTACTCATCAACCACAATATAAAGATTCCAAGCTTTCCTCCACTCAGCGCCAGATTGTTTCGTCTACTTAGGGTAAGAACACTATGGCCTAACAGTTTTTGAGTTGTGTAAAGTTTCTCCGGGAAGTTTCTAATTAGTTTTTTTGTGCTTTTCCCTCCAGTCTCCTCTGCCGGCCTACAAACTCCTTTGCCAGGACTACGCCACGCTTCAACCAAGCCAAATCCTTAACCTTAACTTTTGTACAATAAAACCCATCTTCTAAATCTCACTAGTTCTGTGTCTGCTTTTGGGCCCTGCCTTCAGCTCCCTAACACCTCATCCACAACTACCACAAAAGACTTCAAGCTGTCAGTGATGTTAAAGGTTACAATACACGGTATTAAGAACTCCCCTCCTTGAACCGCAACCTTATCGTGGTGGAGGAGTTTGAGTGCCCGAATGAGCCTAGGAGCTATGTTGTCGGGGGCTATATGCCCCTGGTAGGGTCTCCCAAGGCAAACAGGTCCTAGGTGACGGGCCAGACAAAGAAAAAAATGAAAAAAAAACCCTTATGGATAGGTTAATATCAAGGACCGTTACATTGCCCAGTATGGTGCAACTGGGGCCCCACCCTGAAACCAGGCCCGGGGTTGGGGCTCATATGCGAGCGTCTGGTGGCTGGGTCTTTCCCCACGGGGCCCGGCCGGGCTCAGCCCGAAGGAGCGACGTGGGGCCGACCTCCCGTGGGCCCACCACCTGCAGGAGGAACCGTTAGGGGCCGGTGCAATGTGGATTGGTGGCAGTCGAAGGCAGAGGCCTCGACGACCCAATCACCGGACATGGAATCTGGCGCTAGGTACATGGAATGTCACCTCGCTGGCGGGGAAGGAGCCTGAGCTTGTGCGGGAGGTTGAGAGATACCGACTAGAGATAGTCGGGCTCACCTCCACCCACAGCTTAGTCTTTGGGACCCAAATCCTCGAGAGAGGCTGGACTCTCCACTACTCTGGAGTTACCTGCGGTGAGAGGCGGCGGGCCGGAGTGGGTTTGCTCATTGCCCCCCAGCTCAGCCGCCATGTGTTGGAGTTCACCCCGGTGAACGAGAGGGTCGCTTCCCTGCGCCTTCCGGTTGGGGATAGGTCTCTCACTGTTGTTTGTGCTTACAGGCCAAATGGCAGTGCAGAGTACCAGGCATTCTTGGAGTCTCTGGGAGGGGTGCTGGAAAGTGCTCCGACCAGGGACTCCATCGTTCTACTGGGGGACTTCAATGCTCACGTGGGCAGCGACAGTGACACCTGGAGGGGCGTGATTGGGAGGAACGACCCCCCGGATCTGAACCCGAGTGGTGTTCTGTTATTGGACTTCTGTGCTAGCAACAGTTTGTCCATAACGAACACCATGTTCAAGCATAAGGGTGTCCATCAGTGCACGTGGCACCAGGACACCCTAGGCCGGAGATCGATGATCGACTTTGTAGTTGTTTCCTCTGACCTCCGGCCGTATGTCTTGGACACTCGGGTGAAGAGAGGGGTGGAGCTGTCAACTGATCACCACCTGGTGATGAGTTGGATCCGATGGCGGGGGAGAAAGCTGGACAGACTTGGCAGACCCAAACGTACTGTGAGGGTCTCTTGGGAACGTTTGGCAGAGCCCCCTGTCAGAAAGATCTTTAACTCCCACCTCCGGCAGAGCTTCGACCAGATCCCGAGGGAGGTTGGAGACATTGAGTGAGTGGACAATATTCTCCACCTCCATTGTCGATGCGGCCACTCAAAGCTGTGGCCGTAAAGTCTCCGGTGCCTGTCGTGGGGGCAACCCCCGAACCCGGTGGTGGACACCGGAAGTAAGGGATGCCGTCAAGCTAAAGAAGGAGACCTACCGAGCCTGGTTGGCTCGTGGGACTCCTGAGGCAGCTGATAGGTACCGGCAGACCAAGTGGACTGCAGCCCAGGTGGTTGTGGAGGCTAAAACTCGGGTCTGGGAGGAGTTCGGTGAGGCCATGGAAAAGGACTATCGATCGGCCTCAAAGATATTCTGGCAAACTGTCCAGCCCTCAGGAGGGGGAAGCAGTGCCCTGCCAACACTGTTTACAGTGGAGCTGGAATCTGCTGACTTCAACTGGGGATATTGTTGGACGGTGGAAGAAATACTTCGAGGATCTCTTCAACCCCAGAGTCACGTCTTCCACTGAGGAAGCAGAGGCTGAGAGCTCGGAGGTGGACTCGTTCATCACCCGGGCCGAAGTCACTGAGGTAGTGGATAAGATACGCCCTGAGTACCTCAAGTCTCTGGATGTTGTAGGGCTGCCTTGGTTGACACGCCTCTACAACATCGCGTGGCGTTTGGGGACAGTACCTCTGGACTGGCAGAGTGGAGTGGTGGTCCCTCTTTTCAAGAAGGAGGACCGGAGGGTGTGTTCCAACTACAGAGGGATCACACTCCTCAGCCTCCCCGGTTTATGCCAGGGTACTGGAGAGGAGAATGCGACCGATAGTTGAACCTCGGATTCAGGAGGAACAATGCGTTTTTTTTTGTCCTGGTTTGGAACACTGGACCAGCTCTATACCCTCTCCAGGGTGCTGGAGGGTTTATGAGAGTTTGCCCAACCAGTCCACATGTGTTTTGTGGATCTGGAGAAGGCATTCGACTGTGTCCCTCGTGGCGCCCTGTGGGGGGTGCTCTTGGAGTATGGGGTCTGGGCCCTGTGCTAAGGGCTGTCCGGTCCCTGTATGACCAGAGCAGGAGCCTGGTTCATTGCCGGCTGTAAGTCAGACCTGTTCCCGGTGCATGTTGGACTCCGGCAGGGCTGCCCTTTGTCACCGGTCCTGTTCATTATCTTTATGGACAGGATCTCTAGGCGCAGCCAGGGGCCGGAGGGAGTCTGGTTTGGGGACCACTCGATTTCGTCTCTGCTTTTTGCAGATGATGTTGTCCTGTTGGCTCCATCAAGCCAGGACCTTCAATGTGCACTGGAACGGTTTGCAGCCAAGTGTGAAGCAGCTGGGATGAGGATCAGCACCTCCAAGTCTGAGACCATGGTTCTCAGTCGGATAAGGGTGGCTTGTCTCCTTCAGGTTGGTGGTGAGATCCTGCCTCAAGTGGAGGAGTTCAAGTATCTTGGGGTCTTGTTCATGAGTGAGGGAAGGAAGGAGCGTGAGATCGACAGACGGATCGGTGCAGCTTCTGCAGTGATGCGGTCGATGTACCGGTGTGTCGTGGTGAAGAAGGAGCTGAGCTGCAAGGCAAAGCTCTTGATTTACCGGTCAATCTATGTTCCTACTCTCACCTATGGTCATGAGCTTTGGGTCATGACCGAAAGAACAAGATCCCGGATACAAGCGGCCCAAAATGAGCTTTCTCCGTAGGGTGGCGGGGCGCTTCCTTAGAGATAATTTGAGGAGCTGGGTCACTCGGGAGGAGCTCAAAGTAGAGCCGCTGGTCCTCCACTTTGAGAGGAGCTAGCTGAGGTGGCTCGGGCATCCGTTTTGGATGCCTCCTGGACGCCTCCCTAGTGAGGTGTTTCAGGCATTTCCCACCGGGAGGAGACCCTGGGGAAGACCGAAGACCTAGGACACGCTGGAGGGACTATGTCTCTCTCCTGGCCTGGAAACGCCTCGGTATCCCCCCGGAAAAGCTGGAGGAAGTATCCGGGGAGAGGAAAGTCTGGGCATCTCTGCTTAGACTGCTGCCCCCGCGACCCGGCCCCGGATAAGCGGTAGAAGATGGATGGATGGATGGTATTAAGATCTGGGGTATGTAAACTTTTGATCATAGTCATTTGGGTATTTTCTCTTTCTGTCATTTTCTGTAGTTTCTGTGCTTTTCTATTTCTATTTATAATGGTTAATATTTCACTTTTCTCTGTTACTGTCACCAGCAGCTGTTGGGTGAAGTGTACCTGAAAGAGATGAGGTTGGTGTAGCACAGCACAGGGCAGAAGAAGGTGAGAAGCAGCTTCCACATCTCTGTGTCCCGCTTCATATCACCCCACCAAATCTTTGACAAGAGAGACTTTGGGGGAAAAGAAACGAGGCAACAGTATGTTAACAGGAGATTATACAGTACATCAGAGTCTGACCTGTATACAGTAATTATAAAGTGAAATACTCAGTATAGGAGTCACCTGCACTCCATCGTGGCTGAAGAAAAGTCTTGCATCAGCACCCAAGCCCATCTGAAGGCAGGTGGTCCCACCCCAAATTGAAGACTGTCTAATCAGCAAATTAAAAGAGCAAGTCTCATCAGTCCGATAGCAAGAGCTAAAAATATCTGGAGAAGGAAATAGAGACCAAAAAAAAGTTACATAAAGTGACACAACAATCATGTACTCATATATGCATTTTCACATTTTATCTTTTACATTCAACACATAAAACTCAACACTGTGTTCACACCATGTGCAATGTCTTCAAACTTCTGTGCGTTCTCTTTCATTGAGAGTTTGGTTTCAGTTTCAGTCTCCAGTTTAGACATCTCCCTCAAAATTTTACAGCCACTCAGAGCAGTAAGCACAGGTTCCTCAGTCTGGAGGAGACAAATAAGTATATATAGTGGCATGAAAAAGTATCTGAACCCTTGGGAATTTCCCACATTTCTGCCTAAAATCACCATCAAATGTGATCTAATCTTTGTCAAAATGACACAAATGAAAAAACAGTGTCTGCTTTAATTAAACCCACCAAACATTTATAGGTTTTTATATTTTTAATGATAACATGCAAATAGTGACAGAAGGGAGAGGAATACGTAACTGAACCATCACATTTAATATCTGGTTGCCCCCATTTGGCAGCAATAACTTCAACCATATGTTCCTTGACCGTTGCTCTTCCTTTTTTTAAACTGCTGCAGTTCAGTCACTAACCTTAACCCTGCAGTTCCTGGGATGTCTGGCATGAATCGCTGTCTTGAGGTCATGCCACAGCATCTCAATGGGGTTCAAGTCAGGACTTTAACTTGGCCACTCCAGAACGTGTATTTTGTTCTTCTGAAACCATTCTGAAGTTGAGTTACTTATATGTTTTGGGTCATTGTCCTGTTGCAGTAGCCATCCTCTTCATCCCCTTCTGTCATTGTTTGCATGTTATCCTCATTAAAAATATGAAAACCTATAAATGTTTGGGGGGTTTAGTTAAAGCAGACACTGTTTTTTTTCATTTGTGTCATTTTGACAAAGATCAGATCACATTTGATGGTGATTTTAAGCAGAAATGTGAGAAATTCCCAAGGGTTCAGATACTTTGTCATGCCAATGTAATTGTTACACTAGGGCAGTTAGTGAGTTGCACATTTTAAACAATTTGATGAGCTCTACCATCTCCCAGAACAAAGTGGCCATCTCCTGTCGATTCTGCAGCACAGCCCAGATAAAAAGAGTGGCCCAGGGATATGAGCAAAATTTGTTTCGATACGGACAGTCTCCATGGAGCATCTTACTGACATGCTGCAATAGTCAAAGAAGACAATTTTAGGACAGTAGTTGAGTAGAGGATACTGTGATATCTTTGTTTGTGTGTTTACCTTTACTGTCCGTCGTCTTGATGCAGTTTGTTGTTTTCCTACAGCGTCGTAAGCGTCGTAATAAAATGGTTTGCAGACATCTCCCATCAACATCTCCAACACTCCAGACACCTAAACAGAAACAAGGATGTGGGTATTACGTTTTGGTTCTTACGGAACCTTTCTTGCACAAAGGCCAACTTCACCTCAAAGAGAGTTATAATATCGTTCACTTGTCCCATGAGTGGCTTTTCCGCAGGAACGTTGGGAGCGTCTGAATAGCTGGGCCCTGGGGAACCATTGGCTGTAGTTCCGTGTCGATCTAAGCGGCGTTGCAGGAGGTGGTAGATAAGTGTCCCCTCCAGTACAGAGCGGTACAGGATTTCCAGTCGGCCATATGTCAGGTATTCTGTTATGTCAAGCCCATTGTCAATAAAAAGACGTACAAACTTTGGCTTATCATTAATCAGTGCATCCGTCATGGATTCTTCCAAATCATCATACTAAGGAAAGAAAAAAATATATACCACAAAATAGTACCATGGAATATCAACAGTTATTTAAGTTTGTAAGTTATATGAGCTTGCACCTGCCACCGGATGTTTCCATTAAAGAGTTCACTCTTAGCAATGTCAACTCTGTTCCATGTGACTGCTAGCTTCAACTTGAAAATGTCAGGGCTGGCTTCGACAGATGGACGCTGCTTACTCGCTGAAATATGAACATACAAACATAAATGCAAGGACATGTTGGAATCTAAAATTCCAGAAAATAAGGTTCTACTTGCCTCCAACTAAAGCTTTAAGCAGAACTTTATCAAAATCATTAGGACCCTCTTGCTCTCCTTGGTATATTGTAATGAAGCCTCTGTTGTTGTAAATAAACAAAGCCTGAGTGCACAAACAAAAGGTGTAGTTTAGAAGATTACATTTCATTTCAGAACCCTTTATGGACGTTTTAAAATCAAGGACCGTTACATTGCCCAGTATGGCGCAACCGGGGCCCCACCCTGGAGCCAGGCCCGGGGTTGGGGCTCATATGCGAGCGCCTGGTGGCTGGGTCTTTCCCCACGGGGCCCGGCCGGGCTCAGCCCGAAAGAGCGACGTGGGACCGACCTCCCGTGGGCCCACCACCTGCAGGAGGAACCGTTAGGGGCCGGTGCAATGTGGATTGGGTGGCAGTCGAAGGCGGGAGCCTCGGCGACCCAATCCCCGGACACAGAATCTAGCTCTAGGGACATGGAATGTCACCTCGCTGGCGGGTAAGGAGCCTGAGCTTGTGCGGGAGGTTGAGAGATACCGACTAGAGATAGTCGGGCTCACCTCCACGCACAGCTTGGGCTCTGGAACCCAACTCCTCGAGAGAGGCTGGACTCTCCACTACTCTGGAGTTGCCTGCGGTGAGAGGCGGCGGGCCGGAGTGGGTTTGCTCATTGCCCCCCGGCTCAGCCGCCATGTGTTGGAGTTCACCCCGGTGAACGAGAGGGTCGCTTCCCTGCGCCTTCGGGTCGGGGATAGGTCTCTCACTGTTGTTTGTGCTTACGGGCCAAATGGCAGTGCAGAGTACCCGGCCTTCTTGGAGTCTCTGGGAGGGGTGCTGGAAAGTGCTCCAACCGGGGACTCCATCGTTCTACTGGGGGACTTCAACGCTCACGTGGGTAGCGACAGTGACACCTGGAGGAGCGTGATTGGGAGGAACGGCCCCTGATCTGAACCAGTGGTGTTCTGTTATTGGACTTCTGTGCTAGCAACAGTTTGTCCATAACGAACACCATGTTCAAGTATAAGGGTGTCCATCAGTGCACGTGGCACCAGGACACCCTAGGCGGAGGTCGATGATCGACTTTGTAGTTGTTTCATCTGACCTCCGACCGTATGTCTTGGACACTCAGGTGAAGAGAGGGGCGGAGCTGTCAACTGATCACCACCTGGTGGTGAGTTGGATCCGATGGCGGGGAGAAGGCGGGACAGACTTGGCAGACCCAAGCGTACTGTGAGGGTCTGTTGGGAACGTTGGCGAGTCCCCTGTCAGAGAGATCTTCAACTCCCACCTCCGACAGAGCCGACCAGATTCCGAGGAGACTGGAGACATTGAGTCCGAGTGGACCATGTTCTCCACCTCCATTGTCGACGCAGCCACTCGAAGCTGTGGCCGCAAAGTCTCCGGTGCCTGTCGTGGCGGCAATCCCCGAACCCGGTGGTGGACACCGGAAGTAAGGGATGCCGTCAAGCTGAAGAAGGAGACCTATCAAACCTGGTTGGCTTGTGGGACTCCTGAGGCAGCTGATAGGTACCGGCAGGCCAACGGACTGCAGCCCGGGTAGTTGTGGAGGCAAAAACTCGGGTCTGGGAGGAGTTCGGTGAGGCCATGGAAAACGACCATCGGTCGGCCTCGAAGAATTCTGGCAAACCGTCCGGCGCCTCAGGAGGGGGAAGCAGTGCCCTGCCAACACTGTTTACATTGGAGGTGGGAATCTGCTGACCTCAACTGGGGATATTGTTGGACGGTGGAAGGAATACTTCGAGGATCTCCTCAACCCCACCGTCACGTCTTCCACTGAGGAAGCAGAGGCCGAGGGCTCAGAGGTGGACTTGTCCATCACTCAGGCTGAAGTCACTGAGGTAGTTGGGAAGCTCCTCGGTGGCAAGGCACCGGGGGTGGATGAGATACGCCCTGAGTACCTCAAGTCTCTGGATGTTGTGGGGCTGTCTTGGTTGACACGCCTCTGCAACATCGCGTGGCGTTTGGGGACAGTACCTCTGGATTGGCAGACCGAGGAAGTGGTCCCTCTTTTCAAGAAGGGGGACCGGAGGGTGTGTTCCAACTACAGAGGGATCACACTCCTCAGCCTCCCCGAGAAAGTCTATGCCAGGGTACTGGAGAGGAGAATGCGGCCGATAGTCGAACCTCAGATCCAGGAGGAACAATGCGGTTTTTGTCCCGGTCGTGGAACACTGGACCAGCTCTATACCCTCTCCAGGGTGCTGGAGGGTTTATGGGAGTTTGCCCAACCAGCCCACATGTGCTTTGTGGATCTGGAGAAGGCATTCGACTGTGTCCCTCGTGGTGCCCTATGGGGGGGGCTCTGGGAGTATAGGGTCCAGGGCCCTTTGCTAAGGCCTATCCGGTCCCTGTACGACCGGAGCAGGAGCTTGGTTCGCATTGCCGACAGTAAGTCAGACCTGTTCCCAGTGAATGTTGGACTCCGGCAGGGCTGCCCTTTGTCACCGGTCCTGTTCATTATCTTTATGGACAGGATTTCTAGGCGCAGCCAGGGCTCGGAGGGAGTCTGGTTTGGGGACCACGGGATTTCATCTCTGCTTTTTGCAGATGATGTTGTCCTGTTGGCTCCATCAAGCCAGGACCTTCAATGTTCACTGGGGCGGTTTGCAGCCGAGTGTGAAGCGGCTGGGATGAGGATCAGCACCTCCAAGTCTGAGACCATGGTTCTCAGTCGGAAAAGGGTGGCTTGCCCCCTCCCGGTTGGTGGAGAGCTCCTGCCTCAAGTGGAGGAGTTTAAGTATCTCGGGGTCTTGTTCACGAGTGAGGGAAGGAAGGAGCGTGAGATTGACAGACGGATCGGTGCAGCTTCTGCAGTGATGCGGTCGATGTACCGGTGTGTCGTGGTGAAGAAGGAGCTGAGCTGTAAGGCAAAGCTCTCGATTTACCAGTCGATCTACGTTCCTACTCTCACCTATGGTCATGAGCTTTGGGTCATGACCGAAAGAACAAGATCCCGGATACAGGCGGCCGAAATGAGCTTTCTCCGCAGAGTGGCGGGGCGCTCCCTTAGAGATAAGGTGAGGAGCTCGGTGACTCGGGAGGAGCTCAAAGTAGAGCCACTGCTCCTTCACATCGAGAGGAGCCAGCTGAGGTGGCTCGGGCATCTGTTTCGGATGCCTCCCGGACGCCTCCCTAGGAAGGTGTTCCGGGCATGTCCCACCGGGAGGAGACCTCGGGGAAGACCTAGGACACGCTGGAGGGACTATGTCTCTCTCCTGGCCTGGGAACGCCTCGGTATCCCCCCGGAAGAGCTGGAGGAAGTGTCTGGGGAGAGGGAAGTCTGGGCTTCTCTGCTTAGACTGCTGCCCCCGCGACCCGGCCCCGGATAAGCGGTAGAAGATGGATGGATGGATGGATGGATGGACATTTCAAGTCGGGCTGTGCAATTAATTGCAATCAAAATCTGAGCACATGCAATTTCAAAATTACATTTACAAAAACATTTTTTTTTGACCAAGTATTATGAACTACCAACCACTGAATGTCAAGTTGAGTAAAGGATGATGAAAATGAATGTTTGATCATATAAATACTTTATACGCTATGCTACCTGGCAGTCTTTGTAATACCTTAATGGCCCACCAGAGGGATGTGGAGCAAACTGTTTCACTAAAAATAGTTGTTCAAACTATAGCTGTAATTAAAACCGCAAGCAGCGATGATTGTTTCTTGCCGCTGTGACCAAGTGCCGAGGTTGAATGAATTAATTTAGCCTTAGTGCCTTAAAGGTTCCTTGCACGCATGGCTGGCTTTGGACTAAATAAGAGGCCAGTCACAACAAGAAACAAACAAGTCTTGACTCTTCTATTTTGAATTGAGATTTTTTGTAAACCCATTTCTAAAATAGCAATAAACCTCTATCAAAGTGATTAGCTTTAATCAGGGGACACCTATAATGTTCAAAAAGGAAAAAATCTGAATGAAGGAAAAAAAAATTCCCATAGTTATGCAAGCTCCAAAAGTATTTATAAATAAAACATGAATGGAAAAACTTGGGGTAAGACAGGACTGATTCTGCCAGGAGCCTGTACCTGCTCCACTAGTTTGTCTGTCTCTGCTCCAGAGGGAAAATACTTCTTCACTCGTTCTGCCATTCTCTCCTTCAGATCCACCTTTGGGCCCGCCTCACTGTCCCCTTCACCTGATGACTGAACAACAGGAGCTGAAGACAGGTTCTCCAGGGCATCACTCAAGAAGTCTGCCAAGCCTCCAGAGCCAGCCAAGACCAACCAGGGTATGGAGTTTCTTAGAGACTGCTCGACTCTCTGTTGAGTACAAACGAGGTCTAATCACATGTTTATGTTTAACATCTGACAAACTCCGACAAAATCTGTTGGTTCTTCAAGTGCACTGAATAAACTAGATCCTATGATGATATAAAGGACTGTTATTACCTCCAGCATGCTGGCCTCGCCTGACACCAGCATACAAAGGACAGGAATGTCAATACCACCACTACCTATAAAAAAAAAACTAATTTAATTAAAACTTGTTGTGTCACAAACGGCATTGTTTAATACCTGCGTTTGATGAAGCATGTTGATTAATATTTTATTTTTCTTGGTCTTTTTGAATTTGTTTGTTTTCTGTGTTTCTGCTTTCTTTGCTCTTTCACACAAATACTAGTATTATGTAGTTTGTAGCAATAAGACATTGAAAATGTACAGTACAAGTTATAATTAGTTGTGTGTAAATTACAGGTCCTCCCTAACCGTAGATTCCTGTGCGTTGGTGAGAGATGTATTCTTCCAGTTTGGTCCTGAAGCCTGTCTCCACCCCAGTCCGTCCCACACTCCCATCATCCACCAGCAGGAAAGCCTGGTAGTTGTTGTCCAGCGAGTAGCAAGAGGCAGATGGCCGTACAAAATACTTAGCAGGAAAGCTGCCCTGTAAAATTAAAAACAGTCTTTAACAGTTGATTACAAGCAAGGCTTTGTGAATGTCTAGATTTTAATAGTAAGTCAACAGTAAAGTCATAATTAGCGTGTAGAATGTCTAACCTGAGGGTTGACGAGCATCTCCCGTTTGTGTACAAGTCCCCATGGAGCAATGCCCAGTGCCACTAGTTTGTTCATAGTGCCAGAGGAAGCTGCTGTGGCATGATCCCGAACAGCTTCACCAACACACTTGCCTAAGCCTTCACACAGGCCTGTCGTCATTATCCACGCTCCTGGACCAAACAGTAAAATAATGAATGTGACCGTTTTGGAACTGAAATGAAAACATTACTTAAGAATAGAGTAATTTTCTCTAAACTTTGATATATTTTCCATCATGCTCAAGTAAAATGTTATATGGGGTTTTGTTTTTTCAGTGTGCATGCAATTTTTCTTAAAGGCATCAATGCCCCAGTGATAATTATTACAATAACAAGTTAATTTAGTGTCTTTAAAGTTAAATAGAGTACATATAGCTAAAGAAGAATTACAAATAAAAGGTGGCAAAAGCACACTTTTGCAGAATTTGGAGCATTATCACACAGGGTTTGTAGGGTTTATATCACCGGGATATTATTCAGTTTATTATGAAAAAGATCCAAGTGCAAAGATTCAGGTGCTTTACCTGTGCTTTGTGAAGCTTTCACCAGTCCCTGTCTGATGACCTCCCGTACCCAGGGCTTCACCTTTGTCTGACCTTCTCCGCCCACCACAGACACTACCAGGTTCGGTGGAGGCAGACCCCAGTGAGTCGTCATTAGAGTGTAAACCAAAGAAGGGTCTGTGTCCTGTGACAGCCGCATAAACTATTGCCCCATAGGAGGAAGGAGGAGAGACTAGTATCAGAGATTTCATGGTTTTCTGAATAAATTTGTCCTAAAAAGTTAAGCGTATCTAAAAATAATTCTGATCTTTCATCTCTTTATTGAACACACTCATTCAACCTTCAAAATGGCAGTGGAAAAAGTAAACCCTTGAGTTTATGACCTCTAAAAAGTTGGAGTGAGGTTTTAGAACACCTGGAGTCTTAAGATAATATGTTTGGAAGTGTGGACTACAGCTACGTTGACTGATAAAAACCCCTCAAAGTTTGGAGTTTGCTCTGCACAAGAAGAACATGCGTATGTGCGCCATACCTCGTCAAAAAGAGCTTTCAGAGGAGCTACGATCAAGAATTGTTGCTTTACATAAAGCTGTAAAGGGTTACAAAGTTATTTCAAAGACTTTAGAACATCACCAGTCTACAGTTAGACAATCTACAAAGGGAGACGCTTTTGGACTGTCGCTGCTCTACCAAGAAGTGGGTGCCCAGTCAAACTGACACCAACAGCACAACAAAGACTCATCAATGACATGAAATAAAGAAAGACTCCCGATTAACAGCCAAAGATTTGAAGGAATCATTGGAGCTTGCTAACATTTCTGTTCATGAGTCTAAAATACGTTAAACACTATACAAGCAGGGTATCGACAGCAGGACACCACAAAGAAAGCCACTGTTTACTAAAAAGATTGCTGCACGCCTGAAGTTTGTAAAAAAGCACACTGACACTCCAGCGGTATTGGCTAAATGTTTTGTGGACACACAGCGCTACTTCTGGCGTAGAAAGGGCACGGCATCATCCCAACTGTAAAGTCTGGTGGAGGAAACATGTTTTCAATCATTGAGGGGAAGATGAATTCCCAAGTATATCAGACAATTCTTCAGCATAATGTGAGGATGTCTGTACGTCAGCAGAAACTGTAGAAGGTGATGCAACAGGAAAACATCCCAAAACAGCAGAGCAAGTCCACAGAAGAATGGCTTGAGGAAAACAAAATTGGCCTTTTGGAGTGGCCAAGTTAGAGCCCAGACCAGATTTTGAATGTTGAATGAGTGAGTTTAATGATGACTTAAAAGATCAGCTTTTTTATGTAAATACCCTTGACTTAGATCACATTTTAAGACAAATTTATCAAAAAATCATAAAATTCCAAAAGGTTCACATACTTTTTCTTGTATGTACAGTATCAGACAAAAAAAGACTCACATAGCTCTGTTTTTTGCTGGCTCCTGGAAACCGCAGTTTTCCAAAGGCGTCTGTGGGGTATTCAGAGGAGTGCTGGGCACTGTCCCAGTGGTTGACAATGGCAGAGCTAAAAGAGTCTCCCAGAGCCACTTCGCCGTGGGCCTCTCTTGCACCGCCGCACTGGCACCGACTGCCATCCCTGAGAGAAGGGAGGATCATGAGTTAATGTGAGAACAGGTCACCTTTTGAGGCATTACCACAACCATTAATGAATTTTGTATAAGTATAATAATAATAATAATAATAATAATAATTATAATAATAATAATAATAATAATAATAATAATAATAATAATAATAATAATAAGTTTTATTTATATAGCGCCTTTCCAGAGCTCAAGGACGCTTTACAATAAACAAACCAAAATAAGGACAATTAACAAAGAGAGCAGACAAACAACAATAGACAAATGAGAGCACAAGTACAGTAAGTGAAAAAACCCACTAAGAACTGTGACATTCAGAAAATAGGTGTGAGTATAGGAGTATAGGAAATAGACTTCACAGTACCTGGAAGAATCCTCTACAAAGGCGGTACAAACTCTTGCTTTGAAGATTTTTGGAATCCAACTCTAAAAAACAACATTCAGTTTTTATTTGTTTAGTTTTATTTGAGAAATACTTGTTGATATGATGGCGAGATCTGTAGTACCATAGACCTGTACTTTTAGCTCAAGCTGGTGTTGGTGGTTCAGTTACTGCTTTGACTTTAACTCACAATATAAGTAACTTTACATTTTAAAACATACGCTGTATCCAGAAGTTCAAATTCCAAAGGTCTTTTGTGATAATTATTTACTTATATAGCATCAGACACAAGTTTTATAACATAATGGCTCTAAATATCAGCTCTCAGACACTGCTCAGAGTCAACAGCACCTCGAGACACACCTGCTTTAGCTTTTATTAAGCAACTCCTGTCCACATCTCTCTGACCTCAGCTGGTACAGTGTGGTTAGTTCATACCTGTTTCTGTTCACCTTTAGCTCAGTTCACTTTTCATATTATAATTGTTGAAAAAATATTGCAAGATTGATTTTGAAATGCCCAAGGCCAGTGTCGCTGCGTCAGGGAGAGAAGGTCGAGGTGCCACGTGTAACATCTTTTTCTAAAATCCATGCTTGTGAGCTTGGTCTAGACCCATGTCTCCGGGCGAACCTACTGCGAAGAGTCAGAAGACAATAGGCAGCTAAAAGTTGACAGTCGGCAACTTTTTTTATTAACACTAGGTCTACAGTATTTGTGACTCACCCAAAGAGAGCTGTGCACGTGTGGAGCCCTCTTTTTACATCAGGGAACACAATAACAGAGCAAGTGTTACAAACAGAAATAACGGTTCATTCTATATCGAGTGCCTCATCAGTTTATGTAACAGATAATAAAACGCACATGGCACAAGGCTTACCATTACAAACTGGATTTGGAAAGGGAAAGAAAAGAATACCAACCCGACACAAAGGCTTTTACACAAGGGAAAACACTAGATTAACACCGCTTAGTGTTGGCCTGCTTTGGAAGGTTAACGCCATCCCATTCCTCAAGTCACTTAGCAAAGTCAAAAAGTCAAAATAGCTCTAAATGGAAACCACAGCATACTCACAGGCAGACTTAAGAACAGGGACTAAAGATGCAAAAATCAGCTGTAGATTTCGTTGAATTTTCCCTGGTCTGAATTACAGAGAAAAAGTAACTAGTCTAAAGGTCACAGGCTTCAAACAGGTTTAACTACAGCAACATGAGCCGAGGGCGGGACTCCCCCACCCCCAGGAGTCTCCTGCCCCGCCGCAAGTACACAACCAGTCCAAAAAACACGCTCAGTGTTATATTTATATGTCTTTATATACTGTCATTAACATAAACAATAAATCATTTGCATATTAGACAGCATTTTAGTACTCGCGGCCATGGCTGGAGGCAGCACAGACCTCCGTAACCTTGGGGCAGATAACAAAGGAACAAAAGACAAATAAAGGAATAGAACCAGCTCTCAAAGCCTGGGCATGGCCGAACATGTTTGTCGTCAGAGGCTTGTGGGTTTCCAGTAGCCTTGGCCTCAACAGTTTACGATGAACTGAGCTGCTGCTGTTGCTCAGAGGTAACAGGGCAGTCGGAGATCGGGAAACATAAGCGGCGGCTCTATTGATGGTGTATTAATATTGATATAGGCTCATCCCATAATGCAACAAATATATTGATATTTCTTAAAAATCTATATATCGCCGACGTTGCCTCTGTACACGTCCAGAAAGTTTTTACGCTTTGCAGACATCTTATCATCACATTGTATCATCATTTCCATATTTCGGAAAAGATATACTACAACCCGCTGTAACTGAACTTTCCACGGCTGTTTCTCACGTAATAAACCTACGTGACAACTCTGGTTGACGACAATATCAGTGAATAGGTGAGCAATGGGCAGAAGACATCCATATTTTCGACAGTCGTTGGTATAAAGGGTTAAAGTAATATTTTCTGAAAATTTTCTTCTAATAACAAAAAAGCTGATAACTGGTGTTTTAAATGTAAATTTTAGTGTGTAAAGTAAAGTATAACCTATATGTTAAATTGTATTTTTTTTAATAATATACCTCACACCAATTATATATGTACTATTGGTTTCCAATTATCTGAAAATGAATTAAAAGGTTAAAGTTTATTTGTTTCCCCTGGGAAAAGCTTGTCTTAGACAGAGGACATGCTGCACAATTTGACAAAAAACTAATAATACAAGACTGTAGATAAATAGAACATTAAAAATGCACATACTAAGTGCATTACACTTCTAGTCTTTTAAACATTTCACAGAGAGATGCTCCTAAATATTTATAGATAGAAAACTGTTGGTTACTTTTTGTGGTCATCAGAAAAAAGAAGACACACTTTATTACAAGTAGCCTATTTTCTAGTCAGAGCTAGAGCTTTTTTTCCAGCTCACATAAGATAGCCTACTCCATGCTTAAATAGAATTATAAAGTAGCCTAACGTCTTTTTCTCATAATTACACTAGTGTTTAATGGCTCTAATACAGCAGTCAAACTTAAACAGCCTGCTTTATCTTCCACGTGCAGGTGATGTAAGTAGCCTACTCAGTTGTTTAGAGTAGTCTACATGTCACCAGTAGAAGTTACATCACTGCACGCTCCTGACATTATTGTGTAATGAATGAAGAGGAGACCCACCTGGTCCTTTCCAGGTTCCCTTAACTGGTCCTTGTTGCCTCCGCTTTCTTCTGCCGCTCTCATGTTTTTCTTTTCTGTTTTTGGCCCAGGGTGAGACAGGAAACACTTGTCCTCACGTTTTGTTTGTGAACATTCTCCAAGACAACGGCTGTAGCTCACTGGAAGCTCTTTTGCACTTAGCTACGGTGAAACTGAGCCTCAAACCGACAAAGGTAGAGTCAAAACAGGACAATCTCACAGCCACACAGACGAGGGTGTGGTTTAAAGCTGCAGTTTGTAACTTTTTCAAAATCAAGGAAACAGTGGGGGAAGGAGCATTTGAATGATCACAGCTCCTGCTCCCTCCCTCTCAGAGCCACACCAAGCCACCCCACCCTCAGGTATCATCGTAACTTGTCATACCTGTTACTTTCACCTCTCCCCGTTATCTTTGTTTGACCAGGTTCAAGTGTTAACATTAAAGCTTTTCTGGTTTAATCGGGAGAAAATCCCTCATTACAGCCAAAGTTATTAAACTGTGGGACTTCTGCCAGCGCTGTATTTCATTTTATTATGGATCCTCTTCTGGTGTCAATCTGAGCGAGTAACATGATATATTTTGTTTTAAATTATTTTTTAAGTTCAGCTGTGTTTTGAAACAACGACCTAAGACAAGCAGGTTTTGGTACATTTTTGCACAACTCTTGACTCAGCCTCTAGTGTTTCCTCATTTTTGTTTTTGACGAGGAAGCCAAAATGTTCCCATTCAGACAACCATAATGATGTGGGGGGTTTTCAAGCTCTGGCCTCAAGTTCAGCACATTTATACCGAACAAAAAATTCTGTATTTGACCAGTTTGTAGTTGGTCAGGTTGTGGCCTGTGGAATGTTGGTCCACTCGTCTTTAATGGCTGTGCAAAGTGATTTTGGCAGGAACTGTAACATTCTGTCGTATACGAGGAACCAGAGCATCTGAAACATGCTCAGTGAGTGACATGTCTGGTGAATGTGCTGGCCAGGCAAGAACTGGGATGTTTTCAGCTTCCAGGAATTGTGAGCAGATCCTTGCAACATGGGGCCGTCATTATCTGCTGCAACATGAGTCGATGGTTGTTAATGAAAGACACAACAGTGTAATAAAACCTCAGTTTCTAGTCACGTTATCATTAGTGTTTTGTATTAACATTTGTAACGAGACATGTTTAGGATCTCCTTCTGTATAAACACACCTCTTCCATGGATCAGTCCAGCCCAGCATTCATTACTTGTGAATTTATTTTTGATTTCTGTGTTTCTTGTGTAACCCTACTCGTAACAGCTCTAGGAATCTACGGATAGGGTCATTTAAGTCTAGATTTAATGAGAAGGTTGGTAATATACATAAGTCCTACTGTTGAATGGACGTATAGGTTCCACCCCAACAAGCCCAGGAGAACAAGTTGTAGTTTAAATTGGTGCAATTATCATTTAAAAGATTTTATTCAATATACCATCATTTAATACCAACAATATGAAAAATGTTTAAACAAATTGGCCAGAAACAAATACTTCTGAGATCTCAGGTAAATAAAATAACCTATTGGTAACTAATAGTAGTACACAAAAGTGTTTCAAAAACGATGTACCAAACAGAACGTACCAAAACAACACACTACAACTATAGACCTGCTTAAAGTCTGCGGACTAAACTGGTCTTTTTGTTCTTCTGGTCCTCACATTAGTTGTTACTGTTAATATATTATTGCTATCGTTAATAAAGGTTTATTATTGGGTTAGGTTTATTAAAGTGGATTTAGGTTTCAGCTAAAGTTAAAAAGAAAATAATGAACACAAAATAATTAAATAGGCCTAAATCCATCAGAGGCAGATTTATTGTCCAGTATTTCTCTGTCTGGGAGTAGTTTCATCATCATAATTCAGCATCATACGTCAACAGTCGGTGCTCAGACTAGAAAAGGGGTCTAATCAACTCGTTCTCAGGAAACAACAATAGAATCTTGTTCAATGTGTCTCTGAACTTTTATCAAGTGTTATGGCATAATTCTTACATACTTTTGCATCATTCATCATAAAAGACAGAGGTCATATAGCAGCTTTTTACATTTTTAAAAGGTTCAAATCAATGTTATCTAAAATAAGCATTGACCAGATTTACTGTGGCATTTTGTCATAATCATATCTTATAACACTTATGATCATATACCAGCTTTTAAGCCTTAAATAAAGTGGTTTTCAGGAACAACAGTTACTGTTCAGTTTGACTGATGTGTGGAAGAAGATTTATCAAAATTATTTTGATCATTTTGTTAACATGAGGGTCATTAATAACAGTGGTTATAAGGATGCATTTAAAGGCCTAGAACGCTGTCCAAATAAAGGTGTTTTCATGAAATTACAACATTATTTTTCTATATGTCTCCGGCTATAAGTGCAAGAACTTTTATTGAGATTTACTGTAGTATTTGGTCATTTGCAGCCCACAATTGAACAGTCCAACTGAGTTACACCACTAGATGGTGCTATTATCTATTATATTACACATACCAGGATCCAAAGACTTATAAGACTCTAAAATAAAATAAGAGAGATTTAACGCTTTGTGTTTCATGAGACTTCCATAACATCATATGTACTAACATCTTTCTAAAGATGTTTAACGTGTTTGAACAATGAGCTGGTGAGAGCACTATTAGTGTAAATAAAATTGCAACAGGACACACCCACATCCAGGTTTACGGTCTGTTTATTTTCAAAGTAAAGCCCCCTTGGCCGATATGCAGTGGAACGGAAAGTAAGTGAAACAATCTGCACATCCACAAGTAACGTTAGGTTTACCTTTGTGAGCTGTGTGTGTTTTTTTCTTTCAGAGAACAGTTAACTGTTTTGATGAATATTTTTCTCATTCTGTCACTGAACACTGCTGTACCTGTTGAAGGTGGAAAGCAGACATATCTCACACTAGACACTGAAAATGAAAAAAAAAAGAAAGTTTTTCCAGTGGGATAGAGCTTCAGTTTGTACACATCACCCTACTTTGGACACTCTAGTACGGCTGTGTCTCGCTGCAGGCAGGAGGGGTACGAGTAAATAAAAAAGTAAAATATAAACAAAAACTATTATTATTATTATGTAATGAAGAAATACATTTAGTAGTGTGACATATTTTGTGTATTCTGTTAATTATATTCACAAATTAATACAGCATTGAAAAGTAGACAAATGGTTCTCATGACTGTTTACAATGTAACTGGCTGTGCTGCCATCAGGTGGTGTAATAAAAGTACTACATTAGGCCTTACAAATTAATTCATCAAGTTAGACATTTTTGTTAATAGGTGATGCAAAGGATAACCAGGAACACAGTAACTACAGTCCAGACTTTAAAAAGTATTTATAATCTGATTGTACCTTTTGTTAGTCTGGCCCTCACAACAGTAACTCAACCCTGGACCAACCCTAGGCTCTAAATCAGGGGTTTGTTTAGTCAGCAGCTGATATTTCTGATTGGACGTGCGCTGGTCAGAACTCAGTTTACATCAACAGTAACTAGAGTAAAAAATTAAATAAATTAGTGTTGTATTAGTGTTTTCTTGAACATATTTTTTTTTTTAAAAATAGTTATTTAGTTAGTTGCAGCTGTCCAGGTCAGGTTTGTTTGGCTAGCAGGAACAGATCTGGTGCGATCGGGCAGCCATGAACATATTTGATATGTGGTAGTAGGTTGTACAACCGTCCCAGTATCACCAGCCATGTTTTCATCTCATGTGAGCTAGCTTGACTGCTAGTTTGACCCTTGTTAGCCATTTCTATTTTTAGTTTACAACACAGTGATTCTAATAATACTTTTTTGAATTCATAGACATTTGATCTTATAACATTATCCAAAAAAGTACATCAGAAAGAAAAGTACATTTTTTACCTCAAAAACAGCCTTTTGTGTATAACTCCGTCAGAAGGTTTCCAGTGTTGCTCCCTTTTTGAAAAAAATGGAGGGAAACTAACTGAGCATGTGCAGAGTGAGTGTCATCACTCTAGGTCGTCTCTGATTGGAGGAATTCAAAGCATTACAACCGTCCCCTGTTACAACTGTTCCTGGTCTCTCTACACACAGGTCTTTGGGTGGAGGGACTCCTCACAGAAAGGCCAAAGTCTGCTGAGGATGTTCAAGTCGACCGGGGTTTGAACTCACAACCTCCTGGGGGTAAGTCACGAGCACTAACTACTCTGCACTAGTACATGCCACTGTTAGCTATCTTTGTTTGAGTCCATTTTTTGTTCAGAATCTTTACGCAGTTGCTCAGCATCCACCTCCGGGTGCACTACTAGTGATAGTACCTCTATCTTTTATTCTCATAAGGCCCACATAAATCTACACAGAAACATAAAAGTAAACTGTAAACAGTATCATTGACACTCAAGGCAATACATGACAGAAAAGACTGCCAACAGTATAATAGTTAGAAAAATAAGTTACCTTCACAGGTTGTTTGTTCATATATATATATATATATATATATATATATATATATATATATATATATATATATATATATATATATATGGGCCAGCCGCCTAAAGAGGTACACAAGAGAAAATGAAGCCAGAAGAATAAACCGGCTGTTCGCAACTCAACCTGCGAAAGTGTACGCTCAGTGGCAGGGTAAAAATAACAGCAGAGCCGACCCACCAAGGCTGGAAACTAAACAATACTGGAAAAATATATGGGAGAGGGAGGCATCACACAACAGCGATGCACAGTGGCTGGTGGCTCTGAGAGAGGACCACAGCAACCTCCCTGAACAGAATCCAGTTACCATCACAGCGGCAGATGTCCAAGAAAGAGTCTCAGGTATGAAAAACTGGACAGCACCGGGCCCTGACAGGATCCACACCTACTGGCTAAAGAGGTTCACTGCACTCCACGAGCGCCTTGCAGCACAAATGAACCAGCTGCTAAGGGATGGGACGCACCCTGAATGGCTTACCGAAGGGCGTACAATCCTGATCCTGAAGGATCCCACAAAGGGTACAGTCCCATCCAACTATCGGCCAATAACCTGTCTCTCCACAACATGGAAGCTCATGTCAGGCATCATCGCGGCTAAGATAAGTGGGCACATGGATCAATACAAGAGCAAAGCACAGAAGGCCATCGGAAAAGAAACCAGAGGAGCCAAACACCAACTCCTGGTTGACAGAACAGTCACCCAAGACTGCCGCGGGAAATACCAGCATGTTTAGCGTAGCCTGATAATAACTTAGAAACGACTAAAATTTAAAAGTTGAGCCTTGGCAAAACAATATGAAGATTCACTGGCATTATAGACGGAGAGGGAACGTTTATTTTAATCAGAAAATACAGCTTGTCAGCTCCGTGTCAGTGTCAAAGCTGAAAGACAGCACATTATCCTCTTGTCACGGCTGCTGTAATAATCAGAATGAATCCAGAACTGAACCAGGACTGGACAGGTTTTATGTCAGGATTAAAAAGACTCAGAGGAAAGTGAGGACGTCTAATAATGTGGTGAGTTGTACATTTGTCTGTCAACTTCTTTATTCTGTCGTAGAATAAGAATTGACTCATTTCTCGCATATTTGACCTCATTTACAAACATTGTGAGTAATTAGCTCACGCTATTCGCGTTCAACCCAACACATGTTCATTTGAACACAACACGCGTTCATTTGAACACAACACATGTTCATTTGAACACAACACGCGTTCATTTGAACACAACACGCGTTCATTTAAACCAAACATGCGTTCATTTAAACCTAACACGCGTTCATTTGAACCCAACACGCGTTCATTTGAACACAACACGCGTTCATTTGAACCCAACACGCGTTCATTTGAACCCAACACGCGTTCATTTGAACCCAACACGCGTTCATTTGAACCCAACACGCGTTCATTTGAACACAACACACGTTCATTTGAACACAACACATGTTCATTTGAACCCAACACGCGTTCATTTGAACACAACACGCGTTCATTTAAACCAAACATGCGTTCATTTAAACCTAACACGCGTTCATTTGAACACAACACGCGTTCATTTGAACCCAACACGCGTTCATTTGAACATAACACACGTTCATTTGAACCCAACACGCGTTCATTTGAACACAACACGCGTTCATTTGAACCCAACACGCGTTCATTTGAACCCAACACGCGTTCATTTAAACCCAACACGCGTTCATTTGAACACAACACACGTTCATAAATGACGATCACGGGGAATGAAGTCAATTTTTTATTTTGTTTTCGTCTATACTTAAGTTCATCCGGAAAATAGCATGAACTTAGTTTTCCCTTCTTGAAGATCCCTGTCTTCCACTTGGCCTCGTTCCCTTTCAGACACCTGCGCTCTCAGCCAGGTTCTGTTTAAACGTCTCTCTGTAGACCGTTTATACTTTTAACTAAATTTCCTCCGGAGGATACAACCGGGGTTTTTCTGACTAGAATCTGTGGATAGAAATAGCCTTTAGTTCCGTTTGCGTGCTAAATTCTTCTTAGAGTTAAAGTTTACACCATATTTAGATTATACCTCTGGATAGAAACACTTTTTTTAATTTCTTCCTTGCAGTATAAGCAACGTTTTTTGTTGTAGCCTATATTTACGTCCTTTTTAGCATATATCCACTGGATATAAATTATTTCTAACCCTTTTCTTTAACCTGCACCAGTGTGTCTCTGTTTCTACACACGTGCCTTTTATTAGCCCTAATAAGGTTCTCAACCCTGACACTTTTATGGGTCTTTAAGCCTTTTACTTCTTTATCTAACTATTTTAGGTTCTTTTGAGGTAAGTTTTTTAAGCGGTATCTTCTTATCTGTTACCCCCCTAAGCTGCACCCCGACATCTGACCATACCAAATAATAAAAGGTCTGCTCACCCTCTCTGGTCTCTGCGCCTGGGATGCTTCCTCTGGGTGTTCAAACAGAAAAAGAACCACTCTTTCTCAGTTCCTCTCCTGGCTGTGGCTCCGCCAAATGTTGTGTCCAAAACTGACCTCTCAGTCTTTGGCACAATCGGATGGAATAAGTCATGAACGCACCACCATTTCAATGCCATAAAGTCCTTATTGTTCACAACCAACACAATAAACGACCCGAGTAGACACCCCTGCTCTACTAATGATTGTACATTAGACCCAAGCTTTTATACAGTTTTCACATGACAGTTTATTTATGTCTATTTCGTTAAGGCTTTGAGGGCCCCTCCTCATCGGCCTCTTCGTCCTTTGAAACCTGGTTTCTCCAGACAAAGACTCTCTGTCCTGTTTTAGTAAATTTTCCCTGTGTGTGTTTGCACAACCACCTTATCATGATTTAAACCATACATTTTTGACATCATGTTTTCTCTTTTACCTTCCCATGATCCTTACTGTGTAATCATAACATATTCTCATCCATGCATAAGTATAAATCCTAAGATAAGTAACATAAACCCCCAGAAGTGAATAACCTAAGCACACAAAACCAAACCCTTCACATAGAAATATTACACCACAGTTTCCGCCACCACTAAAGACACTTAAGGTTCTTAATTGACCTTGTTAAATAAAATGTAAAAATGTGCTTTTTATCTCAAAATTTACCGGTACAGTTTTTTAAATCTATTTTAAAGCTAGAATCATACTTTTACCCTAAACAAACTTTTTATACATCAGAATGTCTCTCTTAACAGTGTTTTGTTTTGAGGTTAAAGGAGTCTATCAAATGTACACTCACCTAAAGGATTATTAGGAACACCAGACTAATATTGTGTTTGACCCGTTCGCCTTCAGAACTGCCTTAATTCCACGTGGCATTGATTGAACAAGGTGCTGAAAGCATTCTTTAAAAATGTTGGTCCATATTGATAGGAGAGCATCTTGCATTTGATGGAGATTTGTGGGATGCACATCCAGGGCACGAAGCTCCTGTTCAACCACATCCCAAAGATGCTCTATTGGGTTGAGATCTGGAGACTGTGGGGGCCATTTTAGTTCATTTTAGTGCATTATCCTGCTGGAAGTAGCCATCAGAGGATGGGTACATGGTGGTCATAAAGGGATGGACATGGTCAGAAATCCGCAGATCCTTAAAGAGTCTTAAAAGGTATTAAATTTCATTATGTAAAAATAAGGGCTTTATTAGCTATAAAATGTCTTAAATCCATGTTCTAAAGGTCTTAAACATTAACTGACAATGTAAAGAACATTTTGTTTTCATTTTAAAATAATGTAATGTTACGTCTTTGTCACGCGGAACAATATAGGCGAACCAACAAATTACACATTTGCAGCAGGTTTGTTAGGTGCGTGGGCTGGACATTACCAGATTTAGAAAGGTTTGAGCTTTAACCATGGGGAAGTGCAAATTTAATTAAAAAACTGGTTACAAAACCTAAATTTAAATTTTTAAACTGGTTATGACCAGTTAGTGATTAGTTAGTACATTAGTAATGTGTTTGAGGTTCCTTGTATATTGTGCAAGAAAATTTTAAAACTCGGAACAATGGCAATAAAAGCTTTGAAAACCCACATGCAGTGCGAAAAACATAAAGCAGCTGCCGAAACCTGTCAGAAAACACCAGACATTTCTCAGTTCTGTTCCGTCGCGCTCAGCAGCGCAGAGCGCTGCTCCAAGCCATACGGCGGCATCTGCATCAGCTTCAAGCACCATGGTTTCTACTCCAACAGACATCCGAACAACGTTTGGCTCCAACGCACCGGGCCGAAGTACTCTGCCGGCATAACAAAGCACCAGTCATATACCACTAACGAGGCCGTCGGCGACGTTTTCCAAACTATGTTCCCCTACTCTGAAATTGCTCGTAAATTTGCGTCCGGTAAAGACTAAACTTTATATATTGTTTTATTTATTTATATAGTTCATTATAGTAAAAATGGTCTTAAATTAAATTTTAGATGGTATATTAAAAAGTCTGAAAACGTCTTAAATATAAATCTCAGAAACCTGCAGATACTCCGTTAAACGATAGCCAATTGACACTAAGGGGCCTAAAGTGTGCCAAGAAAACATCCCCCACACCATTACACCCCCACCCCCAGCACCAGCCTGCACAGTGGGAACAAGGCATGATGGATCCATGTTCTCATTCGGTTTACGCCACATTCTGACTCCACCATCTGAATGTTTCAACAGAAATCCAGACTCATCAGACCAGACAACATTTTTAGAGTCTTCAACTGTCCAATTATGGTGAGCTCGTGCAAATTGTAGCCTCTTTTTCCTATTCGTAGTGGAGATGAGTGGTACCAGGTGGAATCTTCTGCTGTTGTAGCCCATCCGCCTCAAGGTTGTGCGATGGTGGCTTCACAAATGCTTTGCTGCATACCTCAGTTGTAACGAGTGGTTATTTCAGTCAAAGTGTCTCTTCTATCAGCTTGAATCAGTCGGCCCATTCTTCTCTGACATCTAGCATCAACAAGGCATGTCCGCCCACAGGACTGTCGTACTGGATGTTTTTCCCTTTTCGCACCATTCTTTGTAAACCCTAGAAATGGTTGTGTGTGAAAATCCCAGTAACTGAGCAGATTGTGAAATACTCAGACCGGCCCGTCTGGCACCAACAACAGTGCCACGCTCAAAACTGCTTAAATCACCTTTCTTTGCCATTCGGTCATTTAGTTTGGAGTTCAAGAGATTGTCTTGACCAGGACCACACCCCTAAATGCACTGAAGACACTGCCGTGTGATTGGTTCATTAGATTCTTGCATTGATGAGAAATTGAACAGGTGTTCCTAATAATCCTTTAGGTGAGTGTAGTTATTCCTTGTTAATAATTAGCTTGATGGTAAAAAGGTTACAATAAGGACAACAAAGAAGAAAACTATATGAGGATAGTAGCACAATTCAGTTAAAAATCTGTTCTACAACTAAGTATTCAGGTGTTTCATTGCTTGTGGAATGAAGGAAAACTTGGACCTATTTTTCTTGAATAGAGGAAGGCAGAGCGATCGAATGGCAGCAAGACGTACTCAGAGAAGAGAGGGTGTCTTGTGTCAGAGAGAGGCTTCTGATCACTGAGGCTTAATCATGGGTTGAAGGAGGGCGTGAACAAATCTGTGAAGGTGAAGATAAGGACACATTGTTAATTGAAAGACCAATAAGAAACAAAGACAAATAAAAGTCAAATATTAAAAAATGTCACCAAACAGACTTTATGACTTGTGAAGATAAGCTTTAATACCTCTTGATTCCAGAGGCGGCCGAGGAGGTTCAAAAGTGCAACTGTGCGCTAATGTATTAACAATCCCGTGGGCATTCTCCAAAGTTCTGAGTCTGAGGTCCAAGTCTCTCTTTTCATTCAAATGTTTTATCAACTCATTCTCCAAACTTCTGAGTCTGAGGTCCATGTCTCTTGTTTCAGCCAAATGTTTAACAACAGTGTCCACTCTGTAAAAGAATAATGATTATATCCTTTTGACTTGACATTGAGCCAATAATAACTCTCAAATCCATCAACAGTGCTACTGTCAGGTGTGCTTACTTGTCAGACATCCTTTTGAGACGCTCCGAGTCACTGCTTTTACTTTTCTCTTTTTGTGCTGTGATGTACTCCTCCATTTGTATTGTTTCTAACGTTGTTATGCGATCATAAGCTTTGCCTTTAAATTCCTTTACTAAGACATGCAACAAATGACAGTAAAAGTGTTCAGTTTATTTAGCCTCAACAAAAGCCAATATTAGTATTAGATAAATCATAAAAATAAATCATTAAAGGTACGTAACGCCTAACGGGACTAAGCAGTAAAAAATGAATAAAAAAATAAATAAATTTCTAACCAAAGTGGCAATTCTTGACAGAGGGCACTTTACAGATTTTCCTCTTGATAAAAATGTGAATGTGAGAGAGGATGATGAACGGTGGAGGCAGGTTGGGACGATTATGGTACTCTAGAACCAAGTTGAGGCGCTGATACTTCCAGTGGATGTCACTTTTTTCCTGCACCTCAGAGAAGGTGTAGCTAAATGGACAAATGTGGTCAGTGAAAATGTAATCAAATGACGAAGATAAAAACACAGATTGAGACCCCATCTTACCTAAACATGGCAATGAGCAGATTAATGAGGAGAATGTTGGTGACGAGCAGATAAATGACCAGAAGAATAACCACCAGCCAGTTATTCTCAAAGCTTCTACAAGGCTCCTCACCCTCGTCGATCAAAGTGACGTTATTTGTGCAAGACATTTCCAAGTCCTTGGCAAAGACTGGTATAAACATAAAAACAATAAATAATTACATTATGTTTTGTTAAGTTGACATTGACTACAACTTGAAGATGTAAAAATTACAAAATAAATAAAAAATAAACTTCTAAAACATTTACCATCGATCTCTTCCACAGAATTTTCTCCAAAGATTTGCAAATATGGCCTGTAGAAAACCCGACGTAAGATACGATCTAAGCGTGGATCATAGGAGTAAAGCAAAGCCTGATTGGCGACACCATACGCCATGATCCACACACCGAGGATGAGGAGAAAGAAGAAGAGATCTTTCATCTGCACAAGGGAAGAGAAGGGTTACAAAGCTACAAACCTGGGTTAATAACTTCTTTGTTAATTTACTTCTATGTTTTTTAATATGTACCATTCTGCGGACCATAATAATTTTAGGTCCCAGATGTTTGTTAATGGCAAAGATATGAATGAGACGCAGACTAAAGACCATGTAGTCTGCACACAGGACATCCCGACCAAATATGTAGGACCAATGGAACATCCTACAACATAAACAGAAATAAAATGGAACAGCTCCCCCTTGTGACCAAGTATTTCCTTCACTACTTACAAAGACAAAATATTAAAATTGGATTGTTGCTGTGTACCTTAAGGTGAGTCCTACGATGAACAACATAATGGCAATGACGTCCCATCTGTTCCATTCATCCTTAATGTACACACTTAATCTCCGCTGCATTATCATGGTGCCCTGAAAAAAACCCTTGGGACATGAAACAGAACTCAGTTTAGTTTAATATGAATATACGTCATACACTGTGTGCACAATTATTAAGCAAGTTGTATTTTTGAGGATTAATTTTGTTATTGTACAACTACAGTGCTCTTTGTCCAAAATGTTAACAAACCCTCAAACCTGAACATTTAAGTAGTAAAAGTGAGGTTTTGGCTTTCTTAAGAGAATATCTACATGACCATCGTTATTAGGCAACTATTAGTGTCAGAATTATTATGCAACTAAATGAAAAACAAAGATTTTCCCATCTCACTTGTTTATTTTTTCACCTGTTAAAGTGAGAATAACAAACAAACTCAAAATTTACAAATAAACTTTTCTGAAATTTCAAAAAAAAAACAAACAAACAAAAAAAAAAACACCCTTCTTTTCGATAACAGTCACAAGCCGTCCATTCACGTCAGTCACTTTCTTGATCTGGTCAGAATCAAAGTTTTGTGCAGCTGCGACCACAGCCTCCCAGACACTGTTCAGAGGTGTTCTTTTTCTCTTCACTGTAAATGTCCTGCTTCAGAAGGGCCCAAACATTATCAATAGTGTTTAAGTCAGGTGAAGGAGGGGGCCATGTCATTAGTTTTTCATCTTTAAGGCCTTTACTGGCCACGCAGTGGAGAACTTTGATGCATGTGATGGAGCGTTGTCTTACATAAAAATCAAAGTCTTTTTGAAAGATGCAGACTTTTTCCTGGACCACTGCTTGAAGAAAGTGTCTGCTAAAAACTGGCAGTAAATCTCAGGTTGTGGTGTAATATTTTGGATGTTATGTGTTTAATAATCAGTATACTTATTTAGTTATTCATTAGTTATTCATTAAGTTATTATTATTAGTTATTCATTAATATTCATTATGAGTTTGTATTATGTGTCATTTGGTTTATAGTTTTGTATGGTTTATAATCAAGTCTGAGATGTTATATTAATACATCTAGGAACATATTAATAGAAAAGAGAAAGCATAATGTTAGAGTGTATGTTTTAAATCATGATTAGTTTAATGCACACACACACACACACACACACACACACACACACAGTGAAGATCTGGTTAAAGTTAAGAACATGGGTGCCTGGTACCAAAGAGGTCACTGGGGAACTAGGGCAAAGGTTAAAAGAAAGGAGAGGCCGTTAGAAGGAGGGGGCCCTCTGCGCCCCTGAAGAAGTGGTTGTAAATTGTAAAACTGTTCTGTGAAAATGTATAAAAGCTCAAGTCGTTGTGAAGACTTTAGTAGAGCTAGGGATAATTTACTCTTTCTTACCTTGGCCATGTCTTTGAGAACTGAACACCTCGTACTTCTCGACACTCCAGGTAGGTTTTAGATTTGGAATATGGCAGAAATTGGAGGATAATGGGTTCCTGGTAGCTTCACGTTTGATTCTTTGCAAATCGTTGGCAGTTGTGTTTTTTCTTCTCGACACATTTCTTGCGCTCCTGTTGACTATTTGCTACAAAATGTTTGATGGTTCTGTGATCACGCCCCAAAATCTTAAATATTTAAAGTGTGCCGCATCCCCGTGAAAGACTTTTTACAATTTTTGACTTTTCAGGGTCTGTTAAATCCCTGTTTTTGGCGCATTTTTCCTGAGGAGAAGAATCTGCCTAATAATTATGCACAGCTTTATATAGGGTGTTGATCTCTTTAGGCCACACCCTCCCTCGTTACACATATACACATCTCCTGATCAGCATTAAATACAATAAGGATTCAAGTTTATACAGCTTGGAGTTCAAAATTATGGATAAAATGACAATATGGTCAAAATAATCACTTGACTAATAATTGTGCACAAAGTGTAGAGTTAAAATATCTTACATGTCTGAGCCCATACCTCCCTGATCTCTTCACATGCCATGGTGAACACCCAGAAGTACAGAACACACTCTGCAACAGAAGGACCTGCCGGCGGTGGAGGTTTAAAGTCCACCAGCAGAACATAGGCATAGAGCCCCAAGAAGAAGAAATACATGAACACATTGCCGAAAAAAGTGGTGACAGGTGCATCCCAGAACTGATACCCCCTAGACCGGATGAACTGACGCTTGCTGGATGGTGCATCACTGTAAAAAAAACCAACACATTTTTAAATTATTATAGACTGTATGCAAGGGGCAGGAGAAGGACTAAGTCATTGGTCGACTTGGGTATTACAGGCTGTATCTTAGGAACAGACAAAGTAAGCTGATTTCCAAAAGCCTAAGGCTGGGTTCTGCTGTTGGAGACAGAGCTGAAAACATCCTACACCTGACCTTTTGTGTGGAAATATCAGACAAACTCATTTCACAATAGATAACCTCCAGATCAAGTTGGATTTTCTACAGAAACAACTTGCGGCATTAGTTCCAGTGGAAGTCCTACAGGAGATCTCCAATGTCATACACTTGCACAGCACAACAAGAGCAAGGATTGCCAGATCAAAAGTCACTCTGGACAGATGGGTAAAGAACAGCACTGGAGAAAGACCAAAGCATCACCATTCTGCAGCAGACAAAGGAAGATGCAGTGTGATCCTGAACACAGAGGAGTGACACTGCTGATCAGATTGCAATGTCCCAATTTTGAGAGGTTTTTTGCTGTCGGTTATTCCAGCAAACATTTCAGTGTCTTAACAAGAAATAACTATTTATTGTTTAGACATAACTACTACTACTTTATTTTCATTTTATTTTTTTATTGTTCTGGATGTATGTTGTGAATATTGGTTATATGAACATGGAAAAATTATTAATGGTTGTTTTAAAATTGATATGTTGAATTTATTTATTGTGTGACGTCAGATTTAAGGGACGGGTCGCACCTGCGCTGCCTCAGTCTAGTCTGTGACTGAGGAGAGGCAGGTACGTATCAGTGGAGCTCTGTAATAAAGAGCGGAAAATATGTAGAACAAAGTAAAGTTTTGAGTTGGTATTGATTGTAACAAGTTCCTAGAACTAGAATAAGTAGTTATATGTATGTTTTCATCGATAAAAGAGTTGTATTTTCCGAGTTATGTTCGCGCACGTGTTTGTCTTATGGTGCCGCCTGCGTGCCAAATTTGAGCGCGAGTTTTTATGTTGATAAGTTCTCTAAAAATAATTTTGGTGGATTCTGTCTTTATAAATGTTTGTTAGTATTATAGATATATGTAGCTTTCGTTTTTATGTTAAATTGTATGCTTATAGTCATTTTAGTGTTTTGTGTTTTAAGTTGCACTGCAGTCACAGTTAGAGAGGGCAGTATTTAACGTGTCTTTCTCATGCATTCTTCAGCTGAGAGGAGAAAAGTAAAGCTGAGAGAGTGTATGTTGACTGTTCTCTTCTAATAAATTACAGAATCCCCCAAAGAGCTCGATGTCAGTGGATCGTTTGTTGTGCCGTATAGAATACGCTAAATTCTCATACACCTCTATTATGACATCATTCTTTGCCACAGACTATGAGCCGGCCTGTGGCAAATGTGAACAGTGGAAGTCTGAGCATTGCCAATTATATTGTATTCAATTAACTTTTTCCTCTAAAAGTTCTGATACTGTCCAGCTCTAATCTAAACAGACCTAAGATTTACCTGCTGTCTGAGGAAGAGGAGACTGGGGAGAAGCCCTCGTTATCTCGACCTGGACTATCCTTCTGATGGTTTTCTGGTTTCCTGTAGTATTTATAATGGTTAATATTTCACTTTTCTCTGTTACTGTCACCAGCAGCTGTTGGGTGAAGTGTACCTGAAAGAGATGAGGTTGGTGTAGCACAGCACAGGGCAGAAGAAGGTGAGAAGCAGCTTCCACACTTCTGTGTCCCGCTTCATGTCACCCCACCAAATCTTAGACAAGAGAGACTTTGGGGGAAAAGAAACGAGGCAACAGTTTGTTAACAGGAGAGTATCCAGTACATCAGAGTCTGACCTGTATACAGTAAATATAAAGTGAAATACACAGTATAGGAGTCACCTGCACTCCATCGTGGCTGAAGAAAAGCCTTGCACCAGCACCCAAGCCCATCTGAAGGCAGGTGGTCCCACCCCAAAGTGAAGACTTTCTAATCAGCAGATTAAAAGAGCGAGTTTCATCACTCTGATAGCAAGAGCTAAAAATATCTGGAGAAGGAAATAGAGAGCAAAAAAAAGTTACATAAAGTGACACAACAATCATATACTCATATATGCATTTTCACATTTTCTCTTTTACATTCAACACATAAAACTCAACACTGTGTTCACACCATGTGCAAGGGCTTCAAACTTCTGTGCGTTCTCTTCCATTGAGAGTTTGGTTTCAGTTTCAGTCTCCAGTTTAGACATCTCCCTCAAAACTGTACAGCCAATCAGAGCATTAAGCACAGGCTCCTCAGCCTGGAGGAGACAAATAAGTAAATAGATGTTACACAAGGGCAGTCAGTGAAGAACATTTTAAACAATTCAATGAAGCTCTACCATCTCCCAGAACAAAGTGGCCATCTCCTGTCGATTCTGCAGCACAGCCCAGATAAAAAGATCTATTATGTGAATAATGGAGAAATCTTCTTCACGATTTTCATGAACACTCTTATATATTTCCTGCAATGGTAAAATAAGAGATTGTTTTAGAACAGTAGTTGAGTAGAAGGGAGGGACTATGGTACATTTGTTTGTTTTTATAGGCCTACCTCTTCAAAGCCGACATTTCCCATCAACATCATCTGTACCGCCGTCACCTAAAGAAAACAAGGGTTTGGGTAAACTCTTTGTTCTTACTGAACCTTTCTTGCTTAAACTTCACCTGAGTGAGTGTAATATCCTTCAGTGTTCCCATCCCATTCCCGTCTGGTGAGTTGGGCCCTGGAGCACCATTGGCTGTAGTTCCTTTTTGGTCCTCTATGCGGCGTAGCAGTAGGTGGTAGATAAGTGTCCCCTTTGGTATGTTGTGGTACAGGCTTTTCAGTCGGTCATATGTCAGGTAATCATCAATATTGATGCCATTTTCAATAAAAAGACGTACAAACTCTGGCTTATTATTGATCAATGCATCGATCATGGATTCTTCCAAATCATCATACTAGGGAAAGAAAGAAATATTATGTAATATATCTAATTTAAAGGTTTGTAAGTTATATGAGCTTGTACCTTCCATGGGACGTCTCCATTAAAGAATTCACTCTTAGCAATGTCAGCTCTGTTCAATGTGACTGCTAGCTTCAACTTGAAAATGTCAGGGATGGCTTCAACAGATGGACGCAGCTTACTCGCTAAAATATGAACATACAAACATTAATACAAGGACATGTTGGAAACTAAAGTTCCAGAAAATAAGGTTCTACTTGCCTCCAACTAAAGCTTTAAGCAGGACTGTAACAAACGCATTGGAACCCTCTTGCTCTCCGTGGTATATTGTAATAAAGCCTCTGTTGTTGTGAATGTACAAAGCCTGAAGGTGTACAGTTTAGAAAATTACATTTCAAGTCAATAATTTTTGTTCAATAAAGTTTAAAAGAGAAACCCAAATAAGTAAGTAATTTATTTATATAGCACCTTTCACAGATAATAATCACAAAGTGCTTTACAACAGTGTTTTACATGGAGCTTCCACTCACCCCATTTTTACACACATTCACTCCTGGGGCAGAGAGGGGGGGGGCAGCCACACAACCGGCGCTCACAACCTTCTCCTACCACCACCAAACACAACTCTACAGTCACACACATTCATACACCAGTGCTATGGACACTGAAGGCAGGGTGGGTTAAGTGTCTTGCCCAAGGACACAACGACAGTATGAACTGTGGGGCGAGCGAGAATCGAACCTACTACCTTTCGGTTGAAGGACGGCCGCTCTACCACTGAGCCACTGCTGCCTGTGGCATGGGTATATGGCCGTATAAAAGAGAAACCCAAAATCACAGAATGCATTAACATACATTTTTCTTTGACCAAGTATGATGAAAATAAATGTTTGATTAATGGCCCACCAGAAGAAGTTCAAACTATACCCACCATTAAGAGGCTCTTCTCAACAAGGAACACTTCTATTCTGAACTGATGAAACATAAATGGAAAAACCTCCAAGAGCCTGTACCTGCTCCACTAGTTTGTCTGTCACTGCTTTTGAGGAAAAATGCTTCTTCACTCGTTCTGCCATTCTCTCCTTTAGCTCCACACTTGGGCCCGCCTCATTGTCCCTTTCATCTGATGGCTGAACAACAGGGTTCTCCACAACATCACTCAAGAAGTCTGCCAAGCCTCCAGAGCCAGCCAAGACCAACCAGGGAATGGAGTTTCTTAGAGACTGCTCGACTCTCTGTTGAGTACAAATGAGGTCTAATCACATGTTTATGTTTAACATCTGACAAACTCCGACAAAATCTGTTGGTTCTTCAAGTGCACTGAATAAACTAGATCCTATGATGATATAAAGGACTGTTTTTACCTCCAGCATGCTGGCCTCGCCTGACACCAGCATACAAAGGACAGGAATGTCAATACCACCACTACCTATAAAAAAACAGAGTTTGTAGCAATAAGACATTGAAAAGTACAGTACAATGTACAGTGGCTCACGTGAGAGGTCGTTCTATAATCACGAATATTTCGCGCGTTATTTGCCAGCGTTTTTCAACGCGTTTTCTGTGTTCACACCCAAGCGATTTTCGTTGACGATGAGCCGAGTGAACATGCAAATTCATTCTCTGACATTAGATGGCGCCTAATGTAAAACAGAACTACCCCGGTACACAAGGTGGCGCTGCGCAACTTTACGCTTCTGACACACGCTTTTCACTCAGAAGAAGAGAGCAAGTAATTTTTGTAATCGATGTCGCGTTTGTCATAAGTTCTTTGTGTTCCGACACCAACAAGACCAGCAACTCTACATTCATCTTGCCTTGCATCTTCTTCGTCTTATTTCTTCCCGACAGTGTAGATGCTACTTGGCGTATATCTTCTTCGCCGTTAAGTATGTGTGCTCGGCAAGACCGTTTTATGTTTGAGCTCCCCCAAGTTTTGTTTAACTGTAACTTCAGAAGCTCCAGACACGTGAGCAAAAGCGCTAATCTCATTGGTCATTTTTTAAAAACTGACGCTTTTACATGTGGTGTTTTTTGCGTCGGTGTGAACACTCACATTGGCGCCCTTTGGTTAGTCACGAGGCGCTAAACGTTGGCGAATATCGCACGCGGAATTTGTCCCGGTGTGAACAGGCCTTAAGGGTACAATCTGTCATGTTTACATTCATGTTAAATAACCTGCACTGTCCCATTCAAATAAATGAATGTGTCTTTTGGGCACGACATGTTATAATTAGTTGTGCAAATGACAGGTCCTCACTAACCCCAGAACCCTGTGCGTTGGTGAGAGATGTATTCTTCCAGGTTGGCCCTGAAGCCTATCTCCCCCCCAGTCCGTCCCACACTCCCATCATCCACCAGCAGGAAAGCCTGGTAGTTGTTGTGCAGTGAGCGCGAATCCCAGAGCTGTGAAAAATACTTGGCAGAAAATATGCCCTGTAAAGAAAAAAAAAATTATTACACAGTTGATTACATGCAGGGCTTTGTGAATCTCTAGATTTTTGTTTATTTACAAAATTTGAAAACATCATAAGAAAACAGTAATAAATGTCTAACCTGAGAGTTGATGAACAGGTCCCGATTGTGTACAAGTCCCCACGGAGCAATGCCCAATGCCACTAGTTTGTTAATGTTATCAGAGGAAGCTGCAGTGGCATAATCCTGAACAGCTTCACCAACACACTTCCCTATGCCGTCACACAGGCCTGTGGTTATTATCCACGCTCCTGCACCAAACAATAAAAGAAGGAAAGTGACCGTTTTGGAACGGCATAAAAAGTGTGAACCTTGATCGATTCATTTTTACTAAAGTTTAATATATTTTCCATAATGCTCACAAAAATCTTATATGGGGTTTTGTTTTTAAGTATAAACATTTTTTTTGTTTTTTCAGTGTGCATCAATGCCCCAGTGATAATTATTACAATAACAAATTAAGTGTCTTGACTACTTTAGAGTTAGATAGAGTACATATGGCTAAGAACAAACTATAGATAAAAGGTGGGAAAACACACTTTTACAGAATTTGGAGCTTTATCACACAGGGTTTGTAGGGTTTATATCACCGGGGTATTTTTCAGCTTTGAATCTCTATTTGTCGATGGATAATTATCTCTAGCTAAGAGAAGATTATTTTTTCAGTGTGCCACCTGCACTTGCCATGAAAACAAAAGGAAATGGCCATTATTCTACCAACTTAGGACCTGACCTCTGGGAGTCATACGATCAAATGGTACTACATTTGGTAACCTCTTATTTTTTGCTGTAACTTAAGCAATTAAAAAGTTCCAAGTGCAAAGACGTAAGTGACTCAGATATTTAAAAAATAAAGTACATGCATCATGTTTAATACCTATAAACAAGCTTACACCACATGCAGGTCGGTCAGAACAAAAATCTTGATTAGGACTCTATAAATGTCCTGAAAACTATCAGGTGCTTTACCTGTGCTTTGTGAAGCTTTCACCAGTCCCTGTCTGATGACCTCCCGTACCCAGGGCTTCACCTTTGTCTGACCTGCTCCGCCCACCACAGACACTACCAGGTTCGGTGGAGGCAGACCCCAGTGAGTCGTCATTAGTGTGTAAACCAAAGAAGGGTCTGTGTCCTGTGACAGCCGCACGAACTATTGCCCCATATGAGGAAGAGGAGAGACTAGTATCAGAGACCATCACAAGAGAACACCACAAAGAGACCGGGACCTGATTATTTTAGATTATTAATGCCACAGGTATTTATTTATGAATTAGGTAGGATGGTAAAACCTTTGTTCTAGAATAGACTGTGGTGGAAATAAAATAAATCATAAAGCCAGAGTATGTACAGTATCAGAAAAAGAGACTCACAAAGCTCTTCCCCTTGCTCCTGTCTCCTGCGAATTGCAGTTCTCCAAAGGCATCTGTGGGGTATTCAGAGGAGTGCTGGGCACTGTCCCAGTGGTTGACAATCACAGAGCTTGAACGGTCTCCCAGAGCCACTTCGCCGTGGGCATCTCTTGCACGTCCACATTGGCACCAACTGCCATCCCTGAAAGAAGGGAGAGGATCATGAGTTAATGTGAGAACAGGTAACCTTTTGAGGTATTACTACAAGCATTAATGAATATTGTATAAGTATAGGAAATGGACTTAACAGTACCTGGAAGAATCCTCTACAAAGGTGGTGCAATCTCTTGCTTTGAAGATTGTTGGGATCCAACTCTAAAAAATGACACTGAGTATTAAATACTGACCCTTTAGGCTGCTATCTCTGCCATCTCCCACCTTATACCTGTGTTTCCAGGATTATGAAGGCTAAACTAGAAACAGTGACTGAGAAATACCTGTTCGTAACAAACAGCCAGTTTGGAGAAGCAACTTAGCAGCAGAAGCCTACAGAACTGTGTAAGTCTATGTGATTCTTGTCTTTTTGAGTTTAGTGCCGTGTCATTGCTGAGAAACCACACTATGTTTACAACTCTGTCATGTGGGCTGGTTTCATTTGAGTAGTTTGCGGCCCATTCAGAAAAATCATCCTCTACAACATTAGGAAAATTAGACCTTTCCTATCAGAGCACTCTACACAAATCCTAGTCCAGGCTCTTGTCTTGTCCAAACTGGATTATTGCAATACTCTACTGGCTGGAACAAAAAAAGAAAAATAATAATAATTAAAGCCGCAAGCGGCGATAAAGGCCCTCGCCTCCCTTGCGACCGCGGGGACACATGTACTCGGAGGATTGCATTTCGTGCTTTAAAGCGTAAACTTCACGATAATGTCAAATAACCGGGCCTGTGCCTCTGCTTGAATCTTGTTCTGGCTGGAGCCTGCTTCATCACCTCGGGCCTGTGCTACTGCTGGGGTGGAACGCGCAACCACCTAAATCACACCCCTCGCGTCAAAAGATTAAACTCAATGTGTTTTCTTCTAAAATGCCCCAAATTTGTTGAGTATTATCTAGACACGAGTGCCAATAAAAGTTATCAGTTTGTTTTTTGATACATTTACGACTGTGGTCGTAATGAGCCTGTGAAGAGGCAGCCATTTCTTTGGGAAATAAATGCCATTTCCCAAATGCCAGGATGCTTCCTTTGGAGGAGGCTCCTCCAGACCCAAGACTAGAGTTTTGGAAAACTCCTCAGAATCTTTTGGAACTGGTAAACTTGTTCTTTTAGACAACTAATATTTACATTTTTACTTTTTAACAGGGAGGTGCAGCGCTTTCTGAGTCATTGCAAATCTCCAGCCAGCACTTTGTTTTTCTCTCCTTAGCCCAAGTATAATCTATTATTTTCAAAAGTTCAGACAGATCCCAGGAAAACCAGGGAATGTGGAGACCTTTAACTCTAAATACAAGGTGGTGTAGCAGGCCCCAGCAGTAGCACAGGCCCGAGGTGTTGAAGCAGGCTCCAGCCAGAACAAGATTCAAGCAGAGGCACAGGCTCGGTTATTTCACATTACCGTGAAGTTTACGCCCAGAATGCATTCCTCCGAGTACATGTGTCCCTGCGGGCGCAAGGGAGGTGAGGGCCTTTATCGCCGCTTGCGGCTTTAATTTTTGTTTATAGTTAGTGGGTGCTCATAGTTCTCTTCAGATCAAGTCATTTCATGTTCTTCTGGGACTAGACGAGACGGGACCTGCTCTGCAGCTGAGGCCTTGGGAGCGTGTGTGCACAATACTGGGCGACACGCCCCCCTCGACCTCTACTTTAGTGTTATAAAATCTAATGTTTCCTTTGTTCCCCGAGAAAACCTTCCCCTGTTCCATTGATACACGTGTCTGCTTTGCTTCTTCTTGCAAGAATAAATCTAGCCATCGCATTTAAATTATACTCTGTCTACGTGTCTCTCTGGATAAATATAAGGACATAAAGAATTCTTATAACACTTTACAGACAGCATTATTAAGGAACATTTATGTAAACTAACACTAATCTAACAGTTACTAGACATTGTAAAACATGAGCTGTTTATCAATACCAAGTTCACTATCTCTATTCAATAGCTTATTTATCTTCCACATGTAGGCAATGTAAGTTGTCTAGTCAGTTGTTTAAGTAGTCTGCATGTATCCCTGTCACTAGTAGAAGTTACATAACTCCGCACTTCAAACATTATTCTACAAAGCCTTGTAAATGAAGAAGAGACTATGTTTTGTCGCTGTGGCTCAGTAACATCTGGCAAAACAAAAAACAAAAGCAGCCCATTCTTTATGTTTACTTGGCCAGAAGAGAAGACCCACCTGGTCCTTTTCAGATTTACGTATCAACGTACCCTGTTGTCTCTGTTTTCTCCCCCGTCGATCATGTTTTTCCTTTTTTTTTTCCGTCCCAGGTTGAAGGTTTTTTTTGACACCGGCTGTAGTTCACTTGAAGCTCTTTTACACTTAGCTACGCTCAAACTGAGCCTTAAACCAACAAACGTAGGAGCAAAACAGGCCAACCACACAACCACACAAGTGAGAGTGTGGTTTAAACTTTTTCAAACTCAAATAGAGAGTGGGGTAAGGAGCATTTATAAGATCATAGCTCATGCTCCCTCCCTCTCAGAGTTGCTCCCAGCCAATTCTTGTTTCGTGGTAACTTGTCAGTTAATTCAGCTGCCTGAGGTTATTGTCTTTCAAAAATAAGTTGTACTTATTATTTTCACTTCTCACCTTGTTAATTTATACCTTTTTGCGCAGTTGTTTGTGTTGTTATAGTTTAATAAAGATATTTTTATTATATAAGGCAAGGCCTTAGGCAAGACACTTAACACACCTTGCCTCCAGTGGCTGTAACACTGGTAATTACTGTAGAACAATGTAAGTTGCTTGGATAAAACCATCAGCTAAATGAATAAATGTAATGTAAGTCATATAAAGTCACCCAGCCCTTCCGAATTTTTTAAACCTCACCAAAATAGTGTCATTCATTCATTCGTAAATAGTTTAGTTTGTCCTGTTATAGTTTTCAAGAAATTTCAATCGGAAATTTCAGTCGGATAAAGCAGGACAGAGAGAGCTCATCAGCTGCTATATGCAGTGTTGCCAGATAGATTTGATGGTTTCCAGCCCAAAACTTCCCAAAACCCGCCCAAACGCACAAAAAAAACGCCCAAAATAAATAACTATTATGTATTAGTATAATATAGTAATAGTAATATAGTATGTCAGACAAGTCCTCCACTGCATTTATTGATGCCGGATGATTGTGTGGGAAGCAACATAAGTTGCTATAAGAAGTTCATGTCGCTTCTGGTCGTCACAAATGGAAGTACTGGAGTTAGTTTTACTCACAGTAAAGGCCTTAACTGTCGGCAGGCACCGCATCTTGTGCTTCTTAGGGTCGGCGTGGTCCTTCAAATCCTTGAAGTGGGCCCTTAAGTCCGTGTTGCAAAATTTGCAATGAGCTTTACTGTTATCTGATTTAGATTGCATTATCCATGGTTTCAAGTCCGGATCACGCTTCCATTCCTTCCTGTAACATTTCTTATACTTTCCCCACTTCGACATTTGATTTTTCCGCCGAGACTGAGCTGACTGCAGCTGTTATCACTCGTAATGCGCGGGCTAAACGTCAGTGAGCGTGAGCATGGCGACGTCAACACAAACGCAATTATGAAATGGGTGTGTGTTTAGTCTCTCTTTTGGTTACAGATTAAATGAGCAGACGATGGAGACGGCATAGGATTTGACAATAATAGACAGGTTTAATCTTTGCAAAGAGAAGCAAAACGGACACACATGAACAATGGTACGTGAGAGGTTTTGCTTAAAGGTGTAAACAATACATGAGGCTTTATAGGTTTACATTATGCCAGCCCCCAGCTCCAGGGTCGTGGATGGACGTGTATTGAGCTGACGTGTCAGTCAGAGATGTGTGTCTAAGTGTACAGGACAGAGTGTCCTTGTACAGTGATTAGATGTAGTGCAAACTGATGGAGATATGGCTAAAGGCATTAAGTCATACTTGTGTGTGGATAAGCATGTGAACTGGAGCAGGAGTGAGAGCATAATGTATAACATTAATGGAGATGTACAATTCCCATAACATTCCCCCCTGTTTATGCCAGACATGGCGAAGAGTAATTGGATGCAGCTTGTGCCCTACAAGCCAGAACAAAAACAGGATGTTGATTCTACTAATCATTCTATAGAAAAAACACTCACTGAACCGAGAAGAAGTGAATGAGTAAAAACACTCACAGAGAAGGGAAAGGAAATGCAGGATGAGAAAATAAAGTCACTCCAACAAAGATTCAACTAAATTTATAATAAATGGAGAATACATGCAAGATCATCCAAGCAACCCCTCTCACAAACAGATCCTTTGAGTAATGACCTGATTAGCGACATTGTTGGTGATGTTACAGGACTTTCTGCAGATGTAGAAAAGGTTTACGATAAGTTACGCAGACTCGCGCCACCTGATCAAGAGACACGTGGCAGAGTGGATCTTTGTGTAGAGATCTCAAGGTTCATCAGAGATAGAGCTTCAAGCCGTTTGAATGGAAACGTGGTGGAAGAGGAACAAGATTAGCCAGATGCAGGCTCCCTTTTTCAGTCAACAATAACCAGTAAGTCAAGCTGCTCTACTTCTATAAAGAACTCTGCACGCTCAAGTAGGTCCTCTGTAAAGCATCAAGAAGTTGCAGCAGAAGTGGCTGCAAGCCAAACTGTTCTCATAGTGTTACAGGAACAAGAGGAACAGCAAGAGATTGATAGACTCAAAGCTGAATTCAGAAAGAAGGCTGCAGAGAAAGAAATGCTTATGAAAATGCTTCACTTAGAAAGAGAAGCAGAGGAAGCAAAAATTATAGCTCAACAAGAAGATGCATACAAGAAGAGTATGCATCTCTGCAAAGAACACTTGATGAAAAGAGAAGAAAGTTACAGCGTTTAGAAACGCTCAAAGATCTCAAAGCAGCACAATACAGATGTATGACTAAACAAGTATAAGAGAGGAGCAGAAGGTTGATGTTACTAAGATTGACACAGAAGTCAAGAATAACAAGCATGTACGTTTTCCTCCTCCTCATGAACAGGTTGTTCTCCAAGCTGTAAACAACCCTCCAAGTGACAGTGCAACAGACCTTGTTAAACTGCTTGCAAGTGCACTAAGCGCAAGCCGCATCCCTGTTCCTGAACCAGCAGTGTTCAGCGGGGATCCGTTGAAATACAGTGACTGGAAACTTTCATTTCAAACACTCATCGATCAAAAGAACATTCCTGAGAATGAGAAAATATTCTACCTCCGGAGATACGTGAGTGGACAAGCAAAGAATGCACTTGATGGTTATTTCCTGCTCGGAACTGAATCTGCATATGTTTCTATACCTATCCACAAGGTTATTGTTTTGATAGACGCAGACTAAGATTTTTTGTTATTTTTCATGTTCACACTATGTGTCAGTTTCATTTGAAGTAAGAAAAATCCCACAGATTAGTGAGATTTGGTGGGAGTGTAACTGCCGCATTTTCATTTCTGTTAATTTTCTGTGATTTGAGTAACAGCATCTGGACTAAGTTTTCAAAAACTTAGTCCAGATGTTGTTACTCAAACCTTTTCTTCAAGATGTCCTGGATGACTGAGAACCTTCACAGACATACTAACTAATTACTAACCAAAGTGGCCAATCTTGACAGGGGGCACCTTACGGATTTTCCTCTTGATAAAAAGATTAATGTGAGAGAGGATGATGAACGGTGGAGGCAGGTGGGGCCGATTATGGTACTCTACAATCAGGTTGAGGCGCTGGAACTTCCAGTGGATGTCACTGTTGGCCTGCACCTTAGAGAAAGTGTGGCTAAATGGGCAAAACGTGGTCAGTCAAAATGTAATCAAAGGACGAAGCATGAGCTGATATTTGTGCCCTAGAAACTGAATCTGAATGTCTTCACTTTGAATTTGAAGTGCTCCAACTAAATCTGATTTGCTCAAGCTGAATTAATTCTTTTTTAAACAGAATTTATTGGAGTAAATTGAAAATGAATTTATATTTTGAAACTGCTTTTATTTGGTTTGGAACTGCTTTTACAGAGTTGAATTTTTTGTTCTGCAATTCATTTTCAGTTCTAAAATTCAGTTTTCTGAACCACACATCCGGGTCTTGGAGAGAGCTTTGGAGGGATCCTTAGATAGCAATGCAGCCACGTTACAATGAGGAGGAGAAAGAGAGGTGCATCAGACAATGTGGTGTGAACATGTTCTCCATAAAAACCCAGAGTACAGAGGGGAACAGTCAGTAGCTGCCCAAGACTAAGACCACAGCTCAAATTCTGGGTGTAAGCTTCTCACTGTAGTCTTCAGGTCTTCACAGAGATCCCCACTGGAACAATTATTGCAGCATAATTGTGATAACTCAGACTAGAGAAATAAATAAAGGGGCGGCAGTGGCTCAGTGGTAGAGCGGTCGTCTTTCAACCGGAAGGTAGTGGGTTCGAGTCCCGCTCTCCCCACAGTTCATACTGTCGTTGTGTCCATGGGCAAGACACTTAACCCACCTTGCCTCGTATGAATGTGTAAGAATGTTCAGAGAATGTATGTGGTGATGGTCGGAGAGGCCGTAGGCGCAAAATGGCTGCCACGTCTCTGTCAGTGTGCCCCAGGGCATCTGTGGCTACAGTTGTAGCTTACCATCACCAGTGTGTGACTGTGTATGAATGAATAATGGACGGCCTGTACGCGCTTTGAGTCCCTTGGTCCCTCGGGAGAAAAGCGCAATATAAATCCAATCCATTATTATTATTATTATTATTATAAACGCAGGAGATATGTTGCAGGGACAGTGGAAGCTGCAGAACGGGGGTTTAGAACATGTTCACACTGCATTTGATCCAAGCTCTTTTCTGAGACTCTTCTGCATCTGCCCAATGCTCCAGTCAGCTCCAGTGACAGCGGGTGGGGCACATTTTGCCCCAGTATACTTTTCCTAATGTAGGTTATAACAGTAGCCAAACATCACAATACCACAGTTCTCTAACTCTGGGCTCGATAGCTTTCCAAGAGCCGGATGTGTGGCTCAGAAAACTAAATTTTAAAATTGAAACTGTTCCAAACCAAATGACTTAAATTTCAAAAAATAAATCTATTTACAATTTACAGCAATTTGTTTACAAATAAATACATTTGGTTTTTAAATTACAATTTTTAAATTTGAGTTATTAAAAAGCATTCATTCAAGCAATTCAGATTCAAGTACAACATAATTTAGTTTCTAGTAGCACAAATGTCAGCCATTAACAGAGCTACAAACACACTGAACATGGCAATGAGCAGGTTTATGAGGACAATGTTGGTAACGAGCAGATAAATGACCAGAAGAATAACCACCAGCCAGTTATTGTCCATGTTCCTACAAGGTTCCTGACCCTCCGCAATTGAAGTGACGTTATCTGTGCATGACATGTTCCAGTTCTTGGCAAAGACTTGTATAAATATAAAAACAAGCATTACTTTATGTTTTTGTATTTAAGTTTTGTGTTAAGAGTACAACTACAAAAACATTTACCATCAATCTCTTCTACAGAATTTTCTCCAAAGATTTGCAAATATGGCCTGTAGAAAACCCGACGTAAGATACGATCTAAGCGTGGATCATAGGAGTAAATCAAAGCTTGATTGGCGACACCATACGCCATGAGCCACACACCGAGGAAGAAGAGAAAGAAGAAGAGATCTTTCATCTGCACAAGGGAAGAGAAGGGTTACAAAGCTACAAACCTGGGTTAATAACTTCTTTGTTAATTTACTTCTGTGGCGCGCGAGGGAGAGAGAGAGATGATGGTCAAATTAGGAGGGTTGCTTGTGCACACGAGCACGTGCTTGTCTAATGGTAGGCCTACAATTTATCCAATAGGCTATACTATGTTACTTGGTCCAACTACGCCACCTCAGGAATTTCACCTGAAGAATCAGATTGCTTATCCCCCTTTAAGGCACGCATAGGTTCACCACCGAACATACGACAGCCACGTTACATTGAGTCAATCTTTATTTTTACAATGGCACAATAATAATTAAATTGTTCACTCTACACCAATAAAAACATTTACCACAACCGCACACACACACACACACGCACACGCACACGCACACACACACACACGCACGCACACGTGTAACCCAGTAGAGAAAACGTCCCCTAATGTCAATGTACTCATTCTATTTTGAAAAACGTTTATTTTGTTAAGAGGAAGTGTGTATCCACTTTATTTAAATTGACTTCCTGTTTTGTCAGTCACGTTGGGTGATAATGACCTTTTTATTTGTCAAAAGCAAATAAGTCCCGCCTTCTCAAGACGCAATCTGAATCTTACATTAGTTTTTCGTTCTTTTACTCTTTGGACACTCATGAGAGAGGCTATGTTGACGATTCCCTTGCGTGCTAAGCTAATAAATCGTCTTGGTGAGTGCACGTTAATGTGAATCGATGTAAATATGGTACAATATTCAAATGCTAATTGGGAATTATTTGTTATTTTAAGTTATTCCAAGCGTGAACCGGAGGGTCCGTGACGGTGTTCTTTATTAAGCTCATGCTAGAAACATCGTCTTGGTGAGTCAACACGTGCTTACTAATGTAGCATGGTGGGAAAAATTAGCTAATGCTAAGCTAATACTAAGCTAATGCTAATCGCGAGTGGTAAATGGCTACTTAAAACCAATGTGAAGACTATTTCTACTTATTTTATGGTTTTCCAAAGCAAGCTTTATGTTGACAACAAATGTCACCACACTTTTATTTCTTTGTTCCACTAATTCTGACCAATTGTAACGTGAATTTAGCAACATTTTGATTCAAAGTAATGCTAAACTGTTTGGGTTACAGACCAAATGGACAAATTTGAAGGTGAACAATTGAACTCATTGTTTTATTACCCTTTTGGTAATGAAAATAATTATATTTCATTACATGATTGAATAAGAAAAAGATAAAAAGAGGAATTCATTTTGTTATTACATGAGTTAAAAACTATTTCATGTGCAACAATGATTGAGTTTTAAAAACATGCATGTATTTTGTAAAATGTTACAAGAGTGATACTACATTTGATATTTTCTTTGAGATAGAAAAACTAAAGCTATAGCTACTATGAGAATTTGAGATTGGAAGCAGACTTTACTAGCTGTATACTATAATATTCGTTATTGTTATGCAGGCTAGGTTTTTTTTATTCATCCTGTGGTTGATTAAGAAGATTCTAGATTGGATACTGGATTCTCCTCAGCGGAGATGGCGAGCCTGTGCCCAGAACCCAGAACTGTGAACTGAGGACAACATTCTCCTCTTCTCTTCTTGTCACATCATCCTTGTGGTAACCACACGAATTGCCACAGTCAAGAGAGCTTTTCAGAACCTGACTAAATGAACACTGACTCTGACTAAAAGACTAAAAGTATTCAGCTCAATCGGACTTGGGGTTATTGATTATTTTTGAAACACTGAATGTACACTATAGCAAGCCGGCTGCTACGTTGTAAACTGTTAATATGCAAAATTTTTATTTTATTTTGGTTCTTCTATTCAATACAATTATTAATGTTGCTCATTTCTGTCTCCAGCCATTTCATTTCCACACTCCCCATTTTATTCCTATTGTAGTCCTTGAGAACCTAGTGCCTGGTCCAACCTACTAGATTACTAAATTCACTATTCTTGAGTCAGGGGTTACACACGCACACGCACACACAGATAACAACCGTATTTATTAAAAGTACCCATCAACCCGTCGCCAATACAAAATAGTCCAATAGCAGCGGTTGTTTCGATACAAAAACACAAACAAAAGACGCAGACTGACCACGACCAGAAACAATAAGAAAGAGAAGAGGCAAAGCAGCAGAGTCGACGCCCAGTGCCGCTGTTCCAGCTGAGCAATTAAATGTATCCGGCCAAACCGCTTCAAGTCCTCCATTCTATATAAAATATTACGGAGTTATGGTTCAGCCCCAAAACCCATCCAAACAATCTATCCCCCCATGTGTATGACCTACCGCTTTGACGTGCACAATTGCGTAGGCTTTTGTCCAACTCACGGTACCGGCAATGTAGTAAGAGAGCGGTCCACTTCATGGGACCGCGGAGGGGAGCCCCGTCAATTTGACGATGAGAGGGGAGATGGAGAGCGCATCCGCACAGCAAAACTACGAAAAGAATCCCCATTAATGTTTTTACCCTCGTAACCCACCGGCAACAACGCGCCACTTACCGTGTTCAAGGATGGCCAACGGTCAAGCCGCGAGCGAGGAAAAGATACAGCGCAGGGCCTCCAGATACAGCGGCACTACAGAATGTTGTAAATTAGTAACCGAGGCTTGCACTTTAAAATTACAGATTTAGTATTACTACCTGTGATGACGGATGAAACCAGAAACCAGGTGACCCGGAAATGCGTGAGGTCAAAGGGAGCGCAAGGTGAGACGAGCGCTTTTATAGTCTGCCAGCCAGCGCTGCGGAGCGGCAGGTAAGAATATTACCCGCCAGCGAAATAAACTATGAGTTGAAACCCCACTATACCCCGTCCTGCTACACTTCTATAGACTTAATGTTTTTTTATTATGTACCATCTTGCCGACCATAATGATTTTAGGTCCCAACTGTTCGTGAATGGCAAAGATATGAATGAGACGCAGACTAAAGACCATGTAGTCTACACACAGAACATCCCGACCATGTTTGTAGGACCAATGGAACATCCTACAACATAAACAGAAATAAAATGGAACAGCTCCCCCTTGTGATCAAATATTATATATAATATAAAATCTTCCTTCAGATGATTGTTGCTGTGTACCTTAAAATGTGGCAGAGTGGTTAGCACTCCTGCCTCACAGCAAGAAGCTTGTGAGTTCAAAACCCGGCCGACTCAAATATTCTCGGCCGACTCCGGTCTTTCTGTGAGGAGTCTGCATGTCCTCCACGTGTTACCGTGGGTTCTCTCCGGGTACTCCGGCTTCCTCCCACCGTCCAAAGACATGCATGTATAGGTTAATTGGCAAATCTAAAGTGTCCCTAGTGAATGAATGTTAGAGTAAATGATTGTTTGTCATTGTCTGTCTCTATATGTCAGCCCTGCGACTAACTGGCCACTGTCCAGGGTGAACCCCGCCTCAGGCCCAAAGCTGCTGGGATAGGCTCCAGTCACCCGCGACCCCTAGCGGGACAAAGCGATAGAAAATAAATGAATGAGTCCTACAATGAACAACATAATGGCAGTGACGTCACATTTGTTCCACACATCCTGAATGTACACGCCTAATCTCTGCTGCATTGTCATGGTGCCCTGAAAAAAACTCTTGGGACATGAACAAGAACTCAGTTTAGTATAATATGAATTTTCTGCAAAGAGTTAAAATATCTTACATGCCTGAGCCCTTACCTCCCTGATCTCTTCATACACCATGGTGAACACCCAGAAGTACAGAACATACTCTGCAACAGAAGGTCTTGCCGGCGGCGGAGGTTTAAAGTCCACCAGCAGAACATAGGCAAAGACCCCCAGGAAGAAGAAATACATGAACACATTGCCCAAAAAGGAGGTGACGGGTGCATTCCAGAATTGACGCCACCTAGACATGATGAACGGACGCTTGTGGGGTCTGTCATAAGGTTTCCCTGTTAAGAAAAAAAACAAGGGAAAACATTAAATACAATCTATTGATTATTTTGGCAGCTTTAAAAGGCGCCACACCTTTAATGAAACCTGTTCTGGGGTTTGGTGCATCTTTTTCTTCATCCTCACTGTAAAAAAAAAACATTCTCAGAGTGACAGTGTATTTCAGAAGTCAAGATTGACATTCCCCCAATGCTGCAGCAAAAAATAGTGGAGCAATATCAGAAATGAGTTTCTCAGAGAAAAATTGCAAAGAGTTTAAAGTTTTTATGATCAAAAGTGCATAATATCATCCAAAGATTCAGAGAATCTGGAACAATCTCTGTGCGTAAGGGTCAAGGCCGGAAACACAAACTGGATGCTTGTGATCTTCGGGCCCTTAGACGACACTGCATCACAAACAAGAATGCTACTGTAATAGAAATCACAACATCGGCTCAGGAATAGTTCCAGAAACATTGTCGGTGAACACAATCCACCGGGCCATTCGCCATTGCCAACTATAACTCAACTACTATAACTATAGGTCAAAAAAGAAGCCATATCTAAACATGATCCAGAAGCACAGGTGTTTTCTCGAGCCAAGGCTCATTTAAAATGGACAGTGGCAAAGTGGAAAACTGTTCTGTGGTCAGACAAATCCAAATTTAAAAACTTTTTGAAAAACGTCTCACTGCGTCTCGTGACGGCTCGGAAATATGAATGAAACTAGACCAATCCTGATTGGTGGAACGTCATGCCGTAGCACGTGCCGGCGTACCCGGAGGTATAAAAGGGGCGCCGGCTCACCACAGCGCTAGTCTTTTGCGATGAAGCAATTGCTCCCGGGCATGGGGAGGCGTGGCCGGTCGACGCAGTGTCTCGTTTCCTTCTCAGGGAACAAGGGTTACATACGTAACCCGAGACGTTCCCTTTTGAGGGAACTTGCACTGCGTCGGAAAATCGACACTATGGGGAACGAAATACCCACTACGCCACACTGATCCATGCCTAGCCTAGGTTGTGAGGCTGGAGTACATGTCCCCCTTAGGATGAAAGCTCCCTAGCGCCTGGCGCCGCAGGGAGATGTAACTTATAGACTGGTCCGAACTTCTCCACTGTGCGGACTTTGTCAAATAGATTTGCAGTGCTCTGATTGGACAGAGCAGGTGCACTCTCCCTTCTTCCGCCAACACGTGCCTGGCCTTGGGTGCAAAATAACTTTGACCCCTCCGGGGGAAAACTCCAGGCAGGATGGTGTTACCGCCAAGGCCTGGAAGTCCCCCACCCTCTTGAGTGAAGTAATCGCCAGGAACAGTGCCACTTTGAGCGACAGAACTCGATCTGTCGCTAATTCCAGTGGCTCGAAGGGGGCCTCAGCCAACCCTTCCAGTAGCACCGCCAAGTCCCACGTTGGGACTCTGTAGCGAGTCGCAGGCCTCATCCTCCTGGTACCGCGGAGGAAGCGTACCACTAAAGAGTGAAATGCAGCAATGGCCACCACGTACACCTTAATCGCGGACGGGGTATGCCCTGCATTGAAACGGTCTTGGAGAAACTCCAGTACTGAAGCCACCGGGCAGTTAACTGGGTTCAACTCATGCTCCCCGCACCAAGTGGAAAACACATCCCACTTTAAGCGGTACAGCCTCCTTGTGGAAGGAGCTCTGGAGCTGAGTATGGTCTCCAATACCTTTGCCGATAGGCCTTCCTCTAGGTACTGAACCCCCTCAGGGGCCAGACCCAAAGCTTCCACCGCTCTGGCTGGGGGTGCAGTATTGGGCCCCCTGCCTGTGACAGAAGATCTCTTCTCAAAGGGATCTGCCACGGGGAACCTGTCAGCAGTGCTATGATGTCTGAGAACCAAACTCGGGTCGGTCAATACGGGGCTACTAGAAGTAGACTGATCCCCTCCTGCCGGACCCTCTCCAGAACTCCCGGGAGCAGAGCTATCGGGGGAATTCCATATAGACACAGCCTCGGCCATGTCTGTATCATGGGTAAAACCACAGTGGACAGTGGGACGTCACTTGCGATGCAAACCAATCCACTTCCACTTGGGCCGAACCTCTCGCATATGGATATTACCGCCTCCGGGTGAAGTCTCCACTCCCCGGGCCTGAGCCCCTGCTCGACAGAATGTCTGCTCCCTGACTCTGGTCCCCAGAAACGTACATCGCCCTGATGGACAATAATTTGTCTTGGGACCATAACAGGATCTGATGCGCGAGTCTGTACAGACGGCGCAATCTCAGTAAAAAACCCCTGAGATCTGTCAGGAGGCTCCTCAGAGCCCTTAACACAGCCAACATTTCCAGGCAGTTCATGTGCCAGAGAAAATGTTGCTCCTGCCACAGACACTGCAAAAAGCGTCCGTCCATGACCGCGCCCCACCCAGGGAGGGAGGCGTCTGTCGACACGGATTTCTGGCGACATGACGGTCCCAGCACTGGCCCTTGGGACAAAAAACAAGTAATTTTCCAGATTGACAGGACATGAAGGCATCTGCGCGTTACCCTGAACATTCTGAATGGGTTCCCCCTCGGGGAAAACCCTTTGGCTTTCAACCACCACTGCAGGGGTCTCATGTACAGCTGGCCAAACGGTATTACGTTGGCCGCGGCTGCCATGATCACCAGCAGTTTTTGAAACTGTTTTGCAGTGATGTTGCAGCCTAGCTTCTTTCAGATCTTTCATGGCAAAAGCGTCCTCAGACCGTTTTTGGTTCACGATAATAGGTATTGCTTTCCAGCATTTTGAACCTGCTTTTAGTTCAATTACCTCAGATCTAATTTCAGACGCGGACCTTTGTCCTTTTTTTGGGGGGGATTATAAAGTACGGGCTGTAGAGCCCCGTCTGACGGAGGAACCCATGCCTCCTGTACCAGAAGGAAGTGTACTTCCTGCTCCCTAACCCGAGCCTTCCCAATGAACTCAGCCTCTCGGGGCTAACCTTGGGTGTTTTGAATAACGTTTTTGACCCCTCTGAAGTGGCCACCCAGCAGGGAAAAGTCTTTTACTATTGTTCAACGTGCATGCGCCAACGAGGTCGCGTGCATGCTGGAAACTCATGTGGCCCGAAGAGTCATAGACGGAGAGACATTACATCACCTTCCCTAGGGCTTCACAGAGAAAAACGGCCTCAGCCGCTTCTCCCCGGGGGGCTTTATTGTTTTTAACAGACCTCAGAGGTCCTTACTACCGCCAGGACCTCTTCCCAAAGCCTTCGTAGCCTGAAGGACGGCCCTCCAGACGGCCCTTCTGCTGAACCGGATTTGTGTGAGAACGCCGCCTCTGTTGCCGAGCTCCCTGGGGAGGGGCTCTGGCGACGCTACGAGGAGCTCAATGATGGCTGGGGCCGATTCTTTTAAGGATCAGCCTCTTTTTGGCTTGGAGCGGCGAGGGATGAACTGCAGGAACGCCGCAGTTTGCCTCCTCGCCTCCGGAACCCTGCAACCGAAAAACCAGCGTCGCTGACCAGGCCAGAAGGCAAAAGAGGGGCACACAGGAGGAAACATTTATCCCAGTACCTAATGCCCGACAGATTTACATTTACATTTACATTTATTCATTTAGCTGACGCTTTTATCCAAAGCGACTTACATTGTTCTACAGTAATTACCAGTGTTACAGTCACTGGAGGCAAGGTGGGTTAAGTGTCTTGCCCAAGGACACAACGACAGTATGAACTGTGGGGAGAGTGGGAATCGAACCCCCTACCTTCCGGTTGAAGGACGACTGCTCTACCCAACTGAGCTACTGCCGATTTGTCATAAATGCCTCTCCGTGGCCACCAGGAAGCAGGCCGCCCCGCGGGCGGTCTCCCTGGTGACCCGGAGAGACAAATCCGAAGCTCTGCGGAGTTCAGCCACATCCTCAGGTGTGACTGTCTCACATTCATCCCCGACTTTACCAGGTCGGCCTGGCATGCCTGCAATGTAACCACAGCATGCATACATGCCCCTGCCCGACTCTGCCGCTACCTATGCCCTGCCCACCCTACCCCCGTCTCTCTACGAGATTTGGTGGGCAGCACCGGGGTTGCAGAAAGCACCGCCTTAATGAGCTCCTCCTACGCGGGCACGTGATGTGACGAGTAAACCTCCGCGTAATCCGCCACGGTGCTGAGGTTTTTCTTCTCTCTCTTGCTCAAGCACCAGCCCCCTCCCTTGTTCAAGAAGCGTCATCACAGGCTTCTGCACGTGGATGAAGGGCATCAGAACTGTCTGATAATGATTGGGAAATTTGCCTCAGCCGTCCCAATCTCATCAACTAGTTACATCTGCCCCGCGGGGAGTGCAGCCAGGCGGGAGCGCAGCACTCTCCCGGTGCTGAGCGCATCCACTTCCTCATATGTGGAGAGTCCTTGGCGGACCAGGGACTTGCCCGCGGGGAGCGCCTCACCATGCCCACAGCCAGCTCTCTCGAGAGCTGACCGAGCTTGCTGCACTCCCAAACAGCTCACACACATGGTGTGCGTGTCCCTACCCGTGACATTTACCGAGGGCAGGGGTACACACACTGTCTGAGCTGTTCACTCGTCATTTCTTGTCTAAGGATCACAGTCTTTTTGTCTCTAACATCACACTTCCAGCAATTGTCTGAAGAGCGAAAAACTAGCGCCGTGGTGAGCCGGCATCCCTTTTATACTTCGGGGTACGCCGGCACGTGCTACGACATGACGTTCCACCAATCAGGATTGGTCTAGTCGCCTGACACCAGCATACAAAGGACAGGAATGTCAATACCACCACTACCTATAAAAAAACAAAATTTATAGCAATAAGACATTGAAAAGTACAGTACAATGTACAGTGGCTCAGGTGAGAGGTTGTTCTATAATCAGAGGGTTGGTTTGATTCCTGCTCTCTCTAGTTCATACTGTCGTGTCCTTGGGCAAGACACTTAACCCGCCTTGCCTCCAGTGACACAGCTCTGGTGTATGAATGTGTGAGAATGTGGGACAACTGATGGAAATTAGCCTAAGGCTACAGTTTTTACATTCATGTTCATTAACACGCACTGTCTCATTCAAATAAATTAATGTGTCTTTTGGGCACGACGTGTCACAATTATTTGTGCAAATGACAGGTCCTCACTAACCGCAGAACCCTGTGCGTTGGTGAGAGATGTATTCTTCCAGGTTGGCCCTGAAGCCTGTCTCCCCCCCAGTCCGTCCCACACTCCCATCATCCACCAGCAGGAAAGCCTGGTAGTTGTTGTGCAGTGAGCGCGAGTCCCAGAGCTGTGAAAAATACTTGGCAGAAAACATGCCCTGTAAAGAAAAAAAACTGATTACACAGTTGATTACATGCAGGGCTTTGTGAATCTCTAGATTTTTGTTTCTATACAAAATTTGAAAACATCATAAGAAAACAGTAATAAATGTCTAACCTGAGAGTTGATGAAGCAACTCTCAGGTTAGACATTTATTACTTTTATTGAGCAATGCCCAGTGCCACTAGTTTGTTAATGTTATCAGAGGAATCGGCAGTGGCATAATCCTGAACAGCTTCACTAACACACTTCCCTATGCCGTCACACAGGCCTGTCGTCATTATCCACGCTCCTGGACCAAACAATAAAATAATGAATCTGACCGCTTTGGAACGGCATAAAAAGTGTAAACATTACTTTAGGATAGATAAATTTTTACTAAACTTTAATATATTTATTGAAGTTTAGGGGGGTGCACGTGGCAGAGTGGTTAGCACTTCTGCCTCACAGCAAGAAGATCATGAGTTCAATACCCGGTCACCACAAACATTCTCGGAGGACTCCGGTCTTTCTGTGAGGAGTCTGCATGTCCTCCATGTGTTACCGTGGGTTCTCTCCGGGTACTCCGGTTCCTCCTACTGTCCAAAGCCATGCATGTATAGGTTAATTGGCAACTCTAAAGTGTCCCTAGTGAATGAATGTGAGTAAGAGGACCCCCTCGAAAACGAGATGATTCATCTCAAGGGATTAATCCTCTTGAAAAATTTGAATAAATAAATATTTTACGGTTTATATCACAGGAGTATTATTCAGATTTGATTCTCTTATTTGCAATATAGGGAAAATGCTACAAATAGGAAATCAACTTAATTTCTGCAGAAATCAGATGCATTGGCAATGGAAGTAGTCTAGTCAGTTTAGAGAAGTCTGCATGTCTGTCATTAGTAGAAGTTATATAACTCCACACTCCAAACATTATTCTACGATGCCGGGTAAATGAAGCAAAGCCTGTTTTGTTGCTGTAGCTCAGTAACCTCTGGCAACAAAAGCTCATTCTTTATGTTTACTCGGCCGGAAGAGAAGACCCACCTGGTCCTTTTCAAATTTATGTATCTGGTCCCTGTTGTCTCCGTTTTCTCCCCCGTCAATTATGTTTTTCCTTTTTTTCCCGTCCCAGGGTAGAAGGTTTAGTTTGACACCGGTTGTGGTTCCCTTGAAGCTCTTTTACACTTAGCTACTTAATCGGGAGAAAATCCCTCATTACAGCCAAAGTTATTAAACTGTGGGACATGCTGTCTTCTGCCTGCGCTGTAGTTCAGCTCATTCTCACCATTTTATTATGGATCCTCTTCTGGTGTCAATCTGAGCGAGTAACATGATATATTTTGTTTTAAATTATTTTTTAAGTTCAGCTGTGTTTTGAAACAACGACCTAAGACAAGCAGGTTTTGGTACATTTTTGCACAACTCTTGACTCAGCCCCTTGGGGTTTCTCATTTTTGTTTTTGACGAGCAAGCCAAAATGTTCCCATTCAGACAACCATAATGATGTGGGGGGTTTTCAAGCTCTGGCCTCATGTTCAGCACATTTATACCGAACAAAAAATTCTGTATTTGACCAGTTTGTAGTTGGTCAGGTTGTGGCCTGTGGAATGTTGGTCCACTCGTCTTTAATGGCTGTGCAAAGTGATTTTGGCAGGAACTGTAACATTCTGTCGTATACGAGGAACCAGAGCATCTGAAACAAGCTCAATGAGTGACATGTCTGGTGAATGTGCTGGCCAGGCAAGAACTGGGATGTTTTCAGCTTCCAGGAATTGTGAGCAGATCCTTGCAACATGGGGCCGTGCATTATCTGCTGCAACATGAGTCGATGGTTGTTGATGAAAGACACAACAGTGTAATAAAACCTCAGTTTCTAGTCACGTTATCATTAGTGTTTTGTATTAACATTTGTAACGAGACATGTTTAGGATCTCCTTCTGTATAAACACACCTCTTCCATGGATCAGTCCAGCCCAGCATTCATTACTTGTGAATTTATTTTTGATTTCTGTGTTTCTTGTGTAACCCTACTCGTAACAGCTCTAGGAATCTACGGATAGGGTCATTTAAGTCTAGATTTAATGAGAAGGTTGGTAATATACATAAGTCCTACTGTTGAATGGACGTATAGGTTCCACCCCAACAAGCCCAGGAGAACAAGTTGTAGTTTAAATTGGTGCAATTATCATTTAAAAGATTTTATTCAATATACCATCATTTAATACCAACAATATGAAAAATGTTTAAACAAATTGGCCAGAAACAAATACTTCTGAGATCTCAGGTAAATAAAATAACCTATTGATAACTAATAGTAGTACACAAAAGTGTTTCAAAAACGATGTACCAAACAGAACGTACCAAAACAATACACTACAACTATAGAACTCCTTAAAGTCTGCGGACTAAACTGGTCTTTTTGTTCTTCTGGTACTCACATTAGTTGTTACTGTTAATATATTATTGCTATCGTTAATAAAGGTTTATTATTGGGTTGGGTTTATTAAAGTAGTTTTAGGTTTCAGCTAAAGTTAAAAAGAAAATAATGAACACAAAATAATTAAAAAGGCCTAAATCCATTAGAGGCAGATTTATTGTCCAGTATTTCTCTGTCTGGGAGTAGTTTCATCATCATAATTCAGCATCATACATCAACAGTCGGTGCTCAGACTAGAAAAGGGGTCTAATCAACTCGTTCTCAGGAAACAACAATAGAATCTTGTTCAATGTGTCTCTGAACTTTTATCAAGTGTTATGGCATAATTCTTACATACTTTTGCATCATTCATCATAAAAGACAGAGGTCATATAGCAGCTTTTTACATTTTTAAAAGGTTCAAATCAATGTAATCTAAAATAAGCATTGACCAGATTTACTGTGGCATTTTGTCATAATCCTATCTTATAACACTTATGATCATATACCAGCTTTTAAGCCTTAAATAAAGTGGTTTTCAGGAACAACAGTTACTGTTCAGTTTGACTGATGTGTGGAAGAATATTTATCAAAATTATTTTGATCATTTTGTTAACATGAGGGTCATTAATAATAGTGGTTATAAGGATGCATTTAAAGGCCTAGAACGCTGTCCAAATAAAGGTGTTTTCATGAAATTACAACATTATTTTTCTATATGTCTCCGGCTATAAGTGCAAGAACTTTTATTGAGATTTACTGTAGTATTTGGTCATTTGCAGCCCACAATTGAAAAGTCCAACTGAGTTACACCACTAGATGGTGCTATTATCTATTATATTACACATACCAGGATCCAAAGACTTATAAGACTCTAAAATAAAATAAGAGAGATTTAACCCTTTGTGTTTCATGAGACTTCCATAACATCATATGTACTAACATCTTTCTAAAGATGTTTAACGTGTTTGAACAATGAGCTGGTGAGAGCACTATTAGTGTAAATAAAATTGCAACAGGACACACCCACATCCAGGTTTACGGTCTGTTTATTTTCAAAGTAAAGCCCCCTTGGCCGATATGCAGTGGAACGGAAAGTAAGTGAAACAATCTGCACATCCACAAGTAACGTTAGGTTTACCTTTGTGAGCTGTGTGTGTTTTTTTCTTTCAGAGAACAGTTAACTGTTTTGATGAATATTTTTCTCATTCTGTCACTGAACACTGCTGAACCTGTTGAAGGTGGAAAGCAGACATATCTCACACTAGACACTGAAAATGAAAAAAAAAGAAAGTTTTTCCAGTGGGATAGAGCTTCAGTTTGTACACATCACCCTACTTTGGACACTCTAGTACGGCTGTGTCTCGCTGCAGGCAGGAGGGGTACGAGTAAATAAAAAAGTAAACATATAAACAAAAACAATTATTATTATTATTATTATTATTATTATTATTATTATGTAATGAAGAAATACATTTAGTAGTGTGACATTATATTTTGTGTATTCTGTTAATTATATTCACAAATACAGCATTGAAAAGTAGACAAATGGTTCTCACGACTGTTTACAATGTAACTGGCTGTGCTGCCATCAGGTGGTGTAATAAAAGTACTACATTAGGCCTTACAAATTAATTCATCAAGCTAGACATTTTTTGTTAATAGGTGATGCAAAGGATAACCAGGAACACAGTAATTACAGTCCAGACTTTAAAAAGTATTTATAATCTGATTGTACCTTTTGTTGGTCTGGCCCTCACAACAGTAACTCAACCCTGGACCAACCCTAGGCTCTAAATCAGGGGTTTGTTTATTCAGCAGCTGATATTTCTGATTGGACGTGCTCTGGTCAGAACTCAGTTTACATCAACAGTAAATGCAAATAACTTTTTTTTTGAGAGCATGATCTTTAAAAATAAACTTGCTATTCATAGGATCCTTTTTGCTGTCCATGTCTGCTTTGTGAATGTAGGCTAACTTACCGCTGCAGCGCTGTTTTCTCAAGCTACAAAGGGTTCAAACGGGAAAAAATCTAAATTTGTAATGCGTGATTAACTAGAGTAAAAAATTTAATAAATTAGTGTTGTTAAAATGTAATTAGTTTAATTCTTTAGATTTCTGTGTTCATGGCCAGGACTAACACAAACATAGAGAACAGAAAGTTAATTTGCAGAGAACAACTAAAATGTAAAACAAGGAAATTTATAAATTAAATGGCTCAAAAAATAGCATTAACAATATTACAATACAGACAACACATGCTAGACAAAAAGACATAAGGCTCGTCACTACTTTTGTCTTAAACACACTGAACCTGATTTTTTTTTTTCTTCTAGTGGTAGTGAAAATGGTTTAAACCCCAAATAGTGTATTGTAAGGTAGTGGCACTTAAAGCTTTTCTGTTGTCGTCCCTGTCTAAGATTCTACTCGCACCCACAAGCTAACGGCAAAAATCATGCTAACGGCTGCTGCTAACGGCTGCTGCTAACGGCTGCAGAGGCCTTTCAGCCTGTGGTAGGTCTGCAAAACATACAAAGTTTAATGTCAGATTATTCTTAATCATATTGGAGCTTTCTAATTGTAATCTTTCCTTTTTATCCTAAGGGTGTTACTTTAAACAGTCTCTCCTGGCTCTTTTTGTAAGAGTGCTGGAACTATGGCTACGAGAATAAAAACTATAAAACCAATGTAAGGTTTTTCTGTTTAATCCAACTTAAAAAAAAAGGTACAAGTACAGTCCTCGTACGCAATACGATTTTAGCACAAGGTTAGCCAACATATTGTGTTAATGCTCAACTTGACGTCACAAAAGTATTAGTAATCTATGGCCGCGCCCCTCGCAGGAAGGTGACCCACTGGTTCTAACTGGTTTCAACAGGAGAGGTATTAAGTGTCCTAGTCTAGGGTGCAATGTAGTGTAAAAGTGAGCAAATAACAAGTATAAAAAAGTTAGAGTGCATCTTAATAGAAAAACACTGACAGTCTGATAAACATTTACAGTTCGGTTAAAAATGTAACCGTGTTTTCTTGAACATATTTAAAAAAATATATATAGTTATTTAGTTAGTTGCAGCTGTCCAGGTCAGGTTTGTTTGGCTAGCAGGAACAGATCTGGTGCGATCGGGCAGCCATGAACATATTTGATATGTGGTACTAGGTTGTACAACCGTCCCAGTATCACCAGCCATGTTTTCATCTCATGTGAGCTAGCTTGACTGCTAGTTTGACCCTTGTTAGCCATTTCTATTTTTAGTTTACAACACAGTGATTCTAATAATACTTTTTTGAATTCATAGACATTTGTTCTTATAACATTATCCAAAAAAGTACATCAGAAAGAAAAGTACATTTTTTACCTCAAAAACAGTCTTTTGTGTATAACTCCGTCCGAAAGTTTCCAGTGTTGCTCCCTTTTTGAAAAAAATGGAGGGAAACTAACTGAGCATGTGCAGAGTGAGTGTCATCACTCTAGGTCGTCTCTGATTGGAGGAATTCAAAGCATTACAACTGTCCCCTGTTACAACTGTTCCTGGTCTCTCTACACACAGGTCTTTGGGTGGAGGGACTCCTCACAGAAAGGCCAAAGTCTGCTGAGGATGTTCAAGTCGACCGGGGTTTGAACTCACAACCTCCTGGGGGTAAGTCACGAGCACTAACTACTCTGCACTAGTACATGCCACTGTTAGCTATCTTTGTTTGAGTCCATTTTTTGTTCAGAATCTTTACGCAGTTGCTCAGCATCCACCTCCGGGTGCACTACTAGTGATAGTACCTCTATCTTTTATTCTCATAAGGCCCACATAAATCTACACAGAAACATAAAAGTAAACTGTAAACAGTATCATTGACACTCAAGGCAATACATGACAGAAAAGACTGCCAACAGTATAATAGTTAGAAAAATAAGTTACCTTCACAGGTTGTTTGTTCAATGGTTCTTTTGTTCTTTAAAAAAAATATTGTCTCTCCTTCTTCTTTAAAGTCTGGAAATGCCAGAATATGGCCAGTGTATTTTCTGTACTTTTTTTCTTGGCTACTGTACTTATTAAGTGAGACGAAAGGAGACAGAGGCCACCGTTTTTAAATTAAATGAAACTAAATGAAAAGTAACTAAACCCTAACACAACTTTTTTTAGTTAATGACCTGTAAGAATGGGGCTTTATTAGTGCTGTTCATTGATTTGAGTAAAACGTTTGATATTTGAGTATTAAGTATATTAATTCTACAATATATGGTATAAAAATGTCTGAGTGCTGCCCTTTATGGTTGTATTTTTCTATTTGAAGTTGCTTCCTTGCGTTGACATAAGTAGGCTCTACAAACGGCTCACTACCCACACCCCTGGCACAAGCTCAACACGCCCTTGGCTTAGGCACACGCCCCTGGTATAAGGGTTTACTGAAAACATCAGGCAAGTGTATATTAGCCTCTATTTATCATAGCTATTTATATAATTATTTAGATTATTTATATATATATATATATAGCCTAGTTAATCAGTATAGATGTAGTTACTACATAATGTAGTATTCTCAGAAACATAGTTAGTAGCCTAGTATTGCATCGGTTAGGATAGCGTCAGGTTAGCATAGATTTTTAGCATTAGCGTTATTAGCGTAGTGTTGTTGGTGTAGTCCAGCACTGCTGGACCAGTGACCAGTGTTTGCGTGCACTTGGCCTGGAACACCGTGAGTTTTCGCTGAGAGCTGGAGTTTGCAGCGGCATTTTAAGCGGGATACTTCTCCAACGCAGTGGAGGTGGAAATGGGTTTCTCCAAACAGCTCCTCCTGCATGGATTCCACCACCGTCTTGAGGTGAGTGAACATACATTTTAATTAAAAATTTATGCTTCTTTGTACTAGTAAAGCTAAAGTTAATTAATCAATTTAGTCATGTTGCTAGTTAGGTAAAGTAAGCTAAACGTTAGCTATAGCTACTCCTGATACTTGGCTAATGCGCTAATGAGCGTTGCTATAGTGTTAATACGTGTGGCCCAGTACACACAGTTATCTGGCTTTACTCTATCACTCAATATTCCGTTTGTTATTTCTCGTACACAGACAGCATTCTGCTGGACCTGTAGCAGAGGTGCAGCACTTAACGTTAGCACTAAAGACCTGTCACTGGCTTGTGACTCTGGACTTGACTGAACATGAACATCTCATGACTCATGTAACACTGTGAGTTTTGACTAAACACAGACTCAAAGACTGTCTTGGACTTGTGTGTTTTGTGTCAACTTTGCTAATTTGATTGAATGCGAAAATGCACACCATCGGTGTATGTTGTTTATCGCTGCTCCTCGGGGTAAACTGAGCAGAGCTGGAGCTGCAGAGGAGCAGTGTTGCCAACTTAGTGCCTTTGTCGCTATATTTATATATTCAGACCCCTCTAGCAACACATTTTCAGAAAAGCTACTAGCGACAAATTTAGCGACTTTTTCTGGAGTTATTGGAGACTTTTGGAGACTCTCTGAAGTGAAAGCTTTATGGCTCACGAAGGTAGGCAGTTCGATTCTCACTTTCCCCCCACTGTCGTTGTGTCCTTGAGCAAGACACTTAACCCACCTTGCCTCCAGTGGCTGTAACACTGGTAATTACTGTATAACAATGTAAGTCGCTTTGGATAAAAGCGTCAGCTAAATGAATGAATGTAAATGTAAAGCACACATCGTTCTTACTCTTCTCAATGAGCAGCAGGTGCTGCCCAAAGCACTCACAGGCGACCTAGTCCTCGCACAGCAGCCCCTCCCAGCTGCAGTCAGAGCAGGAGTTGTTCACCCCTCTACGTCCAGACAAGATTTTTTATTTCCATTCTTAACTGAGATGAGAAATGAGAAGAGCTTTATTGGGACATTCGGCTATATCATAATAAAATACAGTAGAAGAGACTATGTGAGCACGAATTTGTCAAGAAAGTACAATAGGCAGGCAGAACGCAAGAAAGTATGATGCGTAATTTACGCATAACGTCATCTAGCGACATTTAGCGACATTTTGGCCAGGCTTTAGCTACTTTCCTTTGAAAATAGTTGGCAACACTGCAGAGGAGACAGTGGACCACAGGCTGTGGCCAACCAGACCAACCCAGAAACAGTACACACGGATTAAAAGACTAACGCTTTCACGGAGGATATAATAATTGTTCAGAGTTAAATTACAATAAAAAGAGATCCACAGTAAAGTGGTGACTCAGATGACACATGTAGGCTTTGTCAAAAGTGAGTGTTTAGATATGTCTTCTTTATGAGAATATTTGTGTCACTAATATTATTTTTAAACATTTTAAAATGTTTTAAATAAATTAAAATAATATTGTAATTGTAAACACAAAAAAACACACAAAACAAGTTTTTTCCTAAGATGCCCAGAGAAAGTGGGTGCCAGCCTGAACCATTTGCTCCAGATCTGCAGGTGTGCAGGCAAACGTGAAGCCTATCAGGCACAGACACACACACACAGACACACACACACAGACACACACACACAGACACACACACAGAAACACACACACAGACACACACACACAGACACACACACACACACAGACACACACACAGAAACACATACACAGACACACACACACAGACACACACACACACACAGACAGAGACAAACACACACAGACACACACACACACACAGACACACACACAGAAACACACACACAGACACACACACACAGACACACACACACACACAGACAGAGACAAACACACACATACGCACACACACACACAGACACACACACACAGACACACACACACAGAAACACACACACAGACACACACAGACACACACACACAGACAGAGACAAACACACACAGACACACACACACACACACACACACATACAGACACACACACACAGACAGAGACAAACACACACAGACACACACACACAGACACACACACAGAAACACACACACAGACACACATACAGACACACACACACAGACAGACACACACACACACACATACAGACACACACACACAGACAGACACACAGACACACAGACAGACACACACACAGAGACACACACACACACACACAGACACACACACACACACATACAGACACACACACAGACAGACACACACACAGAGACACACACAGACACACACATAGACACACACAGACACAGACAGACACACACACACACAGACAGACACACACACACATACAGACACAGAGACACACACACACACACACAGACAGACAGACAGACACACACACACAGACACACACACAGACACACACAGACAGACAGACACACACACACACACATACACACACACACACACACACACACAGACAGACATACAGACACACACACACACACACACACATACACACACAGTACCAGGTTGTCAATGTAAATAAAGATTGGTTCTCAATTAACCTTGTTAAATAAAATATTGAAAAAAAGTTATCTTTTGGTTGAGTATATGTTATAAATGAGCTTCAGCTCTGGGTCTGTATTATTGTTTTAATATAATCTGCTGCTGCCAGTCTTTTGAGACTGGGAACAAGAGTTGTTCTGATGTACATACAGTCAGGCCTATAAAAATTAAGACATCAACACAATTCTGATCTTTTTGGCTTTATACACCACCACAATGGATTTGAAAAGAAACAAACATGTTCTTTAACTGCAAACTTTTAGCTTTAATTTGAGGGTATTTACATCCAAATCAGTTTAACGGTGTAGGAATTGTACATGTGCCTCCCACTTTTTAAGGAATTAAAGGTAATGGTACAGATTAACAATCATCAGGTAACTGCGGCTCCTTAAAGTCTTAAAAGTTATTAAATTCCATAATGTAAAAATAAGGCCTTAATTTGTATTAAAATGTCTTAAATCCATGTTTGAAAAGTCTTAAAAATACGACAACGTAAAGAACATTTTATTTTTATTTTAAAATGATGTAACATTATGTCTTTGTCACACAGAACAAAATAGGTGGGACTAACTAACAAATGACACGTTTGCAGCATGGTTAAGACCAGTTAGTGGCATGTGTTTGAGGTCCGTTGTATATTGTGCAGAGATCGTTTTAAAACTCGGAACAATGGAAAATTCTTTGGAGACCCACATGCAGTCAGAAAACACCAAACATTTCTCAGTTCTGTTCCTGTGTTACCAACTAGCTCAGGTTAGCAACAAAAAGAGGAATCCACACAGACCAACAAGGTAAATTTCCAATTGATTTATTAAGTCAGTTGATTTACTATGACAGACAAACAAAAGGTTTTCTCCAAAGATGGTGGCTCACCTGAAAGACCCAGAGATTGAGAGAGAGAGCAAAGGCAGGCTAGCCTATATATATATACTCTAAGCCCCTCCCCTCTCAGGTAAACCACACCTGACGACCCACCCACTTCACACAAGCCAACCCTCTTAAAGGGGAAGTTCAGGAGCTGGGTCGTCACATCCCCCCCTCACAAAGAAGCTGGCCAATGGAACCACCCGTCAGTGTAATTAACCAATTTGTTTCCCCTCACTCAGCAACTTTGGTACCTAAAGAAGCAAATTAAGAGAAGAGAGCAAATAATTAGTAAACACAAGACAGGCAAACACATTAGCATTTAAACAGCTCGAGATAGTGCATCAGCAAAGACATTGTCTGTGACTATAATATGGCAAATGTCAAGATTAAAAGGCTGTAAAAACAGACACCATCTCATAAGACGTTGATTTGGATTTTGTAGTGAGTGGAGGAATGTTAGAGGGTTGTGGTCCATAAAAACAACAAGAGGATTTTCTCCACCCCCCATATACACCTCAAAGTGTTGCAAAGCCCAGATCAGTGCCAGCGCCTCTTTTTCAACAATCGAATAGTTAAACTGATGTTTATTAAACTTTCGAGAAAAGAAACTAACTGGATGGACTAAACCATCCTCACCAGCCTGCAACAAGACAGCTCCTGCACCAACTCCACTAGCGTCTACTTGCAGCTGGAAACGCTTATTTAGCCGAGGAGCAGCCAAAACAGGAGCTGAGGACACTAATAATTTTACCTTCTCAAATACCTTCTGAGAATCAAGTGTCCATTCAAACTTAACTTTAGAGCTTAGCAGGTTGGTGAGTGGAGTAGCGATTGTTGAAAAGTCTTTGCAGAACTGCCTGTAGTAACCTGCCATTCCAAGGAACCTCATCAATTCTTTCTTAGAAGATGGTACAGGAAATTGATCTATTGCCTCAACTTTAGCCCGAATAGGTCTAACTGATCCCTGACCTACTACTTTTCCCAAGTAGGTTATTGTGCCTTTGGCAAACTCATATTTGGCCAAATTGACAGTAAGTTGAGCCCACAACAGACAATTGAACAAAGCATGAATTCGCTGTAAATGCTCTTCACATGTGTCACTAAAGATGACCACATCATCTAAATAGACGGCACAGCCCTGTAGGTCTGCAACAACCCGGTTCATCAGACTTTGAAATGTGGCTGGAGCATTCCTTAATCCAAAGGGCAACACTGCAGATTTCACTTTTTTATAGTTTTTACTGTCAACAGCATTTTACGCAGAAAACGCTTGCTGCGCTTTCCCACTAAGCACACACTGCAATAACAAAGTCTGTTCAGAATCGGACCACTTTCTTGTTTCAGCCAGCCTCTCAAAAAGTACAAAAAATGTGTCAGGGTCTTGTTCTGAAAACTTGGGCAGAAGTCTTAGATTAACAGAAACATCAAAATGATGGCTAGGCTCTAGAAACACAGGTAAATTTGGATCATTTAATTTACCATCTCTGATGAGGTCTAGCCTATAGCGCTCTAGACTCTGTTTCTCCTGTTCTTGTCTCAACTCTTCCTCACGTAGCCGAGACTCATTTCTTAGCTTTTCAAGCTCAAATTCATGTTCTTTGGCCCTTTCACGTTCAAACTCCAAAGCTTGTTTATGCTGCAACATTAACAGTTCTTTCTGTTGCTCAAAAGTTAAACCAGATACTAGCCCACCTGAAGGAGTAGATACAAGTTTAGAAGTACCAGGACTACAAACCTCTTCCATTTTTTCCACTAGAGCCTTCAAAGAACCCTTGCTCATTGAGCTCCTTCCTCACAATGTCAAAAATAGAATTTCTTCTGGATTGTTTGGGGACAACAATGTCAAAATGCTTGGCCACATCAACCAACTGCTTCTTACTTAATGTTCTCAAAGCTCTCTCACTTGGGTTTTCAAAAAAGTCAGCAACCGATGCCATGTCCACACAAGTGTATGTAGCCTCACAGCTGAATAATGACTACAATAACACTAAAGAAAAGCCACTAACCCAGAACTCACACCCAGAACTCACAATGCATTTACTCTGGATTTTAAGATAACCACCAATGCCTAAAATGCTTACAGCCTTGAAGGAAGGAGGCAGCCCCACTAGCTGACTACCTAGCCAAAACTAGCTAGCTAACTCAGCCCTAGTCTTCATACCAGACTTGTGGTGGGTGTTTTAAACACAGTTACCAATGACCCGGCCAAGCAACCAGCAAGCTGGCGACTCTCCTAGACAGTCACGCTTGTGTACCCGAGACAACTGCTCCAACCACGTGCCAGTACAAAAATAACAAACTAAAACAAAAAACAACGTGTCCAGTTTCCTGGGCCACGTTCTTAAGCCTACCAGGAACTATTCCCCCTTCCAAACAATCATGGCTGCATCACACCAATCAAATAATATTTAAGTAGCTTACTGAACTGTTTGGACCCAACATTTAAACCTCTCTACATGAGCCACCTTCTCACTGTGTGAAACTCTCTTCTCCAACAGTTTCTTCCTACTCAAAACACTCAATAACAGTACTGAATAATATGAGTAGAAAAACCATAAAATTCCAAAAAGCATCCCGGATGAGCCCCCATTTGTTACCAACTAGCTCAGGTTAGCAACAAAAAGAGGAATCCACACAGACCAACAAGGTAAATTTCCAATTGATTTATTAAGTCAGTTGATTTACTATGACAGACAAACAAAAGGTTTTCTCCAAAGATGGTGGCTCACCTGAAAGACCCAGAGATTGAGAGAGAGAACGCAAAGGCAGGCTAGCCTATATATATACTCTAAGCCCCTCCCCTCTCAGGTAAACCACACCTGACAACCCACCCACTTCACACAAGCCAACCCTCTTAAAGGGGAAGTTCAGGAGCTGGGTCGTCACATCCTGTTTTTGAGGCTCACCAATGGTTAACATCTTGTGGTGAAGCCTCTGTATTCACTCTGGTGACGTCTTCTCTTGAGTGTTGACTTTGACACTCATACACCTGCCTCCTGGAGAGTGTTCTTGATCTGACCAACTGTTTTTCTTCACCAGGGAAAGAATACATCCACCACAGTTGTTTTCCGTGGTCTTCCGGGTCTTTAGGTGTTGTTGCGCTCACCGGTGTGTTCTTTCTTTTTAAGGATGTTACAAACAGTTGATTTGGCCACACCTAAAGTTTTTGCGCTCTCTGATGGGTTGCTTTACTGACAGTGACAGCTCTTTGGATCTCATATTGAGAGTTGACAGCAGCAGTTTCCAAATGCAAAAAGCACACTTAAAATGAACTCTGAACCTTTTATCTGCTCTTTGTAAATGGAATAATGAGGGAATAACACACACCTGGCCATGGAACACCTGAGCAGCCAATTGTCCCATTATGTTTGGTCTCTTAAAAAGTTGGAAGGCACAAATACAAACTGTTGTAATTCCTACAGCGTTCATCTGATTTAGATGTAAATACCCTCAAAAGTCTCTAAAAGTCTGCAGTTAAAGCACATCTGGTTCATTTAATTTCAAATCCATTGTGATGGTGTATTGAGCCAAAAACATTATAATTGTGTAATAACCTAATTATTGAGTATATCACAATATTTTGTATTTTTCAAAAAACAACACTGTAAAAAGGAATTACAGACTTAAACATGTTTATTGACTAATTAGTAATTATATACCTGAGAATCCCTTTGTTATCTATTTTAAAGCTACAATCATACTTTTACCCTAGACAAAAGTTCTATACATCAGAATGTCTCTCTTACCAGTGTTTTGATTTGATGTTAAATTATTCTATAAAATGTAGTTATTCCTTGTTAATAATGAGCTTAATGGTAAAAAGGTTACAATAAGGACAACAAATAAGAAAACGGTTTTGAGTTAAAAATCTAGTATTCAGGTGTTTCATTGCTTGTGGAATGAAGGAAAGCTTGGACCTATTTTTCTTGAATAGAGGAAGGCAGTGCGATTGAATGGCAGCAAGACGTACTCAGAGAAGAGAGGGTGTCTTGTGTCAGAGAGAGGCTTCTGATCACTGAGGCTTAATCACGGGTTGAAGGAGGGCGTGAACAAATCTGTGAAGGTGAAGATGAGGACACATTGTTAACTGAAAGACCAATAAGAAACAAAGGCAAATAAAAGTAAACATTAAAAAATGTCACCAAACAGACTTTATGACTTGTGAAGATAAGCTTTAATACCTCTTGATTTCGGAGGCGGCCGAGGAGGTTCAAAAGTGCAACTGTGCGCTAATGTATTAACAATCCCGTGGGCATTCTCCAAAGCTCTGAGTCTGAGGTCCAGGTCTCTTATTTCTGCCAAATGCTTAACAATAGTGTCCACTCTGTAAGAGAATAATGATTATATTCTTTTGACTTGACATTGAGCCAATAATAACTCTCAAATCCATCAACAAGGCTACTGTCAGGTGTGCTTACTTGTCAGACATCCTTTTGAGACGCTCCGAGTCACTGCTTTTACTTTTCTCTTTTTGTGCTGTGATGTACCCCTCCATTTGTATTGTTTCTAACGTTGTTATGCGATCATCCGTTTTGCCTTTAAATTCCTTTACTAAGACATGACACAAGTGATAGTAAAAGTGTTCATCAGTTTATTTAGCCTCAACAAAAGGCAATTATTTGTATTAGATAAATCATAAAAAAACATTAAAAGTATGTGAGGCCCAACAGAACTAAGCAGTAGAAAATGAATAAAAAATAAATAAATTACTAACCAAAGTGGCCAATCTTGACAGAGGGCACTTTACAGATTTTCCTCTTGATAAAAATGTAAATGTGAGAGAGGATGATGAATGGTGGAGGCAGGTTGGGACGATTATGGTACTCAACAATCAGGTTATAGCGCTGAAACTTCCAGTGGATGTCACTTTTTTCCTGCACCTCAGAGAAGGTGTAGCTAAATGGACAAAGGTGGTCAGTGAAAATGTAAGGGCAAAGATAAAAACACACATTGAGACCACTTCTTACCTAAACATGGCAATGAGCAGATTGATGAGGAGAATGTTGGTGACGAGCAGATAAATGACCAGAAGAATAACCACCAGCCAGTTATTCTCGAAGCTTCTACAAGGCTCCTCACCCTCGTCGATCAAAGTGACGTTATTTGTGCAAGACATTTCCAAGTCCTTGGCAAAGACTGGTATAAACATAAAAACAATAAATAATTACATTATGTTTTGTTAAGTTGACATTGACTACAACTTGAAGATGTAAAAATTACAAAAGAAATAAACTACTAAAACATTTACCATCGATCTCTTCCACAGAATTTTCTCCAAAGATTTGCAAATATGGTCTGTAGAAAATCCGACGTAAGATACGATCTAAGCGTGGATCATAGGAGTAAATCAAAGCCTGATTGGCGACACCATACGCCATGATCCACACACCGAGGAAGAGGAGAAAGAAGAAGAGATCTTTCATCTGCACAAGGGAAGAGAAGGGTTACAAAGCTACAAATCTGGGTTAATAACTTCTTTGTTAATTTACTTCTATGTTTTTTAATATGTACCATTTTGCGGACCATAATGATTTTAGGTCCCAGATGTTTGTTAATGGCAAAAATATGAATGAGACGCAGACTAAAGACCATGTAGTCTACACACAGGACATCCCGACCAAATCTGTAGGACCAATGGAACATCCTACAACATAAACAGAAATAAAATGGAACAGCTCCCCCTTGTGACCAAGTATTTCCTTCACTACTTACAAAGACAAAATATTAAAATTGGATTGTTGCTGTGTACCTTAAGGTGAGTCCTACGATGAACAACATAATGGCAATGACGTCACATTTGTTCCATTCATCCTTAATATACACGCTTAATCTCTGCTGCATTGTCATGGTGCCCTGAAAAAAACTCTTAGGACATGAAACAGAACTCAGTTTAGTTTAATATGAATATTCTTCATAGAGTTAAAATATCTTACATGTCTGAGCCCTTACCTCCCTGATCTCTTCACATGCCATGGTGAACACCCAGAAGTACAGAACACACTCTGCAACAGAAGGACCTGCCGGTGGTGGAGGTTTAAAGTCCACCAGCAGAACATAGGCATAGAGCCCCAAGAAGAAGAAATACATGAACACATTGCCCAAAAAAGTGGTGACAGGTGCATCCCAGAACTGACACAACCTGGACATGATAAACTGACGCTTGGGGGAAGGTGCATCTTGTTCTTCATCACTGTAAAAAAACATATTATTAAATAAGTATAGACTGTATGCATGGGGCTGGAGAAGGACCAAGTCATTGATCGACTTCCGTACTACAGGCTGTATCTTGGGAACACCACTTTATGTATTTACAGCTTACCCAAAATTCACAAGGAAGAAACTCCATACTGAGCAGCACAGATTTAGCCACTTACAATGTACCCTTTAACTGCAATGAGACCATGAGAAAACTACCAGGAAACTGGCAGACGTTAGAAATCCTCTTACATTCAACCTACAGACAAAGTAAGCTGATTTCCAAAAGCCTAAGGCTGGGTTCTGCTCTTAGGGAGACAGAGCTGAAAACATCCTACACCTGACCTTTTGTGTGGAAATATCAGACAAACTCATTTCACAATAGATAACCTCCAGATCAAGTTGGATTTTCTACAGAAACAACTTGCGGCATTAGTTCCAGGGGAAGTCCTACAGGAGATCTCCAATGTCATACAGAAGATACACTTGCACAGCACAACAAGAGCAAGGATTGCCAGATCAAAAGTCACTCTGGACAGATGGGTAAAGAACAGCACTGGAGAAAGACCAAAGCATCAGCATTCTGCAGCAGACAAAGGAAGATGCAGTGTGATCCCGAACACACAGGACTACGAGTCCAGTATCAACAGCTTACTCAGGGACACCACCACCTACGAGACACTGAGATTGTTGTGTCCCCTCATACTTTGCCACAGACTATGAGCCGGCCTGTGGCAAATGTGAACAGTGGAAGTCTGAGCATTGTCATTATCATTATATTGTATTCAAATAAATTTTTACTCTAAAAGTTCTGATACTGTCCAGCTCTAATCTAAACAGACCTAAGACTTACCTGCTGTCTGAGGAAGAGGATACTGGGGAGAAGCCCTCATTATCTCGACCTGGACTATCCTTCTGATGGTTTTCTGGTTTCCTGTAGTATTTATAATGGTTAATATTTCACTTTTCTCTGTTACTGTCACCAGCAGCTGTTGGGTGAAGTGTACCTGAAAGAGATGAGGTTGGTGTAGCAGAGCACAGGGCAGAAGAAGGTGAGAAGCAGCTTCCACACTTCTGTGTCCCGCTTCATGTCACCCCACCAAATCTTAGACAAGAAAGACTTTGGGGGAAAAGAAACGAGGCAACAGTTTGTTAACAGGAGAGTATCCAGTACATCAGAGTCTGACCTGTATACAGTAAATATAAAGGGAAATACACAGTATAGGAGTCACCTGCACTCCATCGTGGCTGAAGAAAAGTCTTACATCAGCACCCATGCCCATCTGAAGGCAGGTGGTCCCACCCCAAAGTGAAGACTTTCTAATCAGCAAATTAAAAGAGCGAGTTTCATCACTCTGATAGCAAGAGCTAAAAATATCTGGAGAAGGAAATAGAGAGCAAAAAAAAGTTACATAAAGTGACACAACAATCATATACTCATATATGCATTTTCACATTTTCTCTTTTACATTCAACACATAAAACTCAAAAGTGTTCACACCATGTGCAAGGGCTTCAAACTTCTGTGCGTTCTCTTTCATTGAGAGTTTGGTTTCAGTTTCAGTCTCCAGTTTAGACATCCCCCTCAAAAGTGCACAGCCACTCAGAGCAGTAAGCACAGGCTCCTCAGCCTGGAGGAGACAAATAAGTAAATAAATGTTACACTGGGGCAGTCAGTAAAGAACATTTTAAACAATTTGATGAGCTCTACCATCTCCCAGAACAAAGTGGCCATCTCCTGTCGATTCTGCAGCACAGCCCAAAGAAAAAGATCAATCCAGGGAGTAATGATGATATCTTCTTCACAATTTTCATGAACAATCTTATATACTTCCTGCAATGGTAAAATAAGAGATTGTTTTAGAACAGTAGTTGAGTAGAAGGGAGGGACTATGGCACATTTGTTTGTTTTTATAGGCCTACCTCTTCAAAGCCGACATCTCCCATCAACATCATCTGTACCGCCATCACCTAAAGAAAACAAGGGTTTGGGTAAACTCTTTGTTCTTACTGAACCTTTCTTGCTTAAACTTCACCTGAATGAGTGTAATATCCTTCAGTGGGATGTTGGGGGCGTCTGGTGAGTTGGGCCCTGGAGCACCATTGGCTGTAGTTCCTTGTTGCTCCTCTATGCGGCGCAGCAGTAGGCGGTAGATAAGTGTCCCCTCTGGTATGTAGTGGTACAGGATTTTCAGTCGGTCACGTGTCAGGTATTCCTCAATGTTGAAGCCAATCTCAGTAAAAAGACGTACAAACTCTGGCTTATTATTGATCAATGCATCGGTCATGGATTCTTCCAAATCATCATACTAGGGAAAGAAAGAAATATTATGTAATATATCTCATTTAAAATTTTTGTAAGTTATATGAGCTTGTACCTTCCATGGGACGTCTCCATTAAAGAATTCACTCTTAGCAATGTCAGCTCTGTTCAATGTGACTGCTAGCTTCAACTTGAAAATGTCAGGGCTGGCTTCAACAGATGGACGCAGCTTACTCGCTGAAATATGAACATACAAACATTAATACAAGGACATGTTGGAACCTAAAGTTCCAGAAAATAAGGTTCTACTTGCCTCCAACTAAAGCTTTAAGCAGAACTGTAACAAACGCATTGGAATCCTCTTGCTCTCCGTGGTATATTGTAATAAAGCCTCTGTTGTTGTAAATGTACAAAGCCTGAAGGTGTACAGTTTAGAAAATTACATTTCAAGTCTATAATTTTTGTTCAATAAAGTTTAAAAGAGAACAAAAATCACAGAATGCATTTAATGTAGATTTTTCTTCGACCAAGTATGATGAAAATAAATGTTTAATTAAAGGACAATATCAAGCTACTTTATGGGCGGCCGTCAGGAGTGAATGTGTGTGAATGGGGTGAGTGAAAGCACGATGTAAAGCGCTTTGGGTGCCTGAGAAGGGTGCAGGAAAGCGCCATATAAATGCATGCCATTTACCATTTACCATATGCTTCCTGGGCATCTACTGTAATACCTTAATGGCCCACCAGAGGAATGTAGAGCCAAGTGTTTCACTAAAAGAAGTTCAAACTATAGCTGCCATTAAGAGGCTCTTCTCAACAAGGAACACTTCCATTCTGAACTGATGAAACATAAATGGAAAAACCTCCAAGAGCCTGTACCTGCTCCACTAGTTTGTCTGTCACTGCTTTTGAGGAAAAATGCTTCTTCACTCGTTCTGCCATTCTTTCCTTTAGCTCCACACTTGGGCCCGCCTCATTGTCTCTTTCATCTGATGGCTGAACAACAGGGTTCTCCACAACATCACTCAAGAAGTCTGCCAAGCCTCCAGAGCCAGCCAAGACCAACCAGGGAATGGAGTTTCTTAGAGACTGCTCGACTCTCTGTTGAGTACAAATGAGTACATCTGACAAACTAATCTGACAAAATCTGTTGGTTCTTCAAGTGCACTGAATAAACTAGATCCTATGATGATATAAAGGACTGTTTTTACCTCCAGCATGCTGGCCTCGCCTGACACCAGCATACAAAGGACAGGAATGTCAATACCACCACTACCTATAAAAAAACAGAGTTTGTAGCAACAAGACATTGAAAAGTACAGTACAATGTACAGTGGCTCAGGTGAGAGGTCGTTCTATAATCAGAGGGTTGGTTTGATTCCTGCTGTCTCTAGTTCATACTGTCGTGTCCTTGGGAAAGACACTTAACCCACCTTGCTTCCAGTGACACAGCTCGGGTGTTTGAATGTGTGAGAATGTGGGACAACTGATGGAAATTGGCCTAAGGCTACAGTTTTTACATTCATGTTTATTAACCTGCACTGTCCCAATCAAATACATTAATGTGTCTTTTGGGCACGACAAGTTATGATTAGTTGTGCAAATGACAGGTCCTCACTAACCGCAGAACCCTGTGCGTTGGTGAGAGATGTATTCTTCCAGTTTGGCCCTGAAGCCTGTCTCCCCCCCAGTCCGTCCCACACTCCCATCATCCACCAGCAGGAAAGCCTGGTAGTTGTTGTGCAGTGAGCGCGAGTCCCAGAGCTGTGAAAAATACTTGGCAGAAAATATGCCCTGTAAAGAAAAAAAAACTGATTACACAGTTGATTACATGCAGGGCTTTGTGAATCTCTAGATTTTTGTTTCTATACAAAATTTGAAAACATCATAAGAAAACAGTAATAAATGTCTAACCTGAGGGTTGATGAACAGGTCCCGATTGTGTACAAGTCCCCACGGAGCAATGCCCAATGCCACTAGTTTGTTAATGTTATCAGAGGAATCTGCAGTGGCATAATCCCGAACAGCTTCACCAACACACTTCCCTATGGCGTCACACAGGCCTGTGGTCATTATCCACGCTCCTGGAACAAACAATAAAATAATGAATTACCTCTTTGGAACGGCATAAAAAGTGTGAACCTTACTTTAGGATTGTTAAAATATGCTCAGTATGTCCTCAGTTGTACATAATGTAATGTTATTCTGTTCTATGTTAAGCATATTTGTATGCCACGAAAAGGGGAAACTAAAAATGTGTTTGCGTAATTAAGATGTTTGTCCCAGTTGACTTACAGTAACCTCCTTACTAAAAAGCTGTCTGACTGTGAGGCTGATGTGTCGCCAACTAGTTCAATAAATACGGCTAAGACGGCTAAAGATAATTCATCTCTCGTCTACTTTATCTTCAGAATACAACGCTAACTGCAAAAGTAATATAAAGAAACTCAACAGGTTATGGGCCCAGGAGTTCTTCGGAAGATAAGTTTGTCGTTTTCCACCGTTTAGAAAGTCGCAACGGACCGCGTGCTAATATGGTGGAACAACGGAGGACGTACAGTTAACCGCGACTGACATTCGACGGAGATGAGACTAAGTATGAACTTTGGGAGACCAAAATGTTGGGACATTTTCATTTATCAGGATTAAAGGACACGGTGCTAAAAGAACCTTAGTCAGAAGCAGAGATAGCAGCCGATGCAAAGAAAAATGCTGACGCATATGCTGAGCTAATTTTACTGTTAGATGATAAAAGCCTCTCATTAGTTATGAGGGATGCAACGACAGAAGAAAAGCCCTGAAAATATTAAGAGGGCATTATGCAGGGAGGGGAAAACCCCGCATAATCAGCTTATACACCATGTTGACGTTGCTTCAAAAAGCAAATGATGAAAGTGTAATGGACTATATCATCAGAGCAGAGTCAGCCATCACGGCACTGCGAAACGCAGGTGAAACGTTAGGAGATGGACTGCTAGTGGCTATGGTCTTAAAGGGATTGCCTGAGAGTTTTAAGCCGTTCGCATTACATGTGGCGCATACAGATGACAAAATCACTTTCGCGGAATTCAAGACTAAACTACGTAGCTTTGAAGAAACAGAAAAAATAAAAGCAGTTGAATTGAGCGACAGCGTGATGAAAACTCAAGGGAAAGCCAGACGATAACCCGCAAAGACAAGTGCACGTGGCTGGGTCACGGACGACACAGAGATAGTATGCTTCAAGTGTGGTACAAAAGGCCATCAAGTGAAAACATGTCGACAGAAAGTGTGGTGTAGTATCTGCAGAAGTGACACACACAAAGACACTACATGTAGACGTAAGGACGGGGACATTAAAGACAAAAAGGATGGTGTGAGTAAAGCTTAAGAAGATGTTGAGGACTACGTGTTCAAGATGAGAGATGAAGGGACCGGTGTCCAGTGGCAGCCTACATGCAACATTCAGGAGAAAAGTCTGATGGTGGACACGGGGGCTACCTCTCATATCATTACAGACATTACCATGTTTAGGAGTTTTGACAGCGCGTTCAGGCCAGAAACACACAGTGTCGAGCTGGCAGACGGCACTCGATGCAACGGGGTCGCTCAGCGGAAAGGAAATGCTGAGGTTTCCCTCATTGACAGTGGAGTTGCTGAAAGATGCTTTGTTTGTACCATCATACCCCCAAAACATCTTTTCAGTGAAGGCAGCGACCACAAGTGGGGCTACGGTTGTCTTTAAAGAAGATAAACCATGATAACCAGAGACGGTGCCAGATTCAACATTCATGTATACATTTACATTTATTCATTTAGCTGACGCTTTTATCCACTTTTATCTTCTACAGTAATTACCAGTGTTACAGCAGGCAAGGTGGGTTAAGTGTCTTGCCCAAGGACACAACAACAGTATGAACTTTGGGTATATGGCCGTATATGGCAAGTTGTATTATTTGCATACAGGGGCCGAATCTATTGATAAGTGTAATGCATGCCACGACATACAAACATGGCATGAAATTTTAGGCCACTGTAACTAAGACGATGTTCTTAAGTTGCAGGTTGTAGTCGAAGGCATGCAGATCAAGGGTAAAACATGCAAACTCAAACAAGAGTGTGAGGTGTGTATTCAGGGAAAATTTGCCCAAACCAGAAATAGGAACCCTGATACCAGAGCAAAGGCTCCTTTACAGATGGTACACACAGATCTTGCAGGTCCAGTAGCCACAGAGTTGATAGATGGTTACAAATATGCGCAGTCATTGACTGACGAATACTCAAGCGCAGTATTTGCATATTTCCTAAAGAGGAAAAGTGACACAGTACATGCTACTGAAAAGTTCCTAGCAGATGTATACCCTTATGGGAAAGTGACGTGTATGAGATCCGACAACGGAACAGAGTTTATGTGCAGTGATTTTCAAGCACTGCTGAGGAAAAACATAATTAGACATGAAACGTCAGCTCCATATTCCCCACACCAGAATAGAACTGCAGAGAGAGGTTGGCGTACTCTTTTTGAGATGGGTAGGTGCATGTTAACCGAAAGCGCACTACCAAAGCATCTATGGCACTACGCGGTGCAAACAGCAGCAGTGGTATGCAACAGATGTTTTACAGATGACGTACATGGTAGACTCCTTATGAATTGCTGACAAACAAGAAGCCTAATGTGTCTAAAATGCAAAAGTTTGGATCTGTGTGCTACACTTACAAACAGGACAAGGGAAAATTGGACTCCAGATGTGACCAGGGACGTTTTGTAGGTTATGACAAGAATAGCCCGGCTTATTTGGTGTATCATCCAGATACAAACAAAGTACAAAAACACAGGCTAGTGAAGTTTGTGAGAAAGATAGCTGTGGAAAAACAGACACAAACATGCGAGCCACATCTAAGCGATGGCTACAGCAATGAGAATCCTAGAACTAGTGAGGATACTCAGAGTAATGGTACCGAAAATGCTCAAGAACCAAGAGTACAGAGTAGGAGTACACATTATGATAGTCCAGGTGAAGTAATGATACCTAGTGACCACAATCAAACACAACAGAGTGTGACAAATGGTGAAACACAGAGTAGGAGATTCCCGACTAGAGAAAGAAAAAAGCCAAGTTTCTTAGATGACTTTGTAACTGAAGGCAGTGATAGTGACGTGGTTAATATCACGGTAGACTATTGCTGCAGAGCGGTGTGTGGTATTCCACAGACTTTTGAGGAAGCAATGAGGTCAACAAACTTAAAAGAATGGATAAAAGCCACGGATGAGGAAATCCAATCTCTAAACGAGAACAAAACGTTTACTCCGACAACACTGCCAATAGGCAAGAAAACAGTGGGAGGTAGATGGATCTACTCTATCAAGGCTGATGTGAATGGAAAAGACAAATACAAGGCACGGTTTGTGGCCAAGGGTTACAACCAGAGAATGGGAATAGACTATGGAGAGACATTTTCACCCACTGCAGACTTGACGAGTGTAAGGGTGGTACTACAGAAATCAGCACAGGAAAATTTACTCCTGCACCAAATGGATGTGAAAACAGTGTACTTACACGCTCCCATAGACTATGAGATTTACATCAATCCACCAGAGGGATATCAAGAGAAAGAGGGTATAGTTTACAAGTTAGAGAAATCATTTAGGGTTTGAAACAGTCCGGGCGAAGTTGGAATAAGGTTTTGCACGATTGTTTAACTGAGAATGGGTTTACACAAAACCCAGCAGACCACTGTGTTTATGCAAAAGAGTCTAAAGAATGGAAAGTGATCATAATTTCATGGGTTGATGACTTAATCATTGCCGCAAGCAATAAAGAGAAACTGAAAAGAAGTGAAAGAGATGCTTGCAGAAAAGTATAAAATGAAAGATCTGGGTGAATTCAAACATTTTCTAGGTATCGATTTCAGCCAATCAGATGGGTGTGTAAAAATGTCACAGGAAAAGTACACTAACAAGATACTACTACGTTTTAATATGCAAAACTGTAAGACCAGAGAAACACCCTGCAAGCAAAAGTTAGAGTAAACTGAGAATGCAGTAAAGAAAATGTCAGAATGTACAGAGAAGCTGTAGGAAGTCTTACATATTTGACTACTGTAGTGAATGTGGAAGATTAGGTGGAAGTTCGAGGACCGAAGGACTCAAATCCACAAGGACATTGAGTCAAAAAGTGAAGAATTAAAAGTAATTCAGCAATAGAAATAAAATGTTTAAGAGTAATGTCAAAGTTAAATGTAATTCAATGATGTTTTGGAAGTGTGAAAGAAAATGTTTTATGCAAAAAACAAAATGTCTTAAGTGTAAAAGACAACCAGGAGTTAAAGTTAAGAAGGCCTAGAATCAGCAGGTTAGAATATAGGTCAAATTTTGTCTGTGAGCAGAGAACAGGAAGTCATGACATGCAGACACACACAGAGCCTGGGACGGCAGCTACACACAAAAAGCTCACAATAGACAGGGCACTTGAAGTTCACAGAAGGCCGTGCCACTCATGGAGTTCATACCAGGACAGGGACACACACACAGAGTTTAGCACGACAACTACACAATAGCTCACAAGACAGGTCACAGGAGTTTACAGAAGACCCAGTGTCCTACTTACAAGAGTTCACAGAGTTTAAAAAAAATCTTGTCAGAGCGCATGTGTGTTGACGTCACGACTACACCCTGTCCAGATGGTATAAAAGGAAGACTTGAGACTCAGACAATTGGGTCTTGCCGTCTCTTTGATCCAAGGGCAATCCTGTATCAAAGTCAGAAAGGCATAAACCCCACTTTCCTCTTTTTTCTACTTCTCTCTATTTTCTTCTCTATTTTCTATATTTTCATCTTTCACTAGGGGTTGAAAAAGCAGTACTCCCAAAGGAACTTGGACGTCCGCTGGGTTTAAACGTCTTCCCCTCTTGAGGGTTAAAATCGAAGGCGCCTACTGCCCCCCGAATTCTGCTCTATTTTCTATATTTTCATCTTTCACTAGGGGTTGAAAAAGCAGTACTCCCAAAGGAACGTGGACGTCCGCTGGGTTTAAACGTCTTCCCCTCTTGAGGGTTAAAATCGAAGGTGCCTACTGCCCCCCGAATTCTGCTCTATTTTCTATATTTTCATCTTACACTAGGGGTTGAAAAAGCAGTACTCCCAAAGGAACGTGGATGTCCGCTGGGTTTAAACGTCTTCCCCTCTTGAGGGTTAAAATCGAAGGCGCCTACTGCCCCCCGAATTCTTCTCTACTTTCTCTACCTAACTCACTCTAAACTCTGAAACACACTCTAAACACCGCAGAAACAAACAACGTAAATATTCAAGTTGAGGGCAAATAACTAAAATATATTGTAAGGTGTAAAGATGTTGTGTTGTGAGTAAGGAATAAAATTTTACATGTTAAGTTTCATACTGTAACTTTTGTTAAATCATTTTAATAAAAACCTAGTCCCAAACTAGGACAAAGACATATTCATTCTCCAGGTCGTTCTTTAAACTCCAAACAGCCTCTCCCATCGACACAGAGGTCTGATTATCAGAATCAGACTCACAAACGGGCAGGCCGTCCAAATCGTCCACTGGACATCAGAATAACAGGGAAATTCGACCGCCGTACATAAGCCTAAGGTAAGACCTCTATTAAAATCCTCTATTAAAAAATGGGACTGTCTTGAGGGATAGCGCTCATTAGAGGAGTCACACACTTGGGGGCCCAATTTTTATAGACGGAGCTGTTTTAGGGTTAGATCAGACTTTAACCAACCGACTTGCAATCGGGTCTGGCATCCGCCTACAGTGATCTGTCAGCCGTAGAAGTCATTAATGTGTAGAAGTGAGTACTGTGTTAGAGTCTCATAAAAATAGGAAATAACAGGGAGTTAATCCTCACAGAAGGGACAACCTCCAAAAAATTTTAACTAACCGCTTGACCATTAGTGACCATTCGCGACACTACTTGCACCAGATTTGAGTTTCGTAGTGAGCAGGTTATCATAGTATTTAGCTGAACCTACAGAGGAACAATGGGTCACTGTGAAGCATGTACTTAGGTATCTCAAAGGCACAGTAGAGAAGGGGTTAAGTTTTAGGAGAAATGACTGTGAAAATCTAGGTATACAAGCCTACAGTGATGCTGACTGGGCAGCAGATACCAGTGACAGACGCAGTACTACGGGATACTGTGTGAATCTCAGTCAGAACAGCTCTCTAGTCTCGTGGAAGACTAGAAAGCAGCGAAGTGTTGCGCTATCAACATGTGAAGCGGAATATATGGCGCTGGCTTCAACCATACAAGAGTGTTTATACCTAGAACATTTACTGAGAGGTATTGATAACTACGAGTACACACAAACTGTAGTACACGAGGACAATCAGGGATCATTCGCTCTTGCCAAAAACCCTGTAAATAGACGAAGATGCAAGAACATAGACATAAAGTATCATTTTATCAGATCTATTGTAAATGAGGGAAGAGTAACCTTGATGTATTGTTCTACTGATAACATGATTGCTGATGTAATGACCAAACATGTAAATAAGTTGAAATTGAATAGATTTGCAGGTGTTATTTTTGGAGATTTATATGTGTTTGACAGAGGTCCACATTCCTTCTATTTTTTTTTTTTTTTTTTGCATGTATAGCAATCTGAGTACAAGTGGGAGTGTTAAAATATGCTCAGTATGTCCTCAGTTGTACATAATGTAATGTTATTCTGTTCTATGTTAAGCATATGTGTATGCCACAAAAAGGGGAAACTAAAAATGCGTTATTAATATATAATTGCATAATTAAGATGTTTGTCCCAGTTGACTTACAGTAACCTCCTTACTAAAAAGCTGTCTGACTGTGAGGCTGATGTGTCACCAACCAGTTCAATAAATACGGCTAAGACGGCTAAAGATAATTCATCTCTCGTCTACTTTATCTTCAGAATACAACGCTAACTGCAAAAGTAATATAAAGAAACTCAACAAGGATAGATTCATTTTTACTAAAGAAGTTTAGTAAAAATTAATTTATCCTAAAGTAATGCTTAGTAAAATTTTATATGGGGTTTTGTTTTTAAGTATAAACATTTTTTTTTGTTTTTTAGTGTGCATGCAATTTTTCTAAAAGGCATCAATGGCCCAGTGATAATTAATAGAATAACAAATTAGGGTCTTTAGATAGTTAGATACAGTACATATAGCTAAGAACAAACTATAAATAAAAGGTGGGAAAGCAGACTTTTACAGAATTTGGAGCATTATCACACAGGGTTTGTAGGGTTTATATCACCGAGGTATTATTCAGTTTTAAATCTCTTATTTACGATGGAGGGAAAAGGGCTCCAAACAGGAAATCAACTTAATTTGAGCAGAAGTCTAATGTGAAATGTTCTGCTGCATTGCTATTGCTGTAAAGTGAACTACACAAACACAAAAACAAAGGAAGTACACTTTTTAAGATGTATAATGTGGCTGAATTTATATGAGTTGTGTCTGACCTTCTGCGTGGGTATGATTATCTCAGCTTGATCTGGGGCCTCTAAGAGCACCGATAATAAGCTCTAGCTAAGAGAAGATTATTTTTGCAGTGTGTCACCTGCACTTACCATCAAAACAAACGGAAATGGCCAGTGTTCTACCAAATTAGGACCTGACCTCTGGGAGTCATACGGTCAAATGGTACCACATTTTGTAACCGCTATGCTTATTTTTTACTGTAAGTAACTTACACAATTAAAAAGTTCCAAGTGCAAAGGTGTAAGTGACTCAGATATTTAAAAAATAAAGTACATGCATCATGTTTAATACCTATAAACAAGCTTACACCACACGCAGGTCGGCCAGAACAAAAATCTTGATTAGGACTCTATAAAGGTCTTGAAAACTATCAGGTGCTTTACCTGTGCTTTGTGAAGCTTTCACCAGTCCCTGTCTGATGACCTCCCGTACCCAGGGCTTCACCTTTGTCTGACCTTCTCCGCCCACCACAGACACTACCAGGTTCGGTGGAGGCAGACCCCAGTGAGTTGTCATTAGTTTGTAAACCAAAGATGGGTCTGTGTCCTGTGACAGCCGCACGAACTATTGCCCCATATGAGGAAGAGGAGAGACTAGTATCAGAGACCATCACAAGAAAACACCACAAAGAGACCGGGACCTGATTATTTTAGATTATTAATGCCACAGGTATTTATTTATGATAAAGTAGGAGTTACCCAATATTGATACAAGTATGTTTTATTGTTCCCCAGAGACTAATCTAATGGTGAAAACCTTTGTTCAAGAATAGACTGTGGTGGAAATAAAATGAATCACTGATAAAGCCAGAGTATGTACAGTATCAGACAAAGAGACTCACATAGCTCTTCCCCTTGCTCCTGTCTCCTGCGAATTGCAGTTCTCCAAAGGCATCTGTGGGGTATTCAGAGGAGTGCTGGGCACTGTCCCAGTGGTTGACAATCACAGAGCTTGAACGGTCTCCCAGAGCCACTTCGCCGTGGGCATCTCTTGCACCTCCACACTGGCACCAACTGCCATCCCTGAAAGAAGGGAGAGGATCATGAGTTAATGTGAGAACAGGTCACCTTTTGAGGTATTACTACAAGCATTAATGAATATTGTATAAGTATAGGAAAAAGACTTCACAGTACCTGGAAGAATCCTCTACAAAGGTGGTGCAATCTATTGCTTTGAAGATTGTGGGGATCCAGCTCTAAAAAACAACACTGAGTTTTAAATACTGACCCTTTAGGCTGCTATCTCTGCCATCTCCCACCTTATACCTGTGTTTCCAGGATTATGAAGGCTAAACTAGAAACACTGACTGAGAAAAACCTGTTCGTAACAAACAGCCAGTTTGGAGAAGCAACTTAGCAGCAGAAGCCTACAGAACTGTGTAAGTGTATGTGATTCATGTCTTCTTGCCCACCGCTTTGACCTCACAATATAGGTAACTTTTGTTATTTTGTTATTTTTGTTTATAGTTAGTGGGTGCTCATAGTTCTCGTCAGGTTGGGTCATGTTCTTCTGGGACTAGACTAGACGGGACCTGCTCTCTGCAGCTGAGGCCTTGGGGAGTGTGTGTACGATACACCCCCACACGACCTCCACGTGTAATGTTATAAAATCTAAAGTTTCCTTTGTTCCCCGAGAAAACCTTCCCCTGTTCCATTGATACACGTGTCTGCTTTGCTTCTTCTTGCAAGAATAAACCTGGCCATGGCTTTTAAATTATACTCTGTCTGCGTGTCTCTGGATAAATATAAGGACATAAAGAATTCTTATAACACTTTAAAGATATTATTAAGGAACATTTATGTAAACTAACACTAATCTAACAGTTAGTAGACATCGTAAAACATGAGCTGTTTATCAATACCAAGTTCAGAAGTAAGGACTTGTGTTCTTGGGAGTATATAATGGCTCCAATCAGACCTTAATAGCTTATTTATCTTCAACATGTAGGCATTGTAAGTATTCTCTAAACTCAGTTGTTTAGAGAAGTCTGCATGTCTGTCATTAGTAGAAGTTACATAACTCTGCACTCCAAACATTATTCTACGATGCCATGTAAATGAAGCAAAGCCTGTTTTGTTGCTATGTCTTAGTGACCTCTGGCAACAAAAGCAGCTCATTCTTTATGTTTACTAGGCCGGAAGAGAAGACCCACCTGGTCCTTTTCAGATTTACGTATCTGGTCCCTGTTGCCTCCGTTTTCTCCCCCGTCGATCATGTTTTTCCTTTTTTTTCCGTCCCAGGTTGAAGGTTTTGTTTGACAGTGGCTGTGGTTCACTGGAAGCTTTTACACTTAGCTACGCTTAGACTGAGTCTTAAACCAACAAACGTAGGAGCAAAACAGGCCAACCACACAACCACACAGGTGAGAGTATGGTTTAAAGCTGTAGTTTGTAACTTTTTCATAGCTCATGCTCCCTCCCTCTCAGAGTTGTTCCCAGCCAATTCTTGTTTCGTCGTAACTTGTCGGCTAATTCAGCTGACTGAGGTGATTGTCTCAAAACAAGTTGTACCTGTTATTTTCACTTCTCACCTTCTTAATTTAGATCTTTGCGCTGTTGTTTGTGCTGTTTTAGTTTAATAAAGATATTATGATTCTTTTATAAGTCATATAAGGTCAGCCAGCCATGATGCCATTATTATTTAAAACAATATTATTAATAAATATTTTCAATGTTAAATGTAATTTCTGACCAAATGACAGGAACGGTTGCAAAAAAAAATCCTCTGTATATTGAAAAATTAGGTAAGTAAATTAATCTTTGGTTTGACTCTTTTGTGTATTAATACACAAATTAATCAAAGCAAAAATTAATTTGCTTAAGAAGCTATTTACAAATGAACTGGAATCTAATGCCATTAGTCAGCCACCTACATACACATCAACTTAAGCTTTGATAACCACAAAATAAGGAAAAATAGGTTTTTCATGTTGCTTTGAGTGTCACGAGCAGAAGACGTGATATAAATAATAATAATGCTTACAGGTTGTCTATTATCCATTCACTCCACAGCATCACACTGGTGGTGGTAAGCCGACTGAAGTGGCAGACATTTTGCGCGTACGGCCTCTCCAACCGCCACCAAACATTCTCACATTCATTCACACCTGGTACAACTGGTGCATGAATGTATTGTATAATTAATGTGCACAACTTTGTATAGGCCTACCTAATGAGACAAATGTATTTTTTACTAATATTTGCCCACATTGTTTAAAAAGGTTGCCAGAAGAAGTTAACTAATTTAATGTGTTCATGTTTTGGGTGATACTACCTTCAACAGTTAATCAGTGAGAGTCAGTTTGAATAAAATGTTAAATTATGTAGACAATGTCTAGTTTATAAAGAACATTATGAACAGTACATATTAGTACTTGTAGAAGATGATATAGTGTCTAGTTCTGAAGATGAAGAATAAAACACAGATCCTGAGCTGTGGCAGACATGAGCTTTATTTTCGGGAGCTGCAGGTGAAGCTGCTCCAGGTTGTTCTTCGTCACAGGTTTGACACAGGTCTAATCTTCATGTAACTGCTCTACAGTGGGTCACAGGACGTCCTGCTCTTCCTCACTGGGCACACAGAGATAGGGAAAAAAATTATGTTTAGCCAATAAAACAGAGAAATACAAAGCTGTTTCTGCAGGGTAAGTAACCAGACTTTGAGACCATATACGTGTATGCTTCTTAATTTAAACACTAACAGTCATCCAGGTGAAACTAAAATAAAAATACATGCTGCACATTTGTAGGGGTTTACTATTGTAAGGTTTAAACAGCAGTTAGCAGCAGCCGATATAGTTAGTTAGCAGAAATTGATGTTATTTGCTAATTGCTCCCCAACATTCACCGACGTTGGCTGAGCTAAACAAAGCTGATCAAGCTAACGCTAACGGCTAATGTCATCATGCTAACGACTGCTGCTAACGGTTGTTAATAACGACTGCTGCTAACGGTTGTTAATAACGGCTGCAGAGGCCTCTCCCTTTTCCTCTTGTCTCTCAGCCTGGGGTAAGTCTGCACATCTTTACAACGGAGTTTGTTTTAGCTCCTGCTGTTAATGTCAGATCATTATTTTGCAATATTGGAACTTTTTAATGGTAATAATTTTGGGCATGATCACATTTTTATTTTTGTCTGATAAACCAGTTCTTTTAAAGATAAACCCCCCTTCATTTGAGAGTCTTTTATATTAAGGATTCAGTATTTGATGGAGGCATACATTTACACTAAAATAATAAAGCCTCTTTACTATAGTATATAATACTATAATTATTGATCTAAACTAGATATTCTTTTAAGAGTAATGTCTGAAAACAATCGCTGTATGAAACCTTGTATGAAACATGCAACAGTGGGATCCCGATAATCAAGACTGTTTCTCTGCTGTTAGCGCTGATGCTAATGCTACATGCTAATACCTGCTTCTGCTGTAACACTGTCACTGATCAAGTTCATTTGTTTTGCCGGCCCTCGGGACCTCTTTGGACTCAAATGGAGTGTTCTGTAGGTTTACGTGCGTTGAGAGCGCCAAAGAGGAAATATACTCATTACTGGAAATGTATGGATTCGGATAAAGCAAGACAGAGAGCGCTTATCAGATGCTATATGTTTTCTGGATAGAGCACGCAGCAAGGTAAGGGCAAATATGTGTGTTTTCTGTCTTGTCAGTTGTAAGTCCCCCATAATTAACGGGGGTCTGTGTTTAAATGAAAGTTGTGTGGCGCTGTCACAGAGAGTTGACCGTTACATAAAACCATAGATAGTAAATAAAAATGGATGTAATCTGCCCATTGGTCCCCTGTTTACTGATATGACTCTAATTCATGGGCAAAAAAATGGCGATTACATCCGGACATTTCAGACTCCTTCGTCAGAGGATGTTACTAAAATGGGCAAAGGGAGTGTTGAATCGCAAGCGCGTGCGTGGGTAATTACGCCCACTCCGCGGTAGCCGAGGCTAAGGCTAATGCTAACCTGTTGCTAACACCAGGCTAACGCAAGTGGAGCTCTCCCGTTCCAGCTACATTTTTTTTTCACAGTGGGATTTTCCGCCCCTCTTGTTGCCATCGTTGGACTGCTCTCGTTCGTCGATAGTAAGTGGACTTCATTACTTTGACTGCATTTATCAACTAATTTAAAATCAACTCTAATGGCTGTTAAAACTTTTTTATTCTTTATGATAATTTTATTAGACGTTTTACTTGTAAGACCACTAAAGAAAGCAAAGACTTCAAACATATATATACGTTTATTCCTACTTCTGTTTTTTGTGTATGTTTTGGGGATTAAGCTATAATATTGAAAGATTGTTATCTGTCACATACTTTTTCTAAATAGATTTAAAACATTTATTAAATGTACAGAAAGAACCTGTAGATTATGCAATTAAAGCCATAATATTATAAATACTTCTAAATTAAAATAAAATGATTTTAGATTCATGAACACGCTATGTTTCTCTCTATAATATGTTATATAGTTAATATTTTATAAGCTATAATATAGCATATTAATCTAACTTTTTCTATTGTAGTTAAAAAGATGTAAAACATCACTTCTCACATTGCTCACTCCAAAGAACCCACTGCCCAGACAAGTAAGTGCAGTTACATGTTACTTGGGAGACTATATTTATCTTAGTTACAGCCACGTTATGCATAACTCTATTGTAGTTTTCACGATGGACCTGCCCTCTGCTCCCCTCCTTCTGCCTTCTTCACCTGGAAAGCAGAACTCCCAAGAACCCACTGCCCAGACAAGTAAGTCCAATTATGGCTGCATATTTAACCTTTTTTTAATTATTATTTTTTGAACAACTCAATTGTAACTTTTTTCACATTAATTTATGCATTCTTTCTACTTCTAGAAACTGTGTGGATCATTGGAGACAGCCATGTCCGGCGTGGAGCCCAGAGAGCTGCAGCAACAACACTTAGCCACCTCAGCCTTCCACATGCCCGGGTTTGCTGGTTTGGCCTTCGTTGGAGGGGGCTCCTGTCTTTTTTTGAGGGCACGTTGCAAAGAAGATCAGTGCCAGAGGTCCTCCTGATTCACTGTGCCGGGAATGACCTGAGCATTTTGTCCAGTGTCAAGGGTGAAGGTGGAAATAGCGAGAATGGGATGAGGAGTTTAAAATGACTGCTGCAGGATGGGACCCTGTGGAAAGTCAGAAAAACTCAAATAAAAATCACACAAAACTAATTCAAGTTGGCCTGTCTTGGTTGAAAGCCCACTCACCACGACTGGTACACAACACAATGTTAACACAATGTCAGCCAACTAGTTGTGTCCACAGTCAACTTGACACCACAAAAGTGATAGTAATCTATGGCCACGTCCCTCGCAGGAAGTATAACGAGTGCATCTCAATAGAAAAATACTAATACTAACAAATTGGTAAACTAAAAAGATTAGAAAAACAGCTTTCAGTCAGTCTGCCTTTTCTGTTCGAGCTTCTAAACAATTAAACATTATTCCAAATACCATCAGAGAAATGAATTTAAGTGGATTATTTTACTCTCTTTTAAAAATGTGTCTCTTCAGATCAGACTTGTCAGTATTAAAACCCTCTATGCCCTGCTGTTTTAACAACTTCTGTTTCTCTTTGTTTAATAAGATGTCTGTAGTGTAATGCATCTGATGCATGATTTCTATTTGTCCTTTTTAATATTGTTATTAATGATGTTTCTGATAAAGCTGCTGCTCGCTTGTGACTACAATTCTACTACACCTACAACTACAGTTCTACAATAACCCATGTGGACTAATGTTACTCTGGCATATTATACAGTTGTACTGTTGGTCAGTATGTACTGTCCTTGTAATAAAGATGACACATAAAGTTTTGGGTACCCTCAAATCAGTGCAGAAGCAATCCGTCTCAAAGTGTTGACTGCATGACCAACTGGAAGAGGTAGGAGTCCAGGTCTGTCTCCTCATCTTCAACACCCACTGATCCAGTCTGTCTGGATCACCGAGAGGAAAACTTAAACAAACAAACAAAAACTAGTTAACACATTAATTTAAGTGGATTATTTTAGTCTCTTTTAAAAATGTGTCTATTCAGTTCAAACTTGTCAGTATTAAAACCCTCTATGCCCTGCTGTTTTAACAACTTATGTTTCTCTTTGCTTAATAAGATGTCTGTAGTGTAAATAATGACTAATTCAAAACACATCTATTCAGACTGGCCTACTCACTCCCACCATAACTGCACTGTTCTGTCATCAACAAATAAGTTTTTATTTGTTGCGTTTAATTGTTGTCCTTGAGTATTTGAATTATGTGTAATTGATATGTAAAGCGTCTTTGCGTCCCCAGAAAAGCACTATATAAAATTGATGTAATAATAATAATAATAATAATGTGCTATTGTGTTTTTCCTATTGGTATAAGGTGACATAGAGTGTCCAGAAAAGCGTGTTATAAATAAAATATAATATTATTATTAATGCATGTTGTCTATTTGTCCTTTTTAATATTGACAGCGTGTTTTATTTGTGCTCCTAATGGCCTGCGTGTTATTAATGATGTTTCTGATAAAGCTGCTGATTGCTTGTGACTCACTGTGCAGTTCTACAATAACCCATGTGGACTAATGTTACTCTGGCATATTATACAGTTGTACTGTTGGTCAGTATGTACTGTCCTTGTAATAAAGATGACACATAAAATTTTAGGTACCCTCAAATCAGTGCAGAAGCTATCTCTCTCAAAGTGTTAACTGCACAACCGCCTGGAAGAGGTAGGAGTCCAGTTCTGTCTCCTCATCTTCAACACCCACTGGTCCAGTCTGTCTGGATCACCGAGAGGAAAACTTAAAACATACAGAAACACATTAGGTGCTATTATAACCTTAAAAGGTTACCAAACTAGTACAGTACATATAGCGTTACAATAACAATTGCAGGGCAGGATTAGGGTAGATAACAACAGGCTTCACATAAGATCATTGTCATAAGCTTGTAATAATTTCTATTTCAGATTTATAAATATTAAAATAGTAGTTTATACCTCAGATGTATTGAACAGCACTAGGTTCTAGGTACAGTTGTCACTTTATAACACACTCTGAAGGCAGTTCAATATAAGAGCATCAGAGACACCTTCTACACGTCCCAAACGGAGCTCATACACATAACGCTAGTGCAATCTTATGTGCAATAACGATTTCATAGAAAAAGTTAATTACTTTTTTTTGCGAGATAATCTTACATTATCTTAACACATAATGATAGCACGTTATTTTCAAAAGTCATTAGCGGTGGGCTTCAGAGCATTGACGGTAGCCTACCGGAGCGTATTTTCTACAGTCATTGTGTAGAGCACCCGGTGAATAATGCAGTTATATCACGTAGCGCTCATTTGCCCGTTATATGTAAAAGCCATAACATGCTTAATCCGATCACTTAAAAAAATATTACAGCTGAAATTAATAAATATATTGTTTTGCTGTTAAACTTGTTTAATAGCCATGTGTTATGGGAATTGTACATCTCCATCAGGGACGTACTGGGACTGAAATGCAGCCCGGGACTTTAAGACGGAGAGGCCTTTTACGCGAGTGCCCTTGGTGCACGAGCAGGATTTTTTGCAGTTATTTTCATTCTAATAGTGTTTTTATGGTATAAAGACAATCAGATTACGCTGAAGACCTTCAAGAAACTTTAGGATAACACCTGCCTCCTCAGGTTGTATAAGCAAGTCCACTGCACTGAACACAACCAAAACCTAATCTCAAACACATAAGTCACACAGTATACTGCGAACTACCAGCATGTCGTGTGTACAGTCAGTCGGAGTGATAAAATAGTTACAAATACTCACACACACTCATACACAAAAACTACAATGCAGTCCCATACAATAGAGATTTTGTGTGTGTGTGTGTGTGTGTGTGTGTGTGTATACTCACTTTCAACTCTCCCTGCCTCAGCTTCCCCTGTGCTGGACCCTGCCTCTGCTGGACCCTGTCTCTGCTTACTGATTGTACAGCTACATAACATATGCATGAGAAGAACATGAGTAATAAATATGACAAAGAATAATACATTTTCTAATTCAATCTGTGCTTCAGTCAGGTTATTATCTAGTATGTGGAACTATTGGCATTTTATCCTTTATGTAAATATGTAACATTGTGCTGTATTTTTCTATTTTTGTGTGCGTGTTCTTAATAAAGCTTTGATTGATTGATTGATATGCCTAATATGATTGCCTACCCAGCCCTGCACACTGACCCCTCTACCTGTCTGTTTCCTGCTCTTCTTCTCCTGCTGCTCCTTCTTTTCCTCTCTCCTGCTGCTGCTCCTATTCCTCTCTTCTCCTCCTCCTCTCTCCTGCTGCTCCTCCTCCTCTCTCTTCCTGCTGCTGCTGCTCCTCCTCCTCGGGGTATAAGTCTTTGGGCTTTATTTAAGTCTTTGGGCTTTATTGTGTCATGCATTCCTGACTATTTATATATTTTTAATGACACAGAATACTGTATTCATATTTGTATATTTATTATTATTGTATATTTAATGATTAGGTCAAATAAAATCAATCAATCAATCCTGCTCCTCTTCCTCTCTTCTCTCCTACTGCTGCTCCTCCTCCTCTCTCCTCCTGCTGTTGCTCCTCCTAAAACTGTCCTACCTCACATCACCAGCAGTCTTTTGAAGTTTACTCGACTCTGCAACTCTGTCTATGACTCCATCGTTGTCTAAAGTCATTAGGATCTCTTTCTCTGTGCACATTAGTATGAATGCCTCAAGACGCTCCTGTGTCAGGGTACTCCTCAGTCTGTTCTTTACATACTTGAGAGTAGAAAAGGTCCTCTCACAGGCCACTTGACTGAAAGAGAGTGTAAGCAAGAACTTGTAGGCCAGTCCAATGACGTGATAGGCATCAGTGAGGAGGTTGTATTTGGAGAGGATATGATAAGCACAAATTGCACAGTCTTTACAGGAGGTGCAGCTGGTGTTATTCAGTTCCATGTCTTCTCCATCTTCTGTCTCTTCTGCAGCCCGGACAGTGTATGACTCCAAATGTGGCAACTTAAGTCTCTCCCACTGGTTGGCCAGACTACAGAGCTCGGCATTGAGCCTTCCAGATGTTGCTCTTTCATCGAACCTAAGGAGGCATTTACTGAGTTGTTTGAGGGATTCAGATGGAAGCCCCCTATCTCTTAGTGTACCAAAGTTCCTTGGGTCGAGGCATGCAAAATCATCATAAAGAGCTCCATTTGCAGAATAGCGAGCGTGAATGTTCTGAGTCACTGTGTCCAAAATGACATTGTGCACCTTGATCCTGTACTGATCCTCTGTATTCAACGAATGTTCTTCCTCTGCTACTTCACCTGGCATGGACTTCTTCTTTCTGATTTTTTTTTTCAGGTAGAGCCCCCTGAACCACCTCTTTAGATCCATTCTCCTCCAGCTCCTTGTTAGCCCATTCAACAAAGATATTTGCAGCTTTTGTGACACCATCCATGTCCCTGTTGCAGGATTTTAGGCTGTCTTGGGCCCCCATAACTAGTCGATGAGCAGTGATTAGGTCCATGCCACTGGTCTGGAGGTATCTGGAAAGTGGTGAGGTAATCTCAAAGATTCTCAAGAATAGCTGTGCTGTCAGCACCGTCTCATGCTTCAGTAGGGACTCCATGTACCCCTTAGCTCTTGCTCTGACATGTGCTTTGATTGACATATCTTCCACTATCCTTTTCATTGTCAGGGTTACCAAAACAGCCAAATATCTTGCTTAGGGCCTGGTCCTTGGCCTACCATCTTGTCTCCCCGATAGGAGACAGCCGTCTGTGTCGCTTGTCATCACTGACTTCCTCCCACATTTTCATACGCTTGTATGAGTCCTTGATAAATACAGCAACATCATTCACTATGGAGAAAAGGGATGCACTTTCTATCACAGCACTCGTGGTGTCACCCAGAACAAGATTGAGCACATGTGCATAGCACCAGATGTGCACTTGGTTAGGAGACTCTGATGCCAGTAAAGCAGAGAACCCCTTGTACTGGCCTTGCATGTTTGCAGCTCCATAGGTTGAGTTGCCAACACAGTTCCTAAGCTCAATATCCACCTTTGCTAGAGTTTTTTTAAGTAGCTCCACAAAATACTCTCCAGTTGCTGACTCACAATCAACCACACCTATGAGCTTCTCATGGACCACATCAGTCACATATCTGAGGATAACAGCACATTGGTCTGTGGAGGTAATATCTTGTGTGGTGTCAATCTGCAGAGAAAACATTCCTGCTTGCCTTACTTCTCTTGAAATGCTTTCTTTGATTAAGTGGCTGATTACATCAATCACTTTGTTGACAGATGTTTTAGACAGCAGTGTAACGAAAGATCCTCTGCCTTTAACCCCGGTCTTATTTAGGCTTTGGCTTTTTTGTACACATTCATTTAAATGTTCTTGCAGAGAGACATCGAATTTGCTCAGCAGAAGGATCATTTCCAAGAAGTTTCCATGATCAACAGCAATGTTGTCCCATGTGTATGCAGCTTCTAATTTGGTGCCTCTATAGCTAAGACCACACTTTCCAATGACTTTTATCACTTCAATGACACGGTCCATGACTTGGCGTTTCTTTCTGACTTGGTCACGGTGAAGAGACACTTGTTTTCCACTTAGTAAGCTTACTATGTCTGCTTGACTGGCCATCATAAAATATGCTTCTGCACTGTCTCTGTGAACTTGGTTTCTTTCATGCTCTTCTATTCTCTGATGTACATGCTTCCAGGCTTTCATTCTCCCCTTAATGAACGCACTTTCACTTGCAGATGGCTTTGCATATGCCAAACATACTGTGCAGTAGAGGGAGTTTTCTTTCTTACAGTATGTGAGCCACTTTCTCATAATACCATCTTTAGTATGATAGATAGTCGTGCCTTTTCTGGTGGGTTGTTGAGGGTGGTAAGAAAAAAAAAAATCTAAATCTTTGGAGGCCGGACGTGTATAAAAATCAAAGCCCTCATCTTCAGCTCTGTTTAGGTCTATCCTTGGTGCATCTTCACCTGTGTTGGACCCTGCCTCTGTCTGTACTGGTTGTACTGCATGAGAAGAACGTGACATCACTATATCTTATTCTATCTATGCATAATATGATTGCCTACCCAGTCCTGCACACTGCCCCTGTACCTGTCACTGTTTTTGTTCTTGTTCCATTCTCCTCCTGCTCCTCCTGCTCTGCTTTCTCCTGCTGCTTTCCTTCCTCCTGCTCCTCCTTCTTCTGCTCTGCTTTCTCCTGCTGCTCCTCCTTCTCTCCCTCATCAACATGACTGCAGGGGTCATCATCAAACTGTCCCTCTCCATCACTGACCTTAACAGCTAATATAGAGAATGGCAAATGACACTGTATACATACATACATAGACTCCTTAACTATTTTCTTAGTGGTACGGTACCAATACAATACATTCGTTTTTAAATCAATAAACTCCTTTTCAAATCAATGTTTTGTGTCATTTATCACTAAGGCTGGTGACAGACTGGATACGTGGCATGTCCGTTTTTATTTCAGCTCCCATGTTAACAGCTGCGTGACACAGGGCCTGAGCCACGCGGAAAACGCGTGCATGCTAATGATAGAACATGCTATTTTTCACGTGACGCGCAAGCGTGTTGGAAGCCTTTCCAGCCAAAATAGAATAGGAAAAGATGTTTATGTCATTTTGACACGAATAAATATTAATAAATTACATTTTGATATTTGAGAGTCTCTAGGTTTTGACATAAATGTAATTTAAACAAATGTATTACCAGAGGTTTATTTTTATTTTTTACCAGAGTCTTATCATATTATGTCACCAAGCAGCAGCGCCGCGTCAGACACGTTTCTGGTGTGCAAAGACCGGGCAAAGACATGGAAAACACTATGCAAACACCACGCAGCTTACACTCAACAGAAACGCCACGCTCACGCACAGTCAGCCAGCCAGCCTGTCGCCGCCCCTCGCCGGCCTAATCGTGCACCTGTCATATCCATGCTGCTGGGTCCTTCCTCATCTGCACCTCCTGCCACAGCACCCTTTTCAGTGCGGAAAAGGTCCGTTAATTTGGCACATTTAGCTGCCTCTTGTGCCAACATTTTTTTCTTTTTCATTCTTATTTTTTCGGCCCCACCCATTTCTTTCTCTTCTTTCCTTCGTTTTGCCATTTTTACCGTCTGTCTCTGTTGAATTCACACAAACTCAAACCTAACAAAGTAAACTTCTTTGATCGGCGCCTTTGAGCCAATCGGATGTCAGGAAATACGAGGATCAGTCCAAGTTGGGAGGGGCCCCTCGTATCCCCCCTTAAGATTGGAAGTATTGGTTTGGCCCAGTCTGAAACACACACACACAGACAGACACACAGCTGCGTTCCGCTGCAGCTGAGCGGCCGGCCACAGGCCGGTACGGTAGCGTATCATATAAAATAAATAATAATAATAAAAAATAATAATAAAAAATTTGACCACCGGCCGATTCGGTCTGAAATGGACCGGCCGTTCGGGATTGTTCCCGGTATTCCCGATTGCCAATCCGTCCCTGATCTCCATTAATGTTATATATTATGCTCTCACTCCTGCTCCAGTTCACATGCTTATCCACACACAAGTACATCTAATCATTGTATAGGGACACTCTGTCCTGTACACTTAGACACACATCTCTGACTGACACGTCAGCTCAATACACGTCCATCCACGACCCTGGAGCTGGGGGCTGGCATAATGTAAACCTATAAAGCCTCATGTATTGTTTACACCTTTAAGCAAAACCTTCCACGTACCATTGTTCATGTGTGTCCGTTTTGCTTCTCTTTGCAAAGATTAAACCTGTCTATTATTGTCAAATCCTATGCCGTCTCCATCGTCTGCTCATTTAATCTGTAACCAAAATTCTCTTAACACCATGTTCGTAATGCAAATAGTGTTTTTGAGCCTTGATATATTGTATATCTGGATCTTTTTTTTAAAGCATAAAGCAAAGCCAGTAAAAATAAATTAAAAATTCTACCTTAATTGTATTATAATTAACATAGAATTCTAAATTACCGTACTCGATGTAATTTTGATGGGTAAAAGTTGTTAGCTCGGCTAAATAGCTAAGTAATGCTATATATTTAGCCGTGTAAGATCCCTCAAAACCACCCATAAAACCAAGAAAATAGTATTACTCACCGAAAAACTGAAGACCACACTTCTTGGGGGGTCTGTTAGTACAGCCAACAGCACAGCAAGCCATTTACACAACTTTCTTCTTAAATACTCAGAGAACAGCCGACGGTAAAGTAAAAGTACAGAAGCCTGACACACTGATCCTAACATGCGCCAAGCCAGCAAGTATCACGGAGGAGCTAACTAGCCACTTGTTAGCCAGCTAGCCACACGACGTGCGTGAGGCTCGGTGATTGCCACATGCGAGTCAAGATAACCACACCCACAAGTATGCACAAAACTAAACTTTTCAGATAGCATAAACGGACGTAATAATCAAAAATCCCCCCCCCCCCCCCCCAGAGTTGTCACATGGTAAAAACTTACCTCTAGAGACAGGAGCCATCTTTTGTACCAGGCTGTAAACATGTTTTTTACACCCGTAAAGTCGCCATTGGGTTTCTCCTTATATTTCCGCATTTGGAGCCTGCCCTCTGGTGGACGGCGGTATATTGCCGTATTTCGAGGTATTTTGACGTATGGCGGCGACCTTACGCAGGGACCGTTTAGGAGGTTCCATCTGAGACGCTTGCATAAAACGCTCTTGTTCTGTTATTCCTTTACAATATTTCATCTCCCGGCTCTGCTCATTCACGCTGTTCGGTTTTGCTGCAGAGAATATTTTTTCATGTAAAGGTGGGGAGATCCAAAAATGTTGCACTGTCAGTTTGTGGAATTCTTCTACTCATTACTCATTAGCTACTAGTTGCCTTCTTATCCCTTTTTTCTGTCCCATGTATGTTGCCAACTTAGCGCCTTTGTCGCTATATTTAGCGAGTATTCAGACCCCTCTAGTGACAAATTTTAAAAAAAGCGACTAGCGACAAATCTAACGACTTTTTCTGGAGTTACTGGAGACTTTTGGAGACTCTCTGAAGTGAAAGCACACATTGTTCTTCTCAATGAGCAGCGGGCACTACCGCGGGCCCCACCCCCATCCCAAAGCACTCACAGGCGGCCCAGTCCTCGTGCAGCCCCTCCCAGCTGCAGTCAGAGCAGGAGTCGTTCACCCCTCCACGTCCAGCCACCACTGGTGGATCCCGTGTGTTTTTACTCACCTTTTGTCTCTTCAGCGACTTTATTCCTTTCTCTCCTACAGCTTTCATCACAATCAGATGCACAATGCACATGGTCAATATGCAAGTGAGGCGATGGTGTCATTTAGCGACTTATAGAATATATAGCCAATAGCTACTTTCCTTACTGATTTGATTGATTTGATTTCCATTCTTTTTGTGTGTTTATCAGTTAATTAAGATGAGAAATGAGAGGAGCTTTATTGGGACAGTTGGCTAAATCATAATAAAATACAGTAGAAGAGACTATGTGAGCACAAATTAATTAATTAGGCTTTAGCTACTTTCCTTTGAAAATAGTTGACAACACTGCATGTATGAAATCTACCACACATCCATTTGTCGGCTAAATTAATGTCTGCATCTTGTGAAAAAGAAAACACGTAACAAATCTGAATATGATCCTCCATATACTTTAATATTATCATAAGTTGTATGTATATGTCGAGCATGTGCATAAGGCCCCATCGGTCCTATTCATTATCTTTATGGACAGGATTTCTAGGCTTGGCCAGGGGCCTCAGGGAGTTTGGTTTGGGAACCACAGGATCTCTTCTCTGCATTTTGCAGATGACGTTGTCCTGTTGGCTTCATTAAACCAGAACCTTCAGCTGCACTAGGATGGTTTGCAGCCGAGTGTGAAGCGGCTGGGATGAGAATCAGCTCCTCCAAGTCTGAGGCTATGGTTCTTGGGTGGCTCAGGCATTTGTTCCAGATTCCTCCCCGACGCCTGGATGTTCTGGGCCTTGTCCCACCGGGAGGAGGCCCTGGGGATGACCTAGGACAGGCTGGAGGGACTATGTCTCTCGGCTGGCTGCAGAACGCCTAGGTAGAGCTGGTGGAAATGCCTGGGGGGAGGGGAGTCTGGGTGCTTCTGCTTAGGCTGCTGTCCCTGCGACCTGGCCCCGGATCAGCAGAAGAAAATGGATGGATGGAAAGTAAAATACAGTAAGTTAAAAATGCTGTAAGTACAAAAAAACAACTTTTTATTATAAGGGCAATGACCTGTGACTTGTCTTCTTGCTCTTTTTTAGCTGATATCTTCAGCAACGAAGAGTTCTCAGCCTCAATCACTGACTGTGTCAAAAAGAACTCACATTTATTTATGAGTGGTTTTCCAACCAAACCAGACACATCATGTGTTTATAGTTTGGGCACTTAAACTGCCTTAAATTGAATGTAAAAGATATTTACTCTTCTCTACTGTCTGGCTGTTTAGTACAGTGTTTGTACTATTTGCATGACCTCATACTACATTTAGTCTTGAATGAGTGTCTGGCGCCATCTTGTGAAAAGCAACCGCCAGCACCAGTGCATCGGGCTGCGTCATTATCGTACGTCACCCGGAAGTTCCTTCTGCCCCACTACCATGTGGATGTATTTATAGACCTGTTTAAAGAAATTTAACAAGAATCATATGGACAGGATTTCTAGGCGTAACTAAGGCACTTTTTATTTGTGCCTTCGTTCCACAAACAAGCAGTGATCATGACTATATGACTCAGACATCTTTTTTAGAAAAAAAAAAAACAAAACATTTTTATTTTGTTTTTAAAAATGTATGAATATAAAATATCAGCATGTTACAGTAATTTGAAAAAAAAAGATAACAGAACCAATACAATGCATGCACTGTGTTAATAAAATATAACCAGCCATCTGTCAAAATTCCAACTCAAGCTGTACATTAAAATAAAATATTTAATACCACATTTAGGATTTTACATTTTAACATTTAAGTTCATGTTTTAGCAGACTCATTCCCAAAATTTGCTTTGCATCAGTTTCCCACGACTGGCTCCACACATACATAACATACAACAAAGAAGAAAACAATGTTTGTAAGGATAGCAGTATAATTCAGTTAAAATTATATTGTACAGTATTCAGGTATTTTATTGCTTGAGTTTTTTTATTTTTCTTGAAAAGAGTTGGGCAGAAGTGGCAACTGGAGGGAAGCAGCACGAACTCAGAAAAGAGAGGGTGTCTTGCGTCAGAGAAAGGCCTCCTGATCACTGAGGCTTAATCATGGGTTGAAGGAGGGCGTGAACAAATCTGTGAAGCTGAAGATGAGGACACATGGTTAACTGAAATAAGCAACCAATAAGCAACAAATGAAAATAATAAAAAAAAAAAAAACAAGACTTCATGACTAAGCTTTAATACCTCTTGATTTCAGAGGAGGCCGAGAAGGTTTAAAAGTGCTACTGTGCGATAATGTATCAACAATCCAGTTCAGAGAATTTTCCAGAGCTCTGAGTCTGAGGTCCAAGTCTCCATTTTCACTCAAATGTTTAACAACAGTGTCCACTCTGTAAGAGAAAAATGATTATATTCTTTTGACTTGACAGTGAGATAATAATAATTCCAACTCTCAAAGCCAGCAACAGTGTGACTGTCAGGTGTGCTTACTTGTCAGACATCCTTTTGAGACGCTCCGAGTCACTGCTTTTACTTTTCTCTTTCTGTGCAATGCAGTAGTCCTCCATTTGTAATGTTTCCAACGTCATTATCTGATCGTCATCTTTCCCTTTAAATTTCTTCACTAAGACACAACAAGTAACAGTAAAAGTGTTCATAAGTTTATTGAGCCTCAACAAAAGGAAATTACTAACTAATTAAAGAAAAGATTTGAGTAACAGCATCTGGACTAAGTTTTCAAAAACTTAGTCCAGATGTTGTTACTCAAACCTTTTCTTCAAGATGTCCTGGATGACTGAGAACCTTCACAGACATACTAACTAATTACTAACCAAAGTGGCCAATCTTGACAGGGGGCACCTTACGGATTTTCCTCTTGATAAAAAGATTAATGTGAGAGAGGATGATGAACGGTGGAGGCAGGTGGGGCCGATTATGGTACTCTACAATCAGGTTGAGGCGCTGGAACTTCCAGTGGATGTCACTGTTGGCCTGCACCTTAGAGAAAGTGTGGCTAAATGGGCAAAACGTGGTCAGTCAAAATGTAATCAAAGGACGAAGCATAAGCTGATATTTGTGCCCTAGAAACTGAATCTGAATGTCTTCACTTTGAATTTGAAGTGCTCCAACTAAATCTGATTTGCTCAAGCTGAATTAATTCTTTTTTAAACAGAATTTATTGGAGTAAATTGAAAATGAATTTATATTTTGAAACTGCTTTTATTTGGTTTGGAACTGCTTTTACAGAGTTGAATTTTTTGTTCTGCAATTCATTTTCAGTTCTAAAATTCAGTTTTCTGAACCACACATCTGGGTCTTGGAGAGAGCAATGCAGCCACAATGAGGAGGAGAAAGAGAGGTGCATCAGACAATGTGGTGTGAACATGTTCTCCATAAAAACCCAGAGTACAGAGGGGAGCAGTCAGTAGCTGCCCAAGACTAAGACCACAGCTCAAATTCTGGGTGTAAGCTTCTCACTGTTGTCTTCAGGTCTTCACCGAGATCCCCACTGGGACAATTATTGCAGCATAATTGTGATAACTCATCAGACTAGAGAGATAAACGCAGGAGATATGTTGCAGGGACAGTGGAAGCTGCAGAACGGGAGTTTAGAACATGTTCACACTGCATTTGATTCAAGATTCACCTCTCTGTCTCTTTTATGAGACTCCTCTGCATCTGCCCAATGCTCCAGTCAGCTCCAGTGACAGCGGGTGGGGCACATTCTGCCCCAGTATACTTTTCCTAATGTAGGTTATAACAGTAGCCACACATCACAATACCACAGTTCTCTAACTCTGGGCTCGATAGCTTTCCAAGAGCCGGATGTGTGGCTCAGAAAACTTAATTTTAAAATTGAAACTGAATTGTAAAACTAAATTTTAAACTCTGGAAAAGAAGTTCCAAACCAAATGACTTAAATTTCAAAATATAAATCTATTTACAATTTACAGCAATTTATTTACAAATAAATACATTTGGTTTTAAATTACAATTTTTAAATTTGAGTTTTAAAAAAGCATTCGTACAATTTGAGCAATTCAGATTCAAGTACAACATAATTTAGTTTCTAGTAGCACAAATTTGAGCCCATAACAGAGCTACAAACACAGATTGAGGCCACTTCTTACCTAAACATGGCAATGAGCAGGTTTATGAGGACAATGTTGGTAACGAGCAGATAAATGACCAGAAGAATAACCACCAGCCAGTTATTGTCCATGTTCCTACAAGGTTCCTGACCCTCCGCAATTGAAGTGACGTTATCTGTGCATGACATGTTCCAGTTCTTGGCAAAGACTTGTATAAATATAAAAACAAGCATTACATTATGTTTTGTATTTAAGTTTTGTGTTAAGAGTACAACTACAAAAACATTTACCATCAATCTCTTCTACAGAATTTTCTCCAAAGATTTGCAAATATGGCCTGTAGAAAACCCGACGTAAGATACGATCTAAGCGTGGATCATAGGAGTAAATCAAAGCTTGATTGGCGACACCATACGCCATGAGCCACACACCGAGGAAGAAGAGAAAGAAGAAGAGATCTTTCATCTGCACAAGGGAAGAGAAGGGTTACAAAGCTACAAACCTGGGTTAATAACTTCTTTGTTAATTTACTTCTATGGACTTAATGTTTTTTTATTATGTACCATCTTGCCGACCATAATGATTTTAGGTCCCAACTGTTCGTGAATGGCAAAGATATGAATGAGACGCAGACTAAAGACCATGTAGTCTACACACAGGACATCCCGACCATGTTTGTAGGACCAATGGAACATCCTACAACATAAACAGAAATAAAATGGAACAGCTCCCCCTTGTGATCAAATATTTCCTTCACTACTTACAAAAACAAAAGAATAAAATCTGCCTTCAGATGATTGTTGCTGTGTACCTTAAAATGAGTCCTACAATGAACAACATAATGGCAATGACGTCACATTTGTTCCACACATCCTGAATGTACACACTTAATCTCTGCTGCATTGTCATGGTGCCCTGAAAAAAACTCTTGGGACATGAACAAGAACTCAGTTTAGTATAATATGAATATACTTCATAGAGTTAAAATATCTTACATGCCTGAGCCCTTACCTCCCTGATCTCTTCACACGCCATGGTGAACACCCAGAAGTACAAAACATACTCTGCAACAGAAGGACCTGCCGGCGGTGGAGGTTTAAAGTCCACCAGCAGAACATAGGCATAGAGCCCCAGGAAGATGAAATACATGAGCACATTGCCCAAAAAGGAGGTGACGGGTGCATTCCAGAACTGACGCCACCTAGACATGATGAACGGACGCTTGTGGGGTCTGTCATAAGGTCTCCCTGTCAAGAAAAAAAACAAGGGAAAACATTAAATACAATATTTTAATTATTTTGGCAGCTTTAAAAGGCACCACACCTTTAATGGAACCTGTTCTGGGGTTTGGTGCATCTTGTTCTTCATCCTCACTGTAAAAAATAACATTTCTTTAAACTGAGAACACTACAAAACCTACAGTAACTTGGAGAAAATATATATAATAAATTTACAAACCCAAATCCCAAAAAGTTTGGACACAAATTGTACAAATTGCAAATTAAAACAGAATGCAATAATGGGGAAGTTTCAAATTACATAGATAACATTTTGAAATGTCATGCCAAATATTGGCACATTTTGGATTTTATGAGAGCGACACATTCCCAAAAAGTTAGGACAGGTAGCAATAAGAGGCCGGAAAAGTTTAATTTACAAATAAGGAACAGCTGGAGGTCAATTGGCGACATGCTTGGTATAAAAAAGAGCCTCTCAAAGTGACAGTGTCTCTCAGAAGTCAAGATTGAGGACATTCTCAATGCTGCAGCAAAAAATAGTGGAGCGATATCAGAAAGGAGTTTCTTAGAGAAAAATTGAAAAGAGTTCGAAGTTATAATCATCAACAGTGCATAATACCATCCAAAGATTCAGAGGATCTGGAACAATCTGCGTAAGGGTCATGGCTAGAAAACTAGACTGGATGTCCGTGATCTTCGGGCCCTTAGACGGCACTGCATCATAAACAGGAATGTACTGTAAAGGAAATCACAACATTGGCTCAGGAATACTTCCAGAAAACATTGTCAGTGAACACAATCCACCGGTGCATTCAAGAAGCCATGTCTAAGCACAGGTGTTTTCTCTGGAGCAAAGCTTATTTTAAATGGACTGTGCAAAATTGAAAACTGTTCTGTGTCAGACAAATCAAAATTTTAAGTTATTTTTGGAAAACTGGGACGCCATGTCATCTGGACTAAAGAGGACCCAAGTTGTTATGAGCTCAGTTCAGAAGCCTACATCTCTGATGGGATGGGGGCATGAGTGAGTGTGGCAGGGGCAGAACACATCTGGAAAGGCACCATCAAAGCTGAAAGGAATATCCAAGTTCTAGAACTACATATGCTCCCATCCAGACGTCGTCTCTTTCAGGGAATACCTTGCATTTTCCAACAGGACAATGCCAGACCACATCCTGCATCAGTTACAACATCATGGCTGCGTTGAAGAAGGATTAGGTTCTGCAATGACCAGATCTTTTATTTATAGAAAACATTTGGTGCATTATAAAGAGGAAGATGCAACAAAAAAGACCTAAGACAGTTGAGCAACTAGAAGCCTGTATTAGACAAGAACTGTCCCAAATTTTTTTGAGCCGTATTGATGCCATGAAATTTAAAATCTATTTATTTTTCCTTAAAATAATACATTTTCTCAGTTTAAACATTTGTTATGTCATCTATGTTGTATTCTGAATAAAATATAAAAATTTGAAACTTCCCCATCATTGCATTTTGTTTTTATTGACAATTTGTACAGTGTCCCAACCTTTTGCGAATCGGGTTTGTAAACAGCCTAAAACTTACCTGCTGTCTGAGGAAGAGGAGACTGGGGAGTGGCCCTCATTATCTCGACCTGGACTATCCTTCTGATGGTTTTCTGGTTTTCTGTAGTATTTATAATGGTTAATAGGTGACTTTTCTCTGTTACTGTCACCAGCAGCTGTTGGGTGAAGTGTACCTGAAAGAGATGAGGTTGGTGTAGCACAGCACAGGGCAGAAGAAGGTGAGAAGCAGCTTCCACACCTCTGTGTCCCGCTTCATGTCACCCCACCAAATCTTAGACAAGAGAGACTTTGGGGGAAAAGAAACGAGGCAACAGTATGTTAACAGGAGAGTATCCAGTACATCAGAGTCTGACCTGTATACAGTAATTATAAAGTGAAATACACAGTATAGGAGTCACCTGCACTCCATCGTGGCTGAAGAAAAGCCTTGCATCAGCACCCATGCCCATCTGAAGGCAGGTGGTCCCACCCCAAAGTGAAGACTGTCTAATCAGCAAATTAAAAGAGCGAGTTTCATCACTCTGATAGCAAGAGCTAAAAATATCTTTGGAAAAATGAAATAGAGAGCAAAAAAAAAGTTACATAAAGTGACACAACAATCATGTACTCATGCATTGTCACATTTTATCTTTTACATTCAACACATAAAACTGTTTTCACACCATGTGCAAAGCTTTTAAACTTCTGAGCGTTCTCTTTCATTGAGAGTTTGGTTTCAGTTTCAGTCTCCAGTTTAGACATCTCCCTCAAAATTTTACAGCCACTCAAAGCAGTAAGCACAGGCTCCTCAGCCTGGAGGAGACAAATAAGTAAATAGATGTTACACTGGGGCAGTCAGTAAAGAACATTTTAAACAATTTGATGAGCTCTACCATCTCCCAGAACAAAGTGGCCATCTCCTGTCGATTCTGCAGCACAGCCCAGATAAAAAGAGTGGCCCAGGGATATGAGCAAAATCTGTTTCGATACAGACAGTCTTCACGCAGCGTCTTACTGACATGCTACAATGTTCAAATAAGACATAATTTTAGGACAGTAGTTGAGTAGAGGATACTGTGTTACCTTGGTCTGTTTGTATACCTTTATTGCCTGTCGTCTTGATGCAGTTTGTTGTATTTCCAAAGCGTCGTAATAAAATGGTTTGCAGACATCTCCCATCAACATCTCCAACACTCCAGACACCTAAACAGAAACAAGGGTGTGGGTAAACTCTTTGGTTCTTACTGAACCTTTCCTGCATAAAGGCCAACCTTACCTCAAATAGAGTTATAATATTAGTCAATGTTCCAATGAGTGATTTTTCTGCAGAATCAACGAGGAAGTCTGAATAGTTGGGCCCTGGGGCACCATTGGCTGTAGTTCCTTGTCGTTTCTTTAATTGGCGTTGCAGGAGGTGGTAGATAAGTGTCCCCTTTGGTACAGAGCGGTACAGGATTTCCATTCGGCCATATGTCAGGTATTCTGTGATGTTGAGGCCATTCTCAATGAAAACACGAACAAACTCTGGCTTATTATTGATAAGTGCATCTGTCATGGATTCTTCCAGATCATCATACTAATGAAAGAAAGAAATATTTATAAGTAACATGGAATATAAACAGATATTTATAAGTTTGTAAGTTATATGAACTTGTACCGTCCACTCAATGTTTCCATTAAAGAGTTCACTCTTAGCAATGTCAATTCTGTTCAATGTGACTGCTAGCTTCAACTTGATAATGAAGGGGTTGGCTTGGACAGATTGATGCTGCTTATTTGCTGAAATATGAACATACAAAAAATAAATGCAAGGACATATTGGAACCCAAAATCTGTGAAAATAAAGTTCTACTTGCCTCCAACTAAAGCTTTATGCAGGACTTTATCAAAATCATTGGGATCCTCTTGCTCTCCGTGGTATATTGTAATGAAGTCTCTGTTGTTGTAAATGTACAACGCCTGGGTGTACAAACACAAGGTTTACAGTTTAGAAGGTTACATTTCAAGTCAATAATTTAGGTTCGATAAGGTTTAAAAGACAAACCTAAAATCACAGAATGCATGAACGTTCATTTTGCTTGGACCAGGTAGCCTGTTAGTTATGATTACCAACCAAGTAAAGGATGATGAAAACACATTTGACATTCATTAAAATACTTTCATGGAAGACTACTGTAATATCCTAAATGCCCACCAGAAGGATGTAGAGCCAGCTGTTTCACTAAAAGAAGATGCTCAAACTCCCTCAATCACATCCTTCTCAAAACAATAGAAGACGGTTTTACATGCTGAACAAACTTAACATTTTCCCTTATCAGACGCATCCCATCCGTTAAAATGAAAATTTTACCTAAATTTAATTATTTATTTTGAAATTCTCCTGCCACATCCCCAACCAAATGGTTTCATTTACTTGACTCCTCGGTAACACAAAACAAAATCCAAAAATCAAACTCTCCACATTACAAAAAGATTAAGCAAATGATGAGTTAGAGGCACCAAATTGAATTTACTACCATATAGCAAATCAATTAGAATACCTGTAAGCACATCTTATTCGTTTCACTACAAATCCATTGTGGTGGTGTATAGAGCCAAAAAGATAAGAATTGTGTCGATGTCCCAATATTTATGGACCTGACTGTAAGAGGCCTGTCAACACAAGGAACAAACAAAGTCATGACTCTTCTATTATGACTTGAGATTTTTTGTAAACCTTAATTTACAACACCAATAAATCTTTTTCAAAGTCAGAGAGAAACCTTTAAAGTTGACAAACAAAAAATATACGAATAAAGAAAAAAACAATGTGAAATAGTCTAAATGCTGACTGAGCAAGCTCCCAAAGCATTTCTAAATTAAAAACATAAAGGGAAAGACTTGGGGCAAGACAGGACTAATTTTTCTGCCAAGCGTTTGTACCTGCTCGACTAGTTTGTCTGTCTCTGCCTCCGAGGGAAAATACTTCTTCACTCGTTCTGCCATTCTCTCCTTCAGATCCACCTTTGGGCCCGCCTCACTGTCCCCTTCACCTGATGACTGAACAACAGGGGCCGAAGACAGGTTCTCCAGGGCATCACTCAAGAAGTCTGCCAAGCCTCCAGAGCCAGCCAAGACCAACCAGGGTATGGAGTTTCTTAGAGACTGTTCGACTCTCTGTTGAGTACAAATCAGGTCTAATCACATGTTTATGTTTAACATCTGACAAACTCAGACAAAATCTGTTGGTTCTTCAAGTGCACTGAATAAACTAGATCCTATGATGATATAAAGGACTGTTTTTACCTCCAGCATGCTGGCCTCGCCTGACACCAGCATACAAAGGACAGGAATGTCAATACCACCACTACCTATAAAAAAAACAAACATTTAATTGAAACTTGTTGTGTCACAAACATAGGCATTGTTTAATAAATGCATTTGTGTGATTTATTTAATTTAAGAAATCTTTTCTTGGTCTTTTTGCCTTTTTTTGTGTTCCCTTTTGCTCTTTCACACAAATACTAGTATTTTGTAGTTTGTTGCAATTAGACATTATAAAGTACAGTACAATGTGTCTTTTGAGCATGTTATAATTAGTTGTGCAAATTAAAGGTCCTCACTAACCACAGAACCCTGTGCGTTGGTGAGAGATGTATTCTTCCAGTTTGGCCCTGAAGCCTGTCTCCCCCCCAGTCCGTCCCACACTCCCATCATCCACCAGCAGGAAAGCCTGGTAGTTGTTGTGCAGAGAGCAGGGGTTTCTGAACAGTGCATAATACTTAGCAGGAAAGCTGCCCTGTAAAAGTAAAAACAGTCTTTAACAGTTGATTACATGCATGTAAGAAAACAGTAAAGTCATAATTAGCGTGTAGAATGTCTAACCTGAGGGTTGACGAGCTTGTGCCGGTTGTACACATATCCCCATGGAGCAATGCCCAGTGCCACTACTTTGTTCATAGTTTCAGAAGAAGCTGCAATGGCATGATCCCGAACAGCTCCACCAACACACTTCCCCATCCCTTCACACAGGCCTGTTGTTATTATCCACGCTCCTGGACCAAACAATAAAATAATGAATGTGACCGTTTTGCAATGGCATAAAAAGTGTGAAAATTACATAAGGTAAGATATTTTCCATCGGGCAAATTTTTTAGGTTAAATGTTATATAGGATTTTTGTTTTTATGTATAAGACATTTCTTTGTTTTCTAGTGTGCATGCAATTTAAAAGGCATTAATGGCCCCAGTGATAATTATTAATCAATTTACCAGTCAATCTGCGTTTCACCTTTGGTCATGACCAAAAGAACAAGATCCCGGCAAAAAGCGGGCCGAAACTAGCTTTCTCCGCAGCGTGGTGGGGCCCCCTCTTTAGGTATAGGGTGAGGAGCTAAGAGGAGCTCAAAGTAGAGCCGCTCCCACACATTGGGATGAGCAGCTGAGGTGGCTCAGACATCTGTTTTGGATGCCTCTTGGACACCTCCCTAGGGAGGTGTTCTGGTCTTGTCCCACCGGGAGGAGACCCCCCGGGGAAGACCTAGGACACACTGGAGGGACTATGTCTCTCGGCTGGCCTGGGAACGCCTCGGTATCCCCCCGGAAGAGCTGGAGGAAGAGTCTGGGGAGTGGGAAGTCTGAGCGTCTCTGCTTAGACTGTTGCCCCTGCGACCCGGCCCCGGATAAGTGGTAGAAGATGGATGGATGGATAATTATTAAATAATTAGGAGTCTTTACTACTTTAGAATTAAAATGTGGGAAAGCAGACTTTTACAGAATTTGGAGCATTATCACACAGGGTTTGTAGGGTTTATATCACCGAGGTATTATGCAGGTTTGATTCTCTTATTTGCGATGGAGGAAAAAGGGCTCCAAACAGGAAATCTGTTAATGTCAACTTAATTTGAGCAGAAGTCTGATGCAAATTGTTCTGCTTCACTGCTATTGCTGTAAAGTGAACTACACAAACATGAAACAAAGACAGTACACCTGAAGGATTGAACACTTTTAGGATAATGTATAATAGATGATGTATAATGTGGCTGAGTTTATATGAGTTGTGTCTGACCTTCTGCGTGGGTTTGATTATCTCAGCTTTGATCTAGGGCCTCTAAGAGCACAGATAATAATGTCTAGCTAAGAGAAGATTAGTTTTGCAGTGTGCCACCTGCACTTACCATCAAAACAAAAGGAAATTGGCCAATATTCTACAAAATTAGGACCTGACCACTGGGAAACATACGGTCAAATGGTAAATTTTGTAACCAAGTTTATTTTAAGCTGTATATAACTTAAGCAATCAAAAAGTTTCAAGTTCAAAGACATTAGTGACACAAATAAAAAGAAAAGCTATACAAAAAGTATATGCATGTTTAAGACGCGCTTACACCACATGCAGGTTGTCAGAACAAAAACAAAAATAGGACTCTATGAAGATGGTGTTTACCTGTGCTTTGTGAAGCTTTCACCAGTCCCTGTCTTATGACCTCCATTACCCAGGGCTTCACCTTTGTCTGACCTTCTCCGCCCACCACAGACACTACCAGGTTCGGTGGAGGAAGACCCCAGTGAGTCGTCATTAGATTGTAAACCAAAGAAGGGTCTGTGTCCTGTGACAGCCGCACGAACTATTGCCCCATATGAGGAAGAGGAGAGACTAGTATCAGAGACCATCACAAGAGAACACCACAAAGAGACCGGGACCTGATTATTTTAGATTATTAATGCCACAGGTATGTATTTATGATAAAGTAGGAGTTACCCAATGTTGATACAAGTATGCTTTATTGTTCCCCAGAGACTAATCTGATGGTGAAACCTTTGTACAAGAAAAGACTGTGGTACAAATTAAATGAAAAAAGACCCACATAGCTCTTCCCCTTGCTCCTGTCTCCTGCAAGTTCTCCAAAGGCATCTGTGGGGTATTCAGAGGAGGGCTGGCCAGAGCCGTGGGCATCTTTTGCAAGTCCACACTGGCACCGACTGCCATTTCTGAGGACATGCATTAATGTGAGATCACCTTTTAAAGGCATTACTTCAACCATCAATAGACAGAAAATTGGGTAAGTATAGGAAATAGACTTCACAGTACATTGAAGAATCTTTCACAAAGGTGGAACAAACTCTTGCTTTGAAGGTTGTTTGGATCCAACTCTGGAAAACAACAACATTGAGTTTTAAATACTGACCCATATATCTGTATACATCCGTGTTTTCGGGATTATGACGGTTGGATACTGAGGAATACCTGTTGATATGACGGTGAGATATGTGCAGTGTTGGACATGTTACTTTAAAAAAGTAATACGTTTTAATTACTAGTCACTTCTCTTAAATAGTATCTGAGTTAGAAACTTCCTTACATCATTATAAAATATATCATTATAAAAGTAACTAATTACCAAGGAAAGTAACTGGATGCACCTAATATTGTGTCAAATTAATGAAATGGACAACAATAAATAGAATAAGTTATTATAAATTATTGTACAAGTTATTGAAACAAGTAACAACGTTTATTTCTAAGACAGCATAATGGAATATCAATGTAAACTAACACAAAGCTAACAGGCAGTGGGCATTGTAAAACATCAATACCAAGTTCACAAGTACGGACTTGAGTTCTTGGGAAGTTTGGACAGAAAACTTTTGGTTACTTATGTGGTCATCAGAAAGAAAGAAGACCCGTTTTTTTTTCCCAGTAGTCTTTTTTTTTTTAACTCCTATAGCCTTTTTCTTATAATTACACTAGTATCAAGAGTATTTATTGGTTCTAATACAGCAATCAAACTTAAATAGCCTGCTTTGTTTTCCACGTGCAGGTGATGCATGAAGCATTACTCAGTTGTTTAGAGAAGTCTGCGTGTATCCCTTTCACTTGTCACTTTAGTAGAAGTTACATAACTCCGCACTCCTGACATTCTACAATGCCGTGTAAATGAAGCAAAGCCTATGTCGCCATGGCTCAGTAACATCTGGCAACAACAGCAGCCCATTCTCCACGTTTCCTCAGCCAGAAGAGGACACCCACCTGGTCCTTTTTAGGTTTACTTATCTGGTCCCTGTCGCCTCCGCTTTCTCCCCCGTCAATCATGTTTTTCCTTTTTTTTTTCGGCCCAGGGTGAGACAGGAAATCACTTGTCCTTAGGTTTTTGAGCATTTTCCAAGACAGCGGCTGTAACTCACTGGAAGAGCTTTTACACTTAGCTATCCTCAGACTGAGCCTTAACCTGACAAATGCAGGAGCGAAACAGGCCAGCCACACAACCACACAGGTGAGGGTGTGGTTTAAAGCTTTAGTTAGCTTAACTTTTATAAACCAAGGAGAGCGAGTGGGGGAAGGAGCCTTTGAATAATCACTGCTCCCTCCCTCATCATCGTAACTAATAGGATAATTCAGCTGACTGAGGTGATTGTCCTCAAGTTACTACGTGTTATTTTCACCTCCCTAACTGTTATAATGTTTGTTTTCCATGTTTCAGGTGTGAACAGCAAAGTTTTTATGCAGGCGCACATTTAGGTGCCAGGGTTTCTTGCTGGTCTCTGGATCCCCCTATGGGCTAGCATCAGTGAAATAGTAAAAAATCCTCAAAAATCTTCCTCTCTTTGACCTTTGAGACCAGTGATGGGACGTGAGGGCCAGCAAGGCCTTCTCCACTGGCCTAAACAATATTAGAACACTGACTTATTATAGATATTTATATCTATTCATTTGTATACAATTATTCCAAATAGTCTGTTCTCTTTTTAATTTTATTTGACAATATATTTGACAGGGACAGTACAATCAGACATTGCCACCAATAAGGTAACCAATTGTACATAAGGTTTCTAGCCATATTCTAATTTACAACCTCCTTGGGTCTCTTAGTTGCGTTGCTTCCGGCAGTGTATGTTTGTGCAGGAGCTTTTATTCAATCAGATTTCAGCCATATATTGTCAGGGTGAATGAAATGACATAAAACTGTTCTTTAACCAGTCGGATTTGTAGTTGGTCCGCCAAAAAGCCCAGGGCTAGCAGGTGTACAATAATGTCAGCATTTTTATGTCTTTTGATTGGTTGGTCAGAGAGCAAAGCCTAGTAGACCGAGCTAGTAACATACCCAAGCTAAAGTAATTTTATAGAGCAGACATTCATGGCCATAAAGCAATTGACAACTTATGCCTAAAATACAAGAAGACAGACTGGACTTTCAGCATTAGCTGTCGTGGCAACAGAAATAAGGTTTTGTTGGAACTGAAACTCACAGATAAACTGTGCAAAAAAAAAAATGTTTACTGATTTTGTAAAAATTAAACACGACTTGATATTTATTATTGTGAAATGTAGCTACCAGTTAACCTTGTGCTTACACCGACCCAGCATCCGCAGGTCTGAAGCAGCCTGCTGGAGACCTACTGGGAGAATCCTTTAAAACTTTGGTACCTCATCAGACACGCAAGTCTGGACCGCAAAGACCACTGCTGGGGAAGATCTGGAAGGCCCCTCTGCTCTGAGGCAAACTGCAGGACAGCCATGTCTGTGGCTCCAGTGCTCAAGACCCGCGGTGTATTACCACAGTTTATCTAGCTCTTGGTCTTATGCCACTCTCTGCTCGGCTAAACTTTGAGGATTATTTGAGTCTGCTGTGGATTAGAAGGGGAAGAGTTGCAGAGGTTGTGAGCCTGGTGCTGGGGGTCTGCCCTTTGTCCAGAATCCAGCTCTATGTCTGCCACAGAGTACCAAGGGCACAAAGATACTTATGTGTGGATTACCAGAGGCACAGAGTTTTATGTTTTTGGAGTACTAGGGGCACAAAACTCCCGGTGGCTCGAGGCTTGGCGGAGAGACTGGAGAGGGCCTAGAGCGGGGTTCTTAAAGGTCACACTTGGTAATTTTTCTATTTTTCAACATTCTAGATATCTTTCCCCACCCTTGATGAGTGGGACCTGGTTCAGAGACCAGCAGGACAAAGAGGCCCTTGGCTGGGGAACACAAGCCTGCTTTGGAAGCGAGATGAGGCAACACTGGAGAAACAGATCCTGCCCTGTTGAATGAGAAGGGAGCTAGAGGCAGGTGAAGAGAAGATTAGGCTTGGTCATTTTTCTATATTTTCCCCAACCCCAAAGCGTTGTTACACTTCAGGAGTGTCCAAGTGATATGGAAAAACTAAGGTGGTGGGAAACCGATGACTTTTAATTTCTTTTATTTTTTTTATCAAGGACAATGCACAGAAAACCATTGAAATTATCCATCCAAATGACTTCTGTATTTCTTTTTAGTGTGGTACATTTTTATTTTAAGGCCCACACCACACTCACAGCACCTGTACTTGATCTGTTTTTCGCCTTTGTGATGAGACTGAGCTGAACAAAAGGTACAATCTGGACTTTGAGAGGTTTGTAAAGCCAGTGATATGGAAGGCCAGCCCCCGTTGCTGATTTTCATTTTGGTGTGACTTGCCAGTAGTTCAGTGGTAAACTTTTAGTGAATTGGGTTTGGGGTAGGCCTACACAGTGTAAATGTGAATTGGCATTGCTGATGCTTACAATTGCATTTGTAGAGTTGTAGCATTTCCTTAACTTCATTCTTTGATCAGATCTGTCTACACCCCTCATAAAGCTGTTTAACTTGTCAACACACACTGGTCTGTTTATTGTGCCAGAACCAGTCTGGGTTTCCAAAGAAAAGTTGATAACCTTCTAATGCATTCCGTGTCATGCCAAACACAAACCAACAGTTTGCCCATCCTCATAAACACTGACTCATCACTTTGTTTCAACCATAAAGAATGTTTGCCTCGGGCTTTTTGGCATTCCATTCCTTGTGCTCCACACTGTCCCAGATAAACCAGTGTCACAGCTAATTCACTGTGACATGTACTAACTATTTATCTAGCTACAGTTTTGCTCGTAAGTTTACAGACTATGGCAGAATATTAGATTTGGCCATTTTTCAGAGAATATAAATGATAACTTTCTTTCACTCATAGTTAGTAGTTGGGTGAAGCCATTAACTGTGTTTGCTCTTTTTAAATAATAACAAAATAACAAAAACTACCCAAATTACTCTAATCAAAAGTTTACAGACCCGTTTACATAGCCTGGTGATTTTGATCTGATAACATGAACACACGTTGACACAAACAGGTTTGAATGGCTGCTAACGGTAATTATCCTCACCTGTGATCTGTTTGTAATCACTGTGTGGAGAAAAGGTCAGTGAGTTTCTGAGATACTGACTGACCCTTGCATCTTTCTTCCAGTGCTGCACTGATGTTTCTGTCTGAGTCATGGGAAAAGCAAAAGAACTGTCACAGGATCTGCGCAAAAAGGTAATTAAACTGTATAAAACAGAAACGCGATATAAAAAGATATCCAAGGAATTTGAGAATGCCAATAAGCAGTTTTCGAAATGAGGGATTCTGTTGAAACCAAACCAAAGTCAGGTAGGCCTACAAATATTTCAGCCTGCCAGGAAAATTGTTTCAAAATAACTTGAAATACAGGACTCTGAAAAAAGTGCTGTGACTGTTTTAAGATGCACAAAAAAAAAGGACTTGAAGAAAAATGGGCTGCACAGAAACCCATTAATAAGCAAATGCCACAAAGCAACCCGCTTACAATACACCAACAGCACAGAGACAAGCCTCAAAACTTCTGGAGCAAAGTTATTTGGAGTGATGAGACTGGGGTATGTAAACTTTTGATCAGGGTTGTTGGGGTAGTTTCTGTAGTTTCTCTGTTTGACAAACTATGAGTGAAAGAAACATTTTTGTTTTATCATTCATATTCTCTGAATATTTTGCCAGGTAAACTTATGAGCTCAAATGTATTTATCTTTGTATTGTGCCATTAGCCTAGTTCACGGACTACTGAGAGGTATTTATGTCACTGGCTGCTTCGATACACTGTCCCGTGTGTAATAACCACAGCAAAACATACCCTGACCTGCTCTTACTCTGTAGCCATATTTATCTGGTCTTCAGGCATTATAGTGTTTAAGGGTTGATTGTACCTTGAATGCAATTGTCATCTCATCTAAGGAAAGCTCAGTGAGAGTGCTGTAAACCGCTGAAAAGCAAGGATTTATTGTTCTATTTATTCCACGCACTTTGAAATGACTATGCAATTCTGCTATTTTGGCGCTTAGAGGGTTAACATGACAGACAACCATCACTCTCACATTCATTCCCTAGGGATACCTTTGAGTTGCCACTTGACCTATACATGCAAGTCTTTGGGCAGGAGCTCAGAAGAAGCTGGAGTAACTGGAGAGAAACAAACGTAACACAAGGAGGACATGCAGACTCCTCACAAAAAGGCCGGAGTTGGCCGAGGATGTTCGAGCTCAAACTACTCAGGACAACGCCCTACTGATGTGGATTACAGGCCTGAACACCTCTCAGAATGTGGTTCTTAACTGGAAAAGCACTAATCCATCTATGCAATCATTCTGTCAGGGCTACGAACAAAACAAGTTGATTGATGTGCATAGCGGTGCACAAAAAAGGCTCCAGAGTTCTTTGTTTTAACGTTGGCCTGTAGAACTAGTTGCTCCTCTATTGCAGCTATAATGAACTTTGCCAGTCTGCATCAAATATTGTTTTGTTGGCAAGGCAAGCAAGCACACTTTCACGTTTACTGTCATCAGTGACATAGCGCACTCTTATAGCCAGCTGTTCAGTGTTACCATCTGTGGCTTCATCTGCCATAGTGCCTCTTTAATCCCCTGGACAATATTTAATGTGACTTCATCACATTAGCATTTAAATTGCAATGTAGTACCCAAATGTTGAAACTCCACAAGTGAACGTTTCTGGATAACAATATGAGCTCTAAGAAAGGCACAAACACCCCAATCTTTTTGTTTTCCCATATTTTGGATTGATATGTGAAATTAGATGTGAATCAATAAGGACCATATTTCCGGTCTTTCTGTCTAACCATGTTTTAGTTAAAAACATCAAATACAAAGTTATAAAATTATTTATTCATTCATTCAAATGATTTGTTACCCAATTACCTGACATTGAACACTGCAGGTTTCAAGTCTGAGCAGGAAGTGACATTATCTTTGCAGGAGATTTGAATCAGATTTGTCTGTTTAGACAATCTAACTGTCATTCTCTTCTCTAATCTGTGACTTCTGACTGTAACTATGGAGCTGGGGGGAGTGTTCTCTATCAGGGCCTCAGGTTGATAAGGCTTTATCAGAGAAGCCATCCTTTTTTCAAGAGGGTGCCAAGAACCACTTTGTTGTCTCAGGGAATGAGGGAAATTATCCGTTAGTTGCCGCACTTGTCCTTCCTTTGTCACGTTGCCAAAACAACTCCTTAAAAAAATGATAAAAATAACTCCTCTTTTCTCACAGGCCTTGAACAGCTAATGCAAGCAGCTGACGTGAGCCGCCTGTCGTTGTTTGAGAGTGGTCCACTAATAACAGATTGCACTTGTTTTGGCTCGGGGAATAAATGTCTCCTCTCTTTCATCTGCTGTCTCAGATCACTCACTGGTAGAGTTCGAGATAAGTTACACATTTCCCTCAAATTCAGACAAATGCGTAGTGTCTACACAGAATTTTAGCGCAGCTGCAATGGAAATGATTGCCACACGGCTGACAGATGTTTTTCCTAATTTAACTCCAACTGGAAACTCAGTAGAGGCCTACACAGAGGAGGTCCATGCTACCCTCTCAGCCATCACCGACTCAGGACAAAGCCCAGACCAACCAGACGACCTACGTCTAATATAATACGTATAATGAGGAAACGCGGGCTTTGAAACAGGCCTGCAGGAGTTTTGAACGCACATGGCGCAAGTCAAAAACTAAATTATCAAAAGTGGTGTTTGTGTGTAAACACCTATAAGCACGCCCTCAGCACTGCAAAGACGGCCTATTTTTCTGACTGATGGAACTGAGATTGAACTATTTTGAAAATAGCAAGCTCCCAAAGCATTTTTAAATGAAACATGAATAGAAAGATTGAGGGCAGTACAAGTACAAGACTGGACTGATTATTCTGTTAAAGACCTGTACCTGCTCGACTAGTTTGTCTGTCTCTGCCTCCGAGGGAAAATACTTCTTCACTCGTTCTGCCATTCTCTCCTTCAGATCCACCTTTGGGCCCGCCTCACTGTCCCCTTCACCTGATGACTCAACAACAGGAGCTGAAGACAGGTTCTCCAGGGCATCACTCAAGAAGTCTGCCAAGCCTCCAGAGCCAGCCAAGACCAACCAGGATATGGAGTTTCTTAGAGACTGTTCGACTCTCTGTTGAGTACAAACAAGGTTACACAGGCCTGTGGTCATTATCGTCGCTCCTGGACCAAACAACAAAACAATAAATGTGACCGTTTTGGAACAGCTCATAAAAAGTAGAGTGGCTCAGTGGTAGAGCAGTTGTCCTATAACCATAAGGTTGGCGGTTTGATTCCTGCTCTACCGGGTTCATACAGTTGTGTCCTTGGGCAAGACACTTAACCCACCTTGCCTCCAGTGCCACAGAAGGCAGGTGTCTTGTGTATGGCTCTGTCTGCCCCAGGTGTGAATGGAAGACCCTCCTGACAACTTCTCTTAAAGTTGAGGCTGTTCAGATTTAGTTCTAACTCTGGGCACAAGCAGAAGGTGTCATGATCCCAACCTCGTGTTCTGTTGTAGTCACTCTGTTTCTTTATTGTATCTGATTTCCTGTCAGAATTCTAGAAACTGACTTAGCGGAGCAAGTTACAGGTGATAATCTGAATATGATATCATTAGTCAGCGGGATGCTGACATCGGGCCTAGGCAATGATGGGTAAATAATCAAGTTAGTGAAAAGCTGACTTTCGTGCCCATCGGCGCTATAGGTAAAAAATCTGTACTGGTCAAGCGAGAGCTGACTTCGGCCGAATAAATCCGGAAAAAACATCTATCGACTAGCTAGAGTAAAAACGTTATTTCATTGGTGTCAGAAGTGGGATCCAGAGCGGCATCATCGGACCACGGGCTGGACAACGAACTCAAAGCCCCACCTAGCGCGCAACTCATCAAGCCGTCCGGCAGCACAGACAGCAGCCGTGGAGAAGAGGTGGGACAGAGACTTCCTTGCCAGTCTGGAGGCCCTGAGATCGAACTACACTTCTTATTGTGTCCGGGTAAGTGCCAACCTTTAAAAATTAAAACTAAAATGGGTTTATATATAGCTAAACATAAAGCTAAACCAAGTTCTGCATTATGTAAAACGATAGAAAAAATACATATCCAGGCTCTACTAAAAGTGTTCATATACAGGATGAAAAGTTGGGATTTCCAGATGGGGGTAGTTTAAATGTTCAACAGTTTCAACAATTAAGACAAAATATGGAAAACTGTTACAAGAATATATGGCCTAAAAATAAAAATGAACTAATAAAAGTAAAATTAACAATAGAAGATTTGCTTAAAACAGTAGGACCAAGAAGCAAAACCTTAGATTGAATAAAAGTAATAAAAGAAAACAATAGGACCAAATCTGACTGAAACCAAAAACAAATGTAATCATTTTAACACCTAGAAAGCCACCTATAGCAGCAGCACTCTATCCTCCATCGCACACCATTGTACTGACTCGACAGGACTGTCACCTCTAACAAAACCAGTTACAGCTCAGACACCAGTTAGATTGATTGAGCAGATGTTGGTGCAGCCTGTTGGGCAGTTTCCTATGTATCAAGTTGCAGGAGAAGATGATATACAACAGGTTTTCAGGACATGGACAGGACAGAGATGAAACAGGCTGTGGAAACAGGATGTGTTCCAGACCCCAGGATTGGTATGCATGCGTTTGAAAAAAAAGGATCTCATTGTGTAAACAGTGGAGGCCGACTGGTGAAGAATGCAGAAAATTGTTGTGCATGATTAGTAAAGATGAAGCTTATAAATGGGACAAGTTGTTTGATGAGAGTAGAAAGATAGAGAAAGTGGTTTCTAAAGAAGTACAGTGGGACAGAGATGACGACTACCAAGACATGGTAAATGCAATAGTTCTTTTTGCTAAGGAGGTTTGGGGTAACTATTCAGGTCTTCAAAATGTAATGCAAATGACTCAGGGTCCTGAAGAGAGTGCACCTTTTGTTTTTGGCTAAATTCCTTAAAGCATATGAGCAACAGACAGAACAGGACAAGGGTAAGTTTGGGTCTAGCCCTATAGGACCATTTGAGGCAGCCGTTGTAGGTGGCATGAGTTAATAACTCAGGCTCAGCGTTGGGAGGAGTATTTAGCCAGGACAGAAAAGGAAAAGAAGGCTAAAAAAGAGACACAGCAAGTGTTTTATGTACAGGACCCAAGACGAGGCCTACAGCAACCGCAGGCACAGACAGAGAATAGGTTTAAGAAAAGAAGTACGGCGGACCGAATGTTATTCTACAGATTAATGGTGAAATTGAAAATCTTTTAATAGATAGCGGTGCATCTAAATCAGTATTATCTACTAAGTGTAAATGGAAAAATCATATTCCATTGTCAAACAAAACTGTGCTTACAATAGGAAACACTAATCAAATGCAACTGGAAGCGGTAACAAGTCCACTTATAGTAGAGGGCCTAGATCGGATTGTGGAACATGAATTTATTTTATCTAGAACTTGTCCAATTAATCTGTGTGGAAGACACCATCCATCCATCCATCTTCTACCGCTTATCCGGGGCCGGGTCGCGGGGGCAGCAGTCTAAGCAGAGAAGCCCAGACTTCCCTCTCCCCAGACACTTCCTCCAGCTCTTCCGGGGGGATACCGAGGCGTTCCCAGGTCAGCCGAGAGACATAGTCCCTCCAGCGTGTCCTAGGTCTTCCCCGAGGTCTCCTCCCGGTGGGACATGCCCGGAACACCTCCCCAGGGAGCCACCTCAGCTGGCTCCTCTCGATGTGAAGGAGCAGCGGCTCTACTTTGAGCTCCTCCCGAGTGACGGAGCTCCTCACCCTATCTCTAAGGGAGCGCCCCGCCACTCTGCGGAGAAAGCTCATTTCGGCCGCCTGTATCCGGGATCTTGTTCTTTCGGTCATGACCCAAAGCTCATAACCATAGGTGAGAGTAGGAACGTAGATCGACTGGTAAATCGAGAGCTTTGCCTTACAGCTCAGCTCCTTCTTCACCACGACAGACCGGTACATCGACCGCATTACTGCAGAAGCTGCACCGATCCGTCTGTCGATCTCACGCTCCTTCCTTCCCTCACTCGTGAACAAGACCCCGAGATACTTAAACTCCTCCACTTGAGGCAGGAGCTCTCCACCAACCTGGATGGGGCAAGCCACCCTTTTCCGACTGAGAACCATGGTCTCAGACTTGGAGGTGCTGATCCTCATCCCAGCCGCTTCACACTCGGCTGCAAACCGCCCCAGTGAACATTGAAGGTCCTGGCTTGATGGAGCCAACAGGACAACATCATCTGCAAAAGCAGAGATGAAATCCTGTGGTCCCTAAACCAGACTCCTCCGGCCCCTGGCTGCGCCTAGAAATCCTGTCCATAAAGATAATGAACAGGACCGGTGACAAAGGGCAGCCCTGCCGGAGTCCAACATTCACCGGGAACAGGTCTGACTTACTGCCGGCAATGCGAACCAAGCTCCTGCTCGTCGTACAGGGACCGGATAGCCCTTAGCAAAGGGCCCCGGACCCCATACTCCCAGAGCACTCCCCACAGGGCACCACGAGGGACACAGTCGAATGCCTTCTCCAGATCCACAAAGCACATGTGGACTGGTTGGGCAAACTCCATAAACCCTCCAGCACCCTGGAGAGGGTATAGAGCTGGTCCAGTGTTCCACGACCGGGACGAAAACCGCATTGTTCCTCCTGGATCTGAGGTTCGACTATCGGCCGCATTCTCCTCTCCAGTACCCTGGCATAGACTTTCCCGGGGAGGCTGAGGAGTGTGATCCCTCTGTAGTTGGAACACACCCTCCGGTCCCCCTTCTTAAAAAGAGGGACCACCACCCCGGTCTGCCAGTCCAGAGGTACTGTCCCCAACCACCATGCGATGTTGCAGAGGCGTGTCAACCAAGACAGCCCCACAACATCCAGAGACTTGAGGTACTCAGGGCGTATCTCATCCACCCCCGGTGCCTTGCCACCGAGGAGCTTCCCAACTACCTCAGTGACTTCAGCCTGAGTGATGGACGAGTCCACCTCTGAGCCCTCGGCCTCTGCTTCTTCATTGGAAGACGTGTCGGTGGGGTTGAGGAGATCCTCGAAGTATTCCTTCCACCGTCCAACAATATCCCCAGTTGAGGTCAGCAGATTCCCACCTCCACTGTAAACAGTGTTGGCAGGGCACTGCTTCCCCCTCCTGAGGCGCCGGACAGTTTGCCAGAATTTCTTCGAGGCCGACCGATAGTCTTTTTCCATGGCCTCACGGAACTCCTCCCAGACCCGAGTTTTTGCCTTCACAACCACCTGTGCTGCAGCCCGCTTGGCCTGCCGGTACCTATCAGCTGCCTCAGGAGTCCCACAAGCCAACCAGGCTCGATAGGTCTCCTTCTTCAGCTTGACGGCATCCCTTCCGGTGTCCACCACCGGGTTCGGGGATTGCCCGACATTTTTTGGGATTGGGACAGCTTCGAGTGGCTGCGTCGACAATGGAGGTGGAGAACATGGTCCACTCGGACTCAATGTCTCCAGTCTCCCTCGGAATCTGGTCGAAGCTCTGTCGGAGGTGGGAGTTGAAGACCTCTCTGACAGGGGACTCGGCCAAACATTCCCAACAGACCCTCACATTACGGTTGGGTCTGCCAAGTCTGTCCCGCCTTCTCCCCCGCCATCGGATCCAACTCACCACCAGGTGGTGATCAGTTGACAGCTCCGCCCCTCTCTTCACCGGAGTGTCCAAGACATACGGTCGGAGGTCAGATGAAACAACTACAAAGTCGATCATCGACCTCCGCCTAGGTGTCCTGGTGCCACGTGCACTGATGGACACCCTTATGCTTGAACATGGTGTTCGTTATGGACAAACTGTTGCTAGCACAGAAGTCCAATAACAGAACACCACTGGTTCAGATCAGGGGCCGTTCCTCCCAATCACGCCCCTCCAGGTGTCACTGTCGCTACCCACGTGAGCATTGAAGTCCCCCAGTAGAACGATGGAGTCCCCGGTTGGAGCACTTTCCAGCACCCCTCCCAGAGACTCCAAGAAGGCCGGGTACTCTACACTACCATTTGGCCCGTAAGCACAAACAACAGTGAGAGACCTATCCCCAACCCGTAGGCGCAGGGAAGCGACCCTCTCGTTCACCGGGGTGAACTCCAACACATGGCGGCTGAGCCGGGGGGCAATGAGCAAACCCACACCGGCCCGCCGCCTCTCACCGCAGGCAACTCCAGAATAGTGGAGAGTCCAGCCTCTCTCGAGGATTTGGGTTCCAGAGCCCAAGCTGTGCGTGGAGGTGAGCCCGACTATCTCTAGTCGGTATCTCTCAACATCCCGCACAAGCTCAGGCTCCTTACCCGCCAGCGAGGTGACATTCCATGTCCCTAGAGCTAGATTCTGTGTCCGGGATTGGGTCGCCGAGGCTCCCGCCGACTGCCACCCAATCCACATTGCACCGGCCCCTTACGGTTCCTCCTGCAGGTGGTGGGCCCACGGAGGTCGGTCCCACGTCGCTCTTCGGGCTGAGCCCGGCCGGGCCCCGTGGGGAAGACCCGGCCACCAGGCGCCGCATTTGAGCCCCAACCCCGGGCCTGGCTCCAGGGTGGGGCCCGGTTGCGCCATACCGGGCGACGTAACGGTCCTTGTTTTTAAAACGTCCATAAAGGGTTTTGAACCGCTCTTGGTCTGGCCCGTCACCTAGGACCTGTTTGCCTTGGGAGACCCTACCAGGGGCATAAAGCCCCCGACAACATAGCTCCTAGGATCATCCGGGCACTCAAACCCCTCCACCACGATAAGGTGGCGGTTCAAGGAGGAGTGGAAGACACCTGATGAAGAAAATGTGTATGACAGTAGAAAGTACATCGACTGAGGTTAAAATGAGAAACCCAGAACAACAGTTTGTGTTAAACGGACATGACATACCTCTTGTCATCTATATGATGCAGCTAGATTTGCAACACACAGAGGCAGGACAGATAGTTCTTGACATAGCCCGAAAATACACTACTCAGTCAAGACACTGCATGACAGCAGAAGAATTACATTGTACGTTGCATGTGTCACAGGGACCTGATGACACCTATGAAGAAGACTTTTACAAACAGATTAAAGACGCACACAACACCTTAATGGTAAAAAGTTTATACTGTAGTAAGACTAGAGCCGTATGCTCAGTAGAGTTACACTCTGAACAAATGCATCTGTTTACTGGACACACACCACATGTTTCTATTGCCAGAGATGATACAGATGAGTGGAAAGACCTACAATCTTTTCTGACTATGATACTTCTCAATGACGCCAAGTCAGGGTGGGTTACTGTTGGGGATAAAGTACGGTTTAATCCAACTCTGGAGGTGTATGAAATAAGTTTGTGGCAAATGTGGTCAGTGTTTAAGACGGTATGGATGAGAGAGTCTGTGGAGGAATGATTGATGATATCAGAGTCAATAGCAGCTGACTTAGAACAGATACAGGCTAAATGTACCTCCCTACCGCATCACTACAAACACAAACACTAAACCTCAACTTAGACAGTACCCAATCTCACAAGAGGCACAGGAAGGGGCATTGAGCTGTCTCAACGATTATTTAAATGCTAGTGTGATTATTCCATACAACAAAGAAGGTGCAAACACACCAATTTATCCAATCAAGAAAAAAGGGACAATGGTCAGATGGAGGTTCATTCATGATCTAAGGGCAATAAATGCACTCACTAAACCAATCCAGATACCATTTGGACAAAGATAAAACCAACACATAAGTGGTTTTCAACAATTGATTTGGCTAATGCATTTTTTTCAGTACCAATACATGAAGACACACAGCCATGGTTTGTTTTCACATTGGGGGGGTCAAAGTTCACATGGACTTCTTTGCTTCAAGGATTCGTGGACAGCCCCGCTGTTTTTCATGCAGTTTTAGATAAACAAGTGAATTTGAGACTGACACTGACATTACAGTACTGCAGTATGTTGATGATCTGTTAATATGTGCAGAAGACAAAGACGAGTGCAGACGTGGCACATTGGATCTCCTTAAATACTTGGCAGGTAACAACCACAGAGTAAATAAGGACAAAGTAATTATATGCCAACAGAAAGTGACATATCTAGGACAGATTGTTTCTCAGGAAGGAAGACGACTGACAGGTGACAGAAAGCAGGCAGTTTGTAACACACCTTTACCAAAGACTAAAAAAGACTTCTTAAGTTTCATTAGAATTTGCTCATACTGTAGAGCATGTATTTCAAGTTTTGCAAACATGGAAGGAACATTTAGAGATCTGCTAACACATGACATGAAGAACACAGACACAGTGCAGTGGACGGAAAAGGCAAGGGAACAGTTTGAAAAGGCGAAAGACAGTATTATGAATAGTCCAGCACTGGGGTGTTTTGACGGTAATAAACATTAGTTGTGTGTTGATTCTTCTGTTGGTTAACTGAGAGCAGTACTAACCCAGACTAGAGGAGGATTGAAGAAGCCAGTGGACTATATTAGTAAAAGACTTGATTATGTTGCATGTGCATATCCAACGTGTGTACAGAGCATTGTGGGAATGTATGAAGCAGTTCTAGCAGTCCGGGAGTGGGTTAGATTTTCACCTTTGACAGTATGGTGTAAGCATCAAATACAAATGCTTCTTCAAGACCAACATTTGACACACCTCACTACTCAAAGGTATTTGAAATACGAGACATGTTTGTTTGGAGACCCTATGCTGACAATAAAGACATGCACCAAGCTAAACCCAGCAACATTACTTCCATTTCCATCAGATGACACAGACACACACGACTGTCAGGAAGTTGTTAGAGAGGTTCTTACCCCAAGACGAGATCTTATTGACATTCCTCTTAATACAGGAAGTATAGTATTTGTGGACGGGTGTGCCAAAAGAGACCTAAAGGGTGTAATGGAGGTGGGGTATGCTGTGGTAACGGCTGAAACAATTTTAGAATCTGGAGTATTGCCACAACATTGGTCAGCACAAAAAGCTGAGCTTCATGCGTTAACAAGAGCTTGTGAATTGCACAAGGAACAAGAAGTAACTATCTACACAGATAGTAGACATGCGTTTGGAGTAGTACATGATTTTGGAGCATTGTGGCAACAAAGAAATTTTCTAACGGCCATGAGTAAACAAATCTCTAACAGGAGCAGGTTCAGAGATTACTGGAAGCAATACTTTTACCTAAAAAAATAGCAGTGGTAAAATGTAAAGCACATACGAAAAATACAGACTTAGAAAGTCTTGGCAATGCAAAGGCAGATGCCGAGGCCAAAAAAGCAGCTGAAAGTAAAAGAAAAATAAATGTTGAGAGTTTAAACAATGTGTCTACACAAGACTATTTTGAAACCTCAATACAGGACACTGAAAATCTGAAAAACTGAACTTTCCAGATGGAAAAACTATGTTACCTAATGGTATATGGACATCTGAGGGGAAACCATGTTTTCCACGAGCCTGGTATAGAATTGCTGCAGAAATAGCACATAAAGACCATGATGGACAAAATGGTAAATCTTATTAGAGGAGTTTGGCACTGCCCAGGGATACGGCAGATAGTGGCAGAAGTCTGTATTAAATATTGTGTGTATGAAGTCTGTTTTAAGTGTTGTGTGTATTAAGTCTGTTTTAAGTGTTGTGTGTATTAAGTCTGTTTTAAGTGTTGTGTGTATGAAGTCTGTTTTAAGTGTTGTGTGTATTAAGTCTGTTTTAAGTGTTGTGTGTATTAAGTCTGTTTTAAGTGTTGTGTTTATTAAGTCTGTTTTAAGTGTTGTGTGTATTAAGTCTGTTTTAAGTGTTGTGTGTATTACGTCTGTTTTAAGTGTTGTATGTGTTAAGTCTGTTTTAAGTGTTGTGTGTATTACGTCTGTTTTAAGTGTTGTATGTGTTAAGTCTGTTTTAAGTGTTGTGTGTATTAAGTCTGTTTTAAGTGTTGTATGTATTAAGTCTGTTTTAAGTGTTGTATGTATTACGTCTGTTTTAAGTGTTGTGTGTATTACGTCTGTTTTAAGTGTTGTGTGTATGAAGTCTGTTTTAAGTGTTGTGTGTATGAAGTCTGTTTTAAGTGTTGTGTGTATTAAGTCTGTTTTAAGTGTTGTGTGTATTAAGTCTGTTTTAAGTGTTGTGTGTATTAAGTCTGTTTTAAGTGTTGTGTGTATGAAGTCTGTTTAAGTGTTGTGTGTATTAAGTCTGTTTTAAGTGTTGTATGTATTAAGTCTGTTTTAAGTGTTGTGTGTATGAAGTCTGTTTAAGTGTTGTATGTATGAAGTCTGTTTTAAGTGTTGTGTGTATGAAGTCTGTTTAAGTGTCGTGTGTATTAAGTCTGTTTTAAGTGTCGTGTGTATTAAGTCTGTTTTAAGTGTTGTGTGTATGAAGTCTGTTTTAAGTGTTGTGTGTATTAAGTCTGTTTTAAGTGTTGTATGTATTAAGTCTGTTTTAAGTGTTGTGTGTATTAAGTCTGTTTTAAGTGTTGTGTGTATGAAGTCTGTTTAAGTGTTGTGTGTATGAAGTCTGTTTTAAGTGTTGTGTGTATTAAGTCTGTTTTAAGTGTTGTATGTATGAAGTCTGTTTTAAGTGTTGTGTGTATGAAGTCTGTTTTAAGTGTTGTGTGTATTAAGTCTGTTTAAGTGTTGTGTGTATGAAGTCTGTTTTAAGTGTTGTATGTATTAAGTCTGTTTTAAGTGTTGTATGTATTAAGTCTGTTTAAGTGTTGTATGTATGAAGTCTGTTTAAGTGTTGTGTGTATTAAGTCTGTTTTAAGTGTTGTGTGTATTAAGTCTGTTTTAAGTGTTGTATGTATTACGTCTGTTTTAAGTGTTGTATGTATGAAGTCTGTTTTAAGTGTTGTATGTATGAAGTCTGTTTTAAGTGTTGTATGTATGAAGTCTGTTTTAAGTGTTGTGTGTATGAAGTCTGTTTAAGTGTTGTGTGTATGAAGTCTGTTTAAGTGTTGTGTGTATTAAGTCTGTTTTAAGTGTTGTATGTATTAAGTCTGTTTTAAGTGTTGTGTGTATTAAGTCTGTTTTAAGTGTTGTGTTTATTAAGTCTGTTTTAAGTGTTGTATGTATTAAGTCTGTTTTAAGTGTTGTGTGTGTTAAGTCTGTTTTAAGTGTTGTGTGTATTAAGTCTGTTTTAAGTGTTGTGTGTATTAAGTCTGTTTTAAGTGTTGTGTGTATTAAGTCTGTTTTAAGTGTTGTGTGTATTAAGTCTGTTTTAAGTGTTGTGTGTATTAAGTCTGTTTTAAGTGTTGTATGTATTAAGTCTGTTTTAAGTGTTGTGTGTATTAAGTCTGTTTTAAGTGTTGTATGTATGAAGTCTGTTTAAGTGTTGTGTTTATTAAGTCTGTTTTAAGTGTTGTATGTATTAAGTCTGTTTTAAGTGTTGTATGTATTAAGTCTGTTTTAAGTGTTGTGTGTATTACGTCTGTTTTAAGTGTTGTATGTATTAAGTCTGTTTTAAGTGTTGTATGTATTAAGTCTGTTTAAGTGTCGTGTGTATTAAGTCTGTTTTAAGTGTTGTGTGTATTACGTCTGTTTTAAGTGTTGTATGTATTAAGTCTGTTTTAAGTGTTGTATGTATTAAGTCTGTTTTAAGTGTTGTGTGTATGAAGTCTGTTTTAAGTGTTGTGTGTATTAAGTCTGTTTTAAGTGTTGTGTGTATTACGTCTGTTTTAAGTGTTGTATGTATTACGTCTGTTTTAAGTGTTGTGTGTATTAAGTCTGTTTTAAGTGTTGTATGTATGAAGTCTGTTTTAAGTGTTGTATGTATGAAGTCTGTTTTAAGTGTTGTATGTATTAAGTCTGTTTTAAGTGTTGTGTGTATTAAGTCTGTTTAAGTGTTGTGTGTATGAAGTCTGTTTTAAGTGTTGTATGTATTAAGTCTGTTTAAGTGTTGTGTGTATTAAGTCTGTTTTAAGTGTTGTGTGTATTACGTCTGTTTTAAGTGTTGTATGTATTAAGTCTGTTTAAGTGTTGTGTGTATTAAGTCTGTTTTAAGTGTTGTATGTATTAAGTCTGTTTTAAGTGTTGTATGTATTAAGTCTGTTTTAAGTGTTGTATGTATTAAGTCTGTTTAAGTGTTGTGTGTATTAAGTCTGTTTTAAGTGTTGTGTGTATTACGTCTGTTTTAAGTGTTGTATGTATTAAGTCTGTTTAAGTGTTGTGTGTATTAAGTCTGTTTTAAGTGTTGTGTGTATTAAGTCTGTTTTAAGTGTTGTATGTATGAAGTCTGTTTAAGTGTTGTGTGTATGAAGTCTGTTTTAAGTGTTGTGTGTATGAAGTCTGTTTTAAGTGTTGTATGTATTAAGTCTGTTTAAGTGTTGTATGTATTAAGTCTGTTTTAAGTGTTGTGTGTATGAAGTCTGTTTAAGTGTTGTGTGTATTAAGTCTGTTTTAAGTGTTGTATGTATTACGTCTGTTTTAAGTGTTGTGTGTATTAAGTCTGTTTTAAGTGTTGTGTGTATTAAGTCTGTTTTAAGTGTTGTATGTATTAAGTCTGTTTTAAGTGTTGTATGTATTAAGTCTGTTTTAAGTGTTGTATGTATGAAGTCTGTTTTAAGTGTTGTGTGTATTAAGTCTGTTTTAAGTGTTGTGTGTATGAAGTCTGTTTAAGTGTTGTGTGTATTAAGTCTGTTTTAAGTGTTGTGTGTATTACGTCTGTTTTAAGTGTTGTGTGTATTAAGTCTGTTTTAAGTGTTGTGTGTATTAAGTCTGTTTTAAGTGTTGTGTGTATGAAGTCTGTTTTAAGTGTTGTGTGTATTAAGTCTGTTTTAAGTGTTGTATGTATTACGTCTGTTTTAAGTGTTGTGTGTATTACGTCTGTTTTAAGTGTTGTGTGTATTAAGTCTGTTTTAAGTGTTGTGTGTATTAAGTCTGTTTTAAGTGTTGTGTGTATGAAGTCTGTTTTAAGTGTTGTGTGTATTAAGTCTGTTTTAAGTGTTGTATGTATGAAGTCTGTTTTAAGTGTTGTGTGTATGAAGTCTGTTTAAGTGTCGTGTGTATTAAGTCTGTTTAAGTGTTGTGTGTATGAAGTCTGTTTTAAGTGTTGTGTGTATGAAGTCTGTTTTAAGTGTTGTGTGTATTAAGTCTGTTTTAAGTGTTGTGTGTATGAAGTCTGTTTAAGTGTTGTATGTATGAAGTCTGTTTAAGTGTTGTGTGTATTAAGTCTGTTTTAAGTGTTGTATGTATGAAGTCTGTTTTAAGTGTTGTATGTATTAAGTCTGTTTTAAGTGTTGTATGTATGAAGTCTGTTTTAAGTGTTGTGTGTATTAAGTCTGTTTTAAGTGTTGTGTGTATTAAGTCTGTTTTAAGTGTTGTATGTATTAAGTCTGTTTTAAGTGTTGTATGTATTAAGTCTGTTTTAAGTGTTGTATGTATGAAGTCTGTTTTAAGTGTTGTGTGTATTAAGTCTGTTTTAAGTGTTGTGTGTATGAAGTCTGTTTAAGTGTTGTATGTATTAAGTCTGTTTTAAGTGTTGTATGTATTAAGTCTGTTTTAAGTGTTGTGTTTATTAAGTCTGTTTTAAGTGTTGTGTGTATGAAGTCTGTTTTAAGTGTTGTATGTATTAAGTCTGTTTTAAGTGTTGTATGTATGAAGTCTGTTTTAAGTGTTGTGTGTATGAAGTCTGTTTAAGTGTTGTATGTATTAAGTCTGTTTTAAGTGTTGTATGTATTAAGTCTGTTTTAAGTGTTGTATGTATTAAGTCTGTTTTAAGTGTTGTATGTTTTACGTCTGTTTTAAGTGTTGTATGTATGAAGTCTGTTTAAGTGTTGTATGTATTAAGTCTGTTTTAAGTGTTGTGTGTGTTAAGTCTGTTTTAAGTGTTGTGTGTATGAAGTCTGTTTTAAGTGTTGTATGTATTAAGTCTGTTTAAGTGTTGTGTGTATGAAGTCTGTTTAAGTGTTGTGTGTATTAAGTCTGTTTTAAGTGTTGTATGTATGAAGTCTGTTTTAAGTGTTGTATGTATTAAGTCTGTTTTAAGTGTTGTATGTATGAAGTCTGTTTAAGTGTTGTGTGTATTAAGTCTGTTTTAAGTGTTGTGTGTATTACGTCTGTTTTAAGTGTCGTGTGTATGAAGTCTGTTTAAGTGTTGTGTGTATTAAGTCTGTTTAAGTGTTGTATGTATTAAGTCTGTTTAAGTGTTGTGTGTATTAAGTCTGTTTTAAGTGTTGTATGTATTAAGTCTGTTTTAAGTGTTGTGTGTATGAAGTCTGTTTTAAGTGTTGTATGTATGAAGTCTGTTTAAGTGTTGTGTGTATTAAGTCTGTTTAAGTGTTGTGTGTATTAAGTCTGTTTTAAGTGTTGTATGTATGAAGTCTGTTTAAGTGTTGTGTGTATTAAGTCTGTTTAAGTGTTGTATGTATTACGTCTGTTTTAAGTGTTGTATGTATGAAGTCTGTTTAAGTGTTGTGTGTATTAAGTCTGTTTTAAGTGTTGTGTTTATTAAGTCTGTTTTAAGTGTTGTATGTATGAAGTCTGTTTTAAGTGTTGTGTGTATGAAGTCTGTTTAAGTGTTGTATGTATGAAGTCTGTTTTAAGTGTTGTGTGTATGAAGTCTGTTTTAAGTGTTGTATGTATTAAGTCTGTTTTAAGTGTTGTATGTATTAAGTCTGTTTTAAGTGTTGTATGTATTAAGTCTGTTTTAAGTGTTGTGTGTATTAAGTCTGTTTTAAGTGTTGTGTTTATTAAGTCTGTTTAAGTGTTGTATGTATTACGTCTGTTTTAAGTGTTGTATGTATGAAGTCTGTTTTAAGTGTTGTGTGTATGAAGTCTGTTTAAGTGTTGTGTGTATTAAGTCTGTTTTAAGTGTTGTGTGTATGAAGTCTGTTTTAAGTGTTGTGTGTATTAAGTCTGTTTTAAGTGTTGTGTGTATGAAGTCTGTTTAAGTGTTGTGTGTATGAAGTCTGTTTTAAGTGTTGTGTGTATGAAGTCTGTTTTAAGTGTTGTATGTATGAAGTCTGTTTTAAGTGTTGTATGTATGAAGTCTGTTTTAAGTGTTGTGTGTATTAAGTCTGTTTAAGTGTTGTGTGTGTGCCAGGCACAACATAGAAACTGCGCAGAGTAAGTTGCAACAAAAGAGCTCAAGGACCAGTTCATCACTGAATGATGGATTTTATTGAATCAAGTGCATGCCAAGAAACTAAATATGTGCTAACAACTAATTACACTAACAACTAACCTTTAACAACTAAGGTATGAATTACAAATTGGAAAATACAATACGTTGCTGGCAGAATTCTTTTCTTTTGCCCAGGCTTGACCACTACACGACCTGGTGCCAGGCAACTATGTGTGGATAAAGAGGTGGAGATGGAAAAAGTGTTTGGAGCCAAGGTTCATGGCCCATACCAGGTTCTGCTGACATCACCAACAGCAGTCAAAGTGGGCGAGAGAGCAACTTGGATCCATCACCACCACATAAAAAAGGCAATCGTTGACAAGCTAGCTGACGGACCGACTAAAGACAGTACCACCAAGGACAAGGACAAGAACAAAGACACGGACATGGACATTGTCTCAAAGGACGAGAACTCGACTGACTGAAGGAGCGCTCCCTGGAAAATACGACTACAAAGACTGAGATAAGTTATTCAAAGCGTACAGTGTACATAGTGTGACATAATATTTACAAGATGTTTTTTTCTTTCATGATTTGTGTAATATTACTGGAAATTCATGGTGCTTTGAGAATAAAGGGGAACGTTGTAAGGGGAACAGAAGGCATTATTCACGTGGGCTACACACTACAAGGTGATGAAGTAATTTGCAACTGTGAAACCAAGGTGGGACACATTAGTAGTTTTGCTTTAGAATTTGAGCCATGTGGAAAAGAGGTAAAGAACATTGTTACATATGTGCCACAGTTTGGAGTAGCATCCCAAGTATGTTCCGTTTACAGCGCGGTACAGGGCCAACATCAGAATAACACAGAGGTTTCATTGCATTGTACCTGGCCTGGTAGACCACAACATGGTAACATATATTGTAAATGTGTAACATTTCCTTTAGGTTATACTTTGTCAAAACCAGGATACGACTGTGGCAACTTAAAGGAAATTAGTACAATTACCAAGACTCCTCCCTCAGCCAACCCTATATATCAGTCACTACCATCTATTGTTCCAATACGTCCTGCTACAGTACAGCCAGCAGAACCAGATGTGGAAGAAAACCTGGACATACTAACTTTTGAATCTAGATGGAGTAAAACACTAACCAACATAGTTCGACCTCTAGAGGTGAAACCAGAGGAATGTGTAATCTGTGTGGTACCAAGACAAAAGTATATGGCTGTAGGAGTAGCTGTAAATAAAAAAAAGAAACTTGTGATACCTATATTGTTATTAAACAAGCTTGTGTAGAAACTAAAGTATATCTAACAGAAATGGGAACCTTTTTACTGCACATTGACAAATGTGCAGTAAAAATCCTATTGTCTATTCTATTGTCTCCAGCAATATTTGTTTAATAGATTGCATTTTTCTGTCAATGATTAACAGAAATGTTGCCTACATGAATCACCTTTGGGAGTCAAAGTGTCCTAAACCACGTTACACACACAAGGAGCTTCAGACCCTCCGGTTCGAGAGTGCCCCGCAGTGAAGGCTGCTGAGTTCTCCTGTATAAGGGTGGGTTCAGGACGAGCATGGCTACCTTTCAGTTACCGTATAAAGTGTGTTCAGTGGATGGGAACTACTGATGACTCAGGTTGAAGAAGGTGGTTGGGAGAAATCATTGGCAGACTGGACTGGACTCCAGACATTTTCTTTGCAATAATCCTGAATCCTGACTGAAAAGGATCAAAGCAGTTGTTAAACAATAAAAAGTCTGTAATCTGCTGATATACAACTTTTTCAATGACTTTAAAAATGTCAGGTTTGAATACTGTAGCATTTGTTTGGGTGACAGAAACATCGAGGCAGCAGCTGGATGAACTTACTGGAGTTCAACTGTTCTGTCATTAATGAGAGTAAAATGTGTTAAGTCAACCAAGTGTCTCCTGACGCTGCAGTGTTTGTCCTGGGGCTGGGCTGGTTTAAAGCATTGACCCTTGTCGTTGAAAAACAATGCATTCCATTTAGTGGAAAGTAATTCTGGAGGAAATGGAGCTGGAGGGTTTGTTAATCTGTAGCATGTTGTTAATACTGTTGATGATGATCTTTGAGAAGAATATTTCTCTTGAAAACATGCAGATTTTCTCTGTATACCTCATAATGAATTAAGAGTTTAAATTTACGTCATTTTCTTTCGGCTTTTGGGCATTCCCTTTTCTGTGCCCTGACAGAAGGAGCATTGCTCCACGAAGCCTTCTGCCTCTTCTTCATCACTTTAACTTTAACAAGAGCAATGGCTCCATAACATTTAAAACACCTGAAGTATAACAATTCAACAAATCATCAACTTGACCTGATGAGGCCTTTTCAAACCTGACTGCCTCCATAAACTGTGTCCTGGTTTTATTAATGTGTCTCTTCTGAACAACTGTAGGTCCAGCAGCAGCTTTTGGAATCATGGACAGATGGAAGAAGACACAAGAATGATCAGAGCAACATCAATCACAGTGACATCTGAAATATGAACACCCTTTGACCCTAATGACCAGGTCCAGAGTGTGACCTCTGTTATGGGTCGGCTCAGTAACATGCTGACAAAGACCAAAAGTATTAAATATTATAAACGTTAAAATCACCTGTTCATATTCTGTGCAGACAAATGAAAGCATTTCAGTAAATCATCAATAAAATGACGTTATTGTTGGCACAAGAACTACATAGAATATCGATGGAGATCAACTCCATTTTGAACAACACACTCAAATAAGGAGAACTCCCCAAGTGAAAGCCTCTGGATAAGAATATGCTCCCTGAGAAATTAAGGAGCAGGTGGTCTTCACTGAAGGTGGGTGGGCAGTGCCATTGTCTCCTATACATCTCCTTTTTTTGTCCGTCTGATATGAGAGGGTCGAACTAATCTGTTGCTGTGACTTTAACACTCAAACAATATGGCTTCTTGACTTTAGAGAAGTGATCAGAGGAAGTGCAGTGCTGTGCTTTGGTCAGATCATGAAACAGCTGCTGCACCAGTCTGCCACCAGGTGTCACTGTTCATTCTCAGTGTGAAGCTCTGAAGCTTCAAATCACTTTCAATGCTTCACAAGGCTTCACTATTCGAATCATAAAAATACTTATAATAGAAACCTGACTAACTTCACACACTCAGGTCAAACTCAAAGGCACAATGGACTTAAACCAAACTGACCTTTAACTAGATAGCATGGCTCTGATTGGCTGGATTAGGCAGCTGGGCCTGAGTTTTTTTAATAGATTTCTGCAACTATATGTTTTTGTTCTTTACGTCTGTGTTGGTCCTGGCTGTAAACACTCCGATTACACCGTTGCATAAATCTAACTCTTGTGGCCTGTTTGAGGAATGTGAGGTTTGGTGTCGTAAAAAACTATTCCACTTCTGTTCTCTTCAAAACGACACTCTATCATTTGTTCCCCAAAGTCCTGTTCTTGATGGAGACATTACAAACCAGGTCAGCCCCTGGGAATGCCTCTAATCCCCTTTGGCTTGTAGCACTCATTAAACTCTATCGGAGTGGAATTTACTAAATCACAGGGCATTAAAAAAATTAAACAAGTGCAGCATTAACCAACAAGCTCAAGAGTTTCCTGCACAAAGAGAGGATATTATGTTGTTAAAGTTTAAAGTGGACCGATCCACAAATGACACAAGGGTCGGGAGCAACAGGCTTTAAAAGGATATTTATTGATGAAGGGCGATAGAAAAATAAGTGAACACTGAAAGTAACTGAAAATGTTTGGCCGCAGCATTGTTTTAGCTAAATACAACAAATTAGAGATGACTGAGGGGTTTCCAATTACATAGTGTCTTAGTGTACACTGTGTGTCTTGTGTCGTGTATGAACCTCAGAGCCTCCAAAAGCACACCCAGACCCTTCAAAACAGAGGTCTGAGAGTGAACTCTGGTCTGGTTCAGTTCAAGTGTGGACCTCCAGTGGACCACAGACAAGCTCAAACAAGAAGAGCCTCAAAAACTGATGACAAAACATAAAAAATATAAATAACATATAAAATGCTATGCTATGGCTTAATTAGCATTCGGGCACCATCGCCCTCTAGTGTGCTGCTTAAGAAATGCATGTTTTTTTGGTTGGTGCAGTTGTGAACACTTGACAGGGCTTTAGACAAACCAAACTGAATGGATTGTTTTCAGATTTAGAGTGTGAACGCAGCCTTAAATAAACAGTATCTTAAAAAAACCCTAAACGATAGAGTTTCTCCCGGTCTCCCCTGATGATGTCACTCTGATCCACTCACTCGACGACACTCGTGTTACACTCGACGACACTCGTGTTGTAGTAACACTGCTGACCCTGTTGTGTAGCAGAGACTCCAGAGTGTGTCCTGGGCCGACAGCAGAGCGTCTCGAGGCACGGCAAGGGTGACCATATTTCAAGACCTCTAGACTAGGACACTTCATTTTTGTCCACAAGAACAGGCAGTGTGAAGAAGAAAGATACTGTTCTTGGTTCAAATCAATGGTAATTGAGTTGTTTTATCGACATAAAACACAAAAGAATAGAATTTGTGTATTTAAATGTAAAAAAAAATGCTCCAAAGATCCATGGGCCTTTGAAAAGAAACTGTCTTAAAAAGACTCTTTTATTGACAATAAGTGACAGAAGTCTGGACACGTGTTGGGAGTTTTCTGCAGTGATTGATGTTTGTTAAAATAGGACACAGTTTGTTCAAAAGTGGGATATAGTAGATATTTGTTAAGACCTGGGACGGGGAGGGTGAGTTAAATATGGACACATGGTCGACCCAGGCCTGGCACTGAGCAGACATCAGCCTCGGTCCAAACGTTACCACACTGCTTCGAGCATCTGCCAGCGACCACACTAACGGCTGACAGCATGTGGAAGGCATGCACCCGGCCGAAATAAAACACTTTCAAGATGCACTCTAATGCTCTCTGCTGGTTCTGAAGTGTCTGAGCATGTCCTGGAGTGTTGACATGACTCCAGGACTCGTGTTGACATGACTCCAGGACTCGTGTTGACATGACTCCAGGACTTGTGTTGACATGACTCCAGGACTTGTGTTGACATGACTCCAGGACTTGTGTTGATATGACCCCAGGACTCGTGTTGACATGACTCCGGGACTCGTGTTGACATGACTCCAGGACTTGTGTTGACATGACTCCGGGACTCGTGTTGACATGACTCCGGGACTCGTGTTGACATGACTCCAGGACTCGTGTTGACATGACTCCAGGACTCGTGTTGACATGACTCCAGGACTCGTGTTGATATGACTCCAGGACTCGTGTTGACATGACTCCAGGACTCGTGTTGACATGACTCCAGGACTCGTGTTGACATGACTCCAGGACTCGTGTTGACATGACTCCAGGACTTGTGTTGACATGACTCCAGGACTCGTGTTGACATGACTCCAGGACTTGTGTTGACATGACTCCAGGACTTGTGTTGACATGACTCCAGGACTTGTGTTGATATGACTCCAGGACTCGTGTTGACATGACTCCAGGACTCGTGTTGACATGACTCCAGGACTCGTGTTGACATGACTCCGGGACTTGTGTTGACATGACTCCGGGACTTGTGTTGACATGACTCCGGGACTTGTGTTGACATGACTCCAGGACTCGTGTTGATATGACTCCAGGACTCGTGTTGATATGACTCCAGGACTCGTGTTGACATGACTCCAGGACTCGTGTTGACATGACTCCAGGACTCGTGTTGACATGACTCCAGGACTCGTGTTGACATGACTCCAGGACTTGTGTTGACATGACTCCAGGACTCGTGTTGACATGACTCCAGGACTTGTGTTGACATGGCTCCAGGACTTGTGTTGACATGACTCCAGGACTTGTGTTGACATGACTCCAGGACTTGTGTTGATATGACTCCAGGACTCGTGTTGACATGACTCCAGGACTCGTGTTGACATGACTCCGGGACTTGTGTTGACATGACTCCGGGACTTGTGTTGACATGACTCCGGGACTTGTGTTGACATGGCTCCAGGACTTGTGTTGATATGACTCCAGGACTTGTGTTGACATGGCTCCAGGACTTGTGTTGACATGACTCCAGGACTTGTGTTGACATGACTCCAGGACTTGTGTTGATATGACTCCAGGACTCGTGTTGACATGACTCCAGGACTCGTGTTGACATGACTCCGGGACTTGTGTTGACATGACTCCGGGACTTGTGTTGACATGACTCCGGGACTTGTGTTGACATGGCTCCAGGACTTGTGTTGATATGACTCCAGGACTTGTGTTGACATGGCTCCAGGACTCGTGTTGACATGGCTCCAGGACTTGTGTTGATATGACTCCAGGACTTGTGTTGATATGACTCCAGGACTTGTGTTGACATGAATCCAGGACTCGTGTTGACATGACTCCAGGACTCGTGTTGACATGACTCCAGGACTTGTGTTGACATGACTCCAGGACTTGTGTTGACATGACTCCAGGACTTGTGTTGACATGACTCCAGGACTTGTGTTGACATGACTCCAGGACTCGTGTTGACATGACTCCAGGACTCGTGTTGACATGACTCCAGGACTCGTGTTGACATGACTCCAGGACTTGTGTTGACATGACTCCAGGACTTGTGTTGACATGACTCCAGGACTTGTGTTGACATGACTCCAGGACTTGTGTTGACATGACTCCAGGACTCGTGTTGACATGGCTCCAGGACTTGTGTTGATATGACTCCAGGACTTGTGTTGATATGACTCCAGGACTCGTGTTGACATGACTCCAGGACTCGTGTTGACATGACTCCAGGACTCGTGTTGACATGACTCCAGGACTTGTGTTGACATGACTCCAGGACTTGTGTTGACATGACTCCAGGACTCGTGTTGACATGGCTCCAGGACTCGTGTTGACATGGCTCCGGGACTCGTGTTGACATGAATCCAGGACTCGTGTTGACATGACTCCAGGACTTGTGTGCAGTTTACTGGAGGCTTAATATGAAGGCAGTTACTATGGACAGGTCTTACATCATGTTCTCCTTGTGCTCGCTGGATTAGGTCAGCTTTGTGGAGTTAGAGGAAACAGAAAACACACAAGAGCATGAGCTAAAATGGATGATATGGTATTGGGGACTGAAGCAGCTCCAGTGGAAACAAGGCTCTGGATTCTCTGATGGATCCTGGAGATTCTCTTCTGAATGTTTCCTCGTGTCCATCTGCGTCCTTCGGTCTGAGCTCTTCCTCTCTCACGTCCCCTGAGTCACAACATAAAGACATTCTGAAGTGACGAATGGACTTGTGTTGGCGCTGTGTTCGTGCACATGTTTGGCTTCAGAGATCTTTGACAAACGGGGAATTACTTCACACTGTGATCCTCGTCTGAACCTGAGCTGGCTGCAGAAAACCTGAGCTCAGTGCAACAGGCTGAGGTCATGGTTCCCGCAGAGACCAATGATCCACAGATGGAGTCAGACTTTAACAATGAAGGAGGAAGTATGCTAAGAATCTTTTATGTTGGCAGTGGTCTAATTATTCCACGTTCCTCTAATCCCCCTCATATTCACCAAACTCTTGTTTGCACTAATTTAAAGACATCTTTTCTGAGTGGAGGAGTGGGTTTAACTCAAAGGAATCCGACTTTATCATTATCCAGAGACAAAGACTTCTGTGAAACCAGTGTTTATAGGTAAAGCTGCAGGAGAACCGAGAGACTCACTGTTCAGTAACTTTGCCTGTAATGAGTGCTTTTCTCTCTCGTCTCTTTAGATTTTAATTCATTTAATCATGTGTTAACATGTGTTAATCATGTGAGCAGAGCACATGGCCCTCTGCCGACTTGCTGCTGATTCCTCAGACTTTAGGAAACGTGGGCCTGTCGCAGCAGTCTGTTCTCAATCAGTAATTCTCAAACTCTTTACAATAATTAGTTTTTATGTATTGTGGCATTTGTCAGTGGCTGTTTTCACATTTTGAAAATTAATCCTGGTCCAAAGAAATGTGGCTAAAGTCTAAGGAGCCCATGAGAACATGCCCTTTGCAGCTGGAGCTCTTCAGGAGAGTTAGAGTTTACAATGAGCTGTAAATAATAAAATAAGATGAGGATTAACAAGAGCAGCAGAACAAAACCGTCTCAGACAGATTCAGTATTTACAGATATACCGTCTCAAAAGTCAGACTTTCCATATCTTATATATTATTATTATTATTATTATTATTATTATTATTAGTCACACACTAAGGCTCCCTCTGAAGCTGTTTAAGGCTGTGGTCTCTGTTTGATTCAGTCGATGGGGCAAAAGGAGCACATATAGACACAGATCTGGTCAAAGTCTATATTTTAAAACTGATAATGGTCTTAGAACCAGGCTGTGGCTCTCTGAGGGAAACAAACGTCCTCACGAAGTGTTTCTTCAGGATGAAATGGGGACTGTTCTGACAAGAGTGTGCTCTCACAGGTTAACGTGGATCTGTAACGACACATGTGAAAACAGCAGGGAGATTCTTCAGAGTCCTGCTGAAAGAGCGTCCTGTCCGAGTATGTCCACATGAGGTGTTGAGAAGAAAAGGTGAATGTGTTGTGGGTGAGTACAGTCGGTAGAGACCGACCTAGAACCACGGCTCTGAGACAGATCTAAAGTTCTCCTTGATCCATCTGAGTCTGAGATCTGTCTAAAGCATTTACAAACAGTGAACCTTGATGTAATAAATGTTTGAAGAGAAAAAGAGAAAAACCATGAACCTATGCTTAGTCAGAGTTTACTCATGGAACATCTGATGTGGAACGTGAAGGATGGAGTCAGAAAACAAGGTGAGGTGAGGTCATGTCTGAGACGTTAAAGTGGGTTAGGCCCAAACCCCTGACCTGAGGATGTCCATGTGAGGACATGAAGACTCCTCACAGAAAGACCGGGCGATGTTTGAGTCAGACACTAACCCGAGGTGTTTGAGTGTGTAGAATGTGTTTAATGTTATTAAAAATAAAAAAGGTTTGGCATCAAAATTAGGGTGAATATATTTTCAAAAGCGGGCACTTTAAAAGGTACATTTTATGGTTCAAATAAAAAATGGATCTGTCTCTGTGCGCCTGTACAGGGTTTGGGATTGAAACTCTCTGTTTCAGTGGACGTGACGTAATGTGCTTGTTTACCTGGATCTGACGTCCTGATTTGCCGCCGTAAGTAAAATAAAAACTTGAAAATGAATGCTGTGAACACAGGAAAAAACGTCCTTTACTGGAAACCGTCAGATTCTTGTTCGGTCGTTCGTGCTCGTACAAGCGTGTGCACAGTGAACACATACGGCACTGGATGCAGTACTGCTAAGGCCAGAGGTGGCGCACTAGAACAAAAAGTCTGGATCTACTGTAATATATATCATTTCTGTTTGAAGTGTTCTTAAACACATGTATGTCCTTTAGGCTGAGCTGTCCTTTACGATCACAGTCTGACCTGTATTGATTTTGGATGATATTATTTTCCATCTGTTAAGGTCCTTTTGTTGGATTTACAGTAAAATGAAAGTGTCCCGGTTTTGAGGTTTGAAAATATGCTCTTGCTTTACATAAACTAAAAAGCTAAAGGTGGTAAAAGTTACTACAATCAAATTCAAGGAAAGTAGTTTTCCAGATGAACTGGATTCTAGACGAAGCAGAAGTCTGACAGTTTGTAGATGTATATGTCAAACTAAACCCTTTAACCTCTGATATTCTAAAGGCATTGCTGTGTGAGAAACTACTGCAGTTTGTCCATCACTTGAGACGTGGGGCTATCAGCAGAGCTCTGAGATTAATATCCAATAAAGTCATTGTGTATTATCAGCAAAATGTCTATTCAACAGTTTCTATCATTTAGACTTGTCTTGTTTGTCTGAGTAACATAAGAAGCACCTACTGACATCTCCTCCCAGCACACGTTTGAGCTGCTGAAAGACCCAGACGCACAGACCCAGTAACGCCAGAAAACCTCATCCTGTAAAAGACACATGCAACAAACTGTCAGACCCCAGAAGAGTTCAAAACTGAAACCACGGGCCTCTTTAGCACTGACTGTCCCTAAGTCTTTTCCTCTTCACGAAATATGGATCAGAAGAACTTCTCTTTAGCTTTAACAGAGAGGGCTGCAGCACAAACAGTCTGTTAAAGGCTTTATTCTGCTCCACGGGCCAAGACTCTTTTATACAAGCTTTCTGGAGAGTTCGAAAACATAAGGAGGACTTTGTTGCTGCAGATTAACAGTTTGCACAAAGACTTTGCTCTACATCGTTTCCAGGCTGTATACCCAATAAAAGACTAAAGCACGAATCACATGGGATGGATAACTTTTATTATATATCAAATAAATATCCTAGTTCTGATGAAAGTGGAATATCTGTCAAACCAGGCACGCATTGTCTTTATAACAAACTATCAAAATAAAACCGAGGATATTATTTTGATGATTTTCAAGTTACATATTGAGCAAAAAGTTACACAGCTTTAAGTAAATCCCAAATGACAGATGACACGAGGACACCCTGTGAGCCATGTCTACAGTGGATCACCTGAACTTCGACTGAAGACACACCTGTTCCCATCACAGTTCTTTTGACTTCTATAACACCTCCACCTGACCACCTGGTCTAAGTCTGGACTAACTCTGTCTCCTTCAAACACTGACCTCCATGAGTCTGGACCTGGTCTAAGACTGGACTAACTCTGTCTCCTTCAAACACTGACCTCCGTGAGTCTGGACCTGGTCTAAGACTGGACTAACACTGTCTCCTTCAAACACTGACCTCCGTGAGTCTGGACCTGGTCTAAGACCGGACTAACACTGTCTCCTTCAAACACTGACCTCCGTGAGTCTGGACCTGGTCTAAGACTGGACTAACACTGACCTCCGTGAGTCTGGACCTGGTCTAAGACTGGACTAACACTGACCTCCGTGAGTCTGGACCTGGTCTAAGACTGGACCTGGTCTTAACTGTTCTTTGTGTTTATTACAGAGGGTTGTGCACTGGTTCTGGTCTTGATTCGGTCTTGACCTGGTCGGGTCTCGGTCAGTTCTAGACCAGTCTGATATAGTCTTTGGGAATCGGCCCGACACACAGTCCTGCCGAGGCAGGACCCTGAGCTCTCATTACAGGGCATTAAAGCTGACCTTTGACCTGTCGCCTGAAGCAGGTGGTCACAGGAAGTCTTTCCTAAAACACGTGGACGTAGGGGAGACTAAAGGGATGGCTGCTGTCACACTCACTGTTGTTCAGATCAAAAAGAGAAAAAAACAATATAATATAAGATAATAATAATATATGACGCTGTGGGACTGCGATGCTTTAGTCACTTTGTGAGGACTTATACGAATATAAGACAGACCTGGACAGTCTGAATATGGCTTTTAAAGACCTCCTCATTAATATTTGTCCAAGATAAACTGTCACTTTATGTTTGTTTCTCCTTCCTTTTCTTCAGGCAGTGTTCATACACAGCCTACCTGAGTAAAGAACTCTGTTGTATTAATAGTCTTTACTGTCCGTCCTTGTCAGACTTGTGTGGGCCTGTCCTGTGTTAGAACATATTCAGATGTGTTTTTTCCAACACAATCAGACACTAAATGAAAAGCCTGGCTCTGCCTTCAGACATGCTGACTGTCTCAGTCCGGCTCTGCTCAGTGGAGCCTTTAAACGTGACGCTTGTAATCTGAGAGCAGCAGCAGCAGCAGCGCAGCGGGATTATTATTAGCTCCAAAAACTCGACACGTCCAGATGTTCCGTCTGAGGCTCTGAGTGGAGTCCTGGGACCGTGTGGACGCTGTTTTTCTGCTTGATTTCGCCTGTTCTTGTCTGCTCGGACAAAGAAGAGTTACCAACAACACAGTCCCGTTTAAAGCGCGCGTACTGAGTGAAAACTGCCTGAAATGGTAGTATTTCTACACCAGACTGGGCTGAACGAGTGCGTGTGGACTGTTTGAGCAGAGCGGAGAGTTTTCCAGGTTGAACTAAGGACGGATACAATGGCTTTCCTTCACTTGCTGCTCTGTGTGGGGATGTTGTCGCTGCACAAATGTGGCGCCTTCTACCGCGGACCTTTACACCCGGAGATGTCCAACGGCACTTTCCATCATTATTTCGTGCCCGACGGCGACTACGAGGACAACGACGACCCTGAGAAGTGTCAGATGCTTTTTAAAATGACAGACGAGCGCAAATGCGGACTGGACGAGGACCAGGACGCGGTGATACGGGACGACTTCACCATCATCAAGCGGCAGATAGAGGACTCCGCGCGCGTCCTGGAGGGGATCGGGAGAAGCATCTCGTTTGACCTGGACGGAGAGGACAGCTACGGGAGGTACCTGCGCAGGGAGAGCGGGCAGATCGGGGAGGCCTTCAGCAGCTCGGAGAAGTCCCTGCTGGAGCTGGAGGTGAAGTTTAAACAGAGTCAGGAGAACGAGCTGAAGGAGGAGCAGCGGCTCAGCGACGACTTCCTGCAGATGATCGTGCACACGCGGGACGTCCTGAAGGACACGCTGGACATCTCTCTGGGACTGAAGGACAAGCACGAGCTGCTGTCTCTGATCGTCCGCAGCCACGGCACGAGACTCAGCAGGCTCAAGAACGAGTACATGAAGTTCTGATGGAGCCCTCTCCTCACAGGAGCAGGGTTATGGCTGATTACTGTTTCAGGGAATGTTTCAGTGTCTTATTATTTAAATATTTCTAAAATAGGCTCCTAACAGCCACAGGATACTTTAGTGCCATGTCCCAGCGGAGCCAACAGTCCCTGGGGCGTGTGCAGTGTCAACCCCGAGGGATTTTTCAAATTTTGTGTCACCAAATATGTCCCAGCTATTACTACAGACCGATTTATCAAAAGCTTTACCCACAACCTGACCTTTGACCCCTGAAAAGGGGTAGATATGACACTTTTTATTGAGAAATACTGCAGTCAGTTCCATGGAAAGGATTAACAAAGAACCTGATACTGCAGCAAATCTAGCTCCAAGATTTCTTTGGAAACTGGAATTTTTCCACTCAACTTTATCACCAAACCAAACAGACGGGACAAACAGGGACGTCTGCACCTGTCGTGGGGACATCTCCACCTCTCACAGGGACATCTACACCTCTCACAGGGACGTCTCCACCTCTCACAGGGACGTCTCCACCTCTCACAGGGACGTCTCCACCTCTCACAGGGACGTCTCCACCTCTCACAGGGACATCTACACCTGTCACAGGGACGTCTACAGGTGTCACAGGGACGTCTCCACCTCTCACAGGGACATCTACACCTGTCACAGGGACGTCTACAGGTGTCACAGGGACGTCTACACCTGTCACAGGGACATCTACACGTGTCACAGGGACGTCTACACCTGTCACAGGGACGTCTACACCCCTCACAAGGACATCTCCACCTGTCACAGGGACGTCTACACCCCTCACAGGGACGTCTCCACCTGTCACAGGGACGTCTACACCCCTCACAGGGACGTCTACACCTGTCACAGGTTTGGTTCAGTCCCAAAGTGGGGCTGATGTCCTGCTCTCTCAGTGAGGAGGCGGTGGGTCACCTGGGGCAGGACCTCCCTGTGTTACTGTGAGCTCTGTCCAGAGACATGTTCAGGGGAATTCAATCTAAATTGCCCCGAGTGAATGAATTTGAGTGAAAGAAATGAAATTTGAGAGTGGATGTGTAAGTGTCAGTGCCTCAGTGTCCATGGAAAGCTGCTGGGATAGGCTCCAGTCAGCCACATTAGAAATAACCTGCGTGGTGCACGTCCCGATTCCAGGCGACCTTTCGTAAAACAAGAAATATTTCTAAAATCAAAACAAAGAGGACAAAAACAAAAACAAATGCATTAAGGGAAATTCTTTTACAGTGTAATTATTAACATTATTAACATAATATGCCCTGTGACACTCAGTGGATGAGAAGTATGTCCTCCAGGCCAGTAGGGGCGCTGTACACTTAAAACGCTACAGTTATTACATGGCATTACATAACACAACCTTTTAAACCTGGTGTTTTGTGAAGCAGCGCTGATAAACTTAACATTTAACTTAACAATATATCGTCAGAACACGAGTTCCTCTCTGTGAGACTTTTCAGAGAGTATTCAGTTTACAGACGACGCTGGAACACCTGTCCAGCTGTATTCAAAAGGTTTGTTGGCGTTAGAGTAATCTGTGAGCCTCCTTCAGTCGACCAATCACAACCGAGAACTGTTCCTTTTGTGCTGCAACATACGAGCTTTAATAACGTCCTGATACGACGCAGTTCTCGCGTGTTTCAGAGGCCAGCAGACTTTGCACAGTTGCCACTCTAAAGCTCGTACTGTTGTGTCTGTGTCTTGAACAATGTACAGTTATGGATTTAAGTAAATACTGTGATATCTACAGAACTCTTATGTAATGTTTATTCATGTTTATATAGAGGCGTGTCATTAACTATCTATTCTGGACTTAGCTGAGATATTTGATCAGACTGCGGGCAGCTCTCGAATTCTATACTGAGCACAGATTATTGTGTGTCTTCTCAAATAAAGTGAGTGTTGGAGGTTTTCAGTCTCACTTTTCCATTCTGTCCTAAATGTGCAGTTTTGTTGTCTTCAGGCGTGTGTTATTGTCTGCTTAAGCAGTATTTTTAATACTATTCCTGCATTATGAAATGAGTGTGTGTGGCAGGTACATTAAACGTCCCAGAAGGAGCTGTGGATTTTTTTAAGAAGGGTACAAAGGAGTGAGGGTCTGACGTGTCTTCAAAAGGAAACACAAGGCTCTTCAGGAGGAACTCAAACAAAGCCACGTGTCTCGTGCCCAACGCACAAAACAAGAGTTAAAACTGTTTTTTTTACTGAAGGCAAATTCAGAAACGGTTTGTATTGTTGCTTTAAAAAAGCCACTAACTCCAGCTTTTGATTCTAAAACAACATAAAGCAGTGCCAAGGTTTTTTACACTTTACCAACACAGCCTTAAATATTTCCGAACACACTGCAGTTAACTTCAAACTCACACAGTCGTCTTCCATGTTTGCTTTACGAGCTTTTAAAGAATGCTGTGAATGACAGACGCTCAGCTCCTCCTCATGACGAGTGCTTTGAAGAAAGGATTCATGAGAAACACAGATTTACGATCGGTGAGGTGTTGTCTTGTTTTTTGTCCCTGTGCTGCTGATGTGGTGTAGTCCAATCCAAAGTCTGCCTTCCTTCACAAATCCAATCTCTGTGAATTATGTAACATGACAAAGTGCCCTGTGAGGGACATTTATGTGTCACAGATACGTTTCAGTGATGCCATAAACCTCAAGCATGTGACCAGAAGCCTTTAGCCTACATTATCACAAATGTTCCACAGAAAGGAAGAACATTTAGAATCAAAAAATGACTGGAAGGATACCACAAAAGTGTTTTTTATTTATTTATTACGTAATGAAAGTATCTCGCCTTGTTAAAAGTAAACCATGATTCAAACAGATGCACTGAATAAAAACCTCATTACACGTTTCCAGAAGGGCCCTAGTACCTTTCAGTCTTTTACTGAAAAACATGTCCACCGTCATAAACATGCACTGAAGGCATTTAGGACAGAAAACTCTTGTTTAGTCGGAGTTAGTCCAAGTGTGTCCTGTTTCCGATGAAACACAGCTCATTTGAATAATTAGAATTATCTGAATTATCTTGATTTGTTGTTTATGGAAATGTTAATGAGTCAGTCCCACATCAATCAAACAATCCATTTTCTGTTATCTTCTTAAAAAAACTGTTCCTGGTTTTCTTCTAGTCGATGGAAAATGGTTTAGACCCCAAACAGTTTAATGTAAATGCAATCATTTGTGAAAAAAACAGACTTTATGAAGCTATCTACACTAATCGCCTGCTCGAAAAAGAAGCGTCTTTTAACAGAGAAACCGTTTTAAAAAAGAAAAGCATCAACATAAAAACAGAGGCAACGTGAAACAGAGATAAATACTGTATTTCAATCACAAAACGTTGACCGAGGACGAGATAAGTGTCGTTCTGACGCTGAAGTTGGAGCACAAAGATCACGGCCTAAACTTCAGTTTGGTGGAATGTATTGTTTTGGAGGAAACGTTGGTCCAGGTTGACTTTTTAATAAAAGAGAAGCAGGACAGGTGCTGCTGTTGGAGAGTCTCTGAGACAAGGACAAGGAAAGAACATCAGGAAGTGGAGCTTTAAATCCAAACAGTGGGTCGGGACCCAAACAGTGGGTCGGGGCCCAAACAGTGGGTCGGGATCCAAACAGTGGGTCGGGGTCCAAACAGTGGGTCGGGGCCCAAACAGTGGGTCGGGATCCAAACAGTGGGTCAGGAGCCAAACAGTGGGTCGGGGCCCAAACAGTGGGTCGGGATCCAAACAGTGGGTCGGGGCCCAAACAGTGGGTCGGGATCCAAACAGTGGGTCAGGAGCCAAACAGTGGGTCGGGGTCCAAACAGTGGGTCGGGGCCCAAACAGTGGGTCGGGATCCAAACAGTGGGTCGGGATCCAAACAGTGGGTCGGGGCCCAAACAGTGGGTCGGGATCCAAACAGTGGGTCGGGGTCCAAACAGTGGGTCGGGGTCCAAACAGTGGGTCGGGACAAAAACAGTGGGTCGGGACCCAAACAGTGGGTCGGGGCCCAAACAGTGGGTCGGGTCCCAAACAGTGGGTCGGGGTCCAAACAGTGGGTCGGGGTCCAAACAGTGGGTCGGGGTCCAAACAGTGGGTCGGGGCCCAAACAGTGGGTCGGGACAAAAACAGTGGGTCGGGACCCAAACAGTGGGTCGGGGCCCAAACAGTGGGTCGGGTCCCAAACAGTGGGTCGGGGTCCAAACAGTGGGTCGGGATCCAAACAGTGGGTCGGGGCCCAAACAGTGGGTCGGGTCCCAAACAGTGGGTCGGGATCCAAACAGTGGGTCGGGGTACAAACAGTGGGTCGGGGTCCAAACAGTGGGTCAGTACCCGAAGGTGGGGCAGAGTAAACTTTATTTGGGTCAACAAACATCCACAGAATTTTTTTTTTTACTTTTAATCATTTCTTTAAACTGGACCCAGAGGAAACACACGCCTCTTCAGGAGGAACTCAACCAAACCGACCCGTCCTGACCCGAGGAAAGAGGCTTAAGTGGTACGTGTCCCGTCGTTAGTTGTAGTTTACGCACAACCTCACAAAAGGTTTGTTGTTTTTGGAGCCACTAACCCATGCTTTTGATTCAGAAACAACCTGAAGCTCTTCTCTGACACAGGCAGGCGAACACACTGCAGTTTTCTTTAAACGCTTTGAGAGTGTCCTGTGAATGACAGACACAGCTGGGCCCTCCTCATTACGAGTCAGTATTCATGACAAACACAGATTTAAAGATGGTGTTGAAGTCGGATTGTGATGGTTACTGTAGTTAACTGTAATAAAGACTGAAACAACTTCAAACCAACACATTTACCCCAAAGAAGGATCAAAGTTAGAAAGAAAATTAACAGCATAAAGTTCTCGGCGTAAAAAGAGAACATTTCAAATATGGGTCCCCGACATAAGTTTGTGAAACACTGGTTTAAAACTGTTTGTTGGAAAAGTGATCAATGCCAGATTAAAGCAGTCTTAATCGTTTTTATTTAATGGAAATGAGTTGCTGCTTTAATAAAAAAGTACAAAAGATGAACAGGTTCAGTCTCACTTTTCCAGTCTGTCCTAAATGTGCAGTATTATTGGCATTAGGGCGTGTTATCGACTGGTTTAGCAGGATTTAATGCATTTTTAATAGAAATGGTTTCTCAATGATCACTTTATTAACAAACTACCAAAGGTTCCCCTCTGCTTTTATGTGGTGCTCTATTCGAAGTGACTGGACTGAAATAGGGTTTATGATTATGAGTGGTGTCTATGATTAGGATTATGACAGGCTGTAATATTAGGAAGTGTCTGAGTTTATTAAAATCCTCTGGGGCATGCGCCACAGGAACATGAACACAACCAACAGCTCGAGCGCTTCTCTTTCAGGGCTTTACCGCGGGTGGATCCTAAGTAGGTCAGAGTTCGTGCACTGGTCTGCGCGCGTGTCGTCACCCTCCGCTGCAGCCTCGCGCTCACCTTTCACCCACTTCCACTGACTCTGCAGCTGAAGCACACAACGAGGAAGTCTTCACTCCGCAGCTACTGTAAGTCTCTCCGTTTCCTCTTTAACCTTTAGAAAACACTTAATAAGTTGGAACTGAAACGTGTTGGAGTCACTGAAGCGAGGTTGGAACTGTGCCTTATATAATCCTGCTTTGTATTCAGTGTGCGCCTTTGGTTTGGGTAAAGCTATAGCCTTAAGAGCACACTCTTCAGAAGTACAGAACAGCTCTTATATTACAGCTGTTACGTTCTGTTATTACAGAATCTACTGCACAGGAACAGCTGTTATATTACGGCTGTTACGTTCTGTTATTACAGAGTCTACTGTACAGAACGGCTCTTATATTACAGCTGTTACGTTCTGTTATAACAGAGTCTACTGTACAGAACGGCTCTTATATTACAGCTGTTACGTTCTGTTATAACAGAGTCTACTGTACAGAACGGCTCTTATATTACGGCTGTTACGTTCTGTTATAACAGAGTCTACCGTACAGAACGGCTCTTATATTACGGCTGTTACGTTCTGTTATAACAGAGTCTACTGTACAGAACGGCTCTTATATTACGGCTGTTACGTTCTGTTATAACAGAGTCTACCGTACAGAATGGCTCTTATATTACGGCTGTTACGTTCTGTTATTACAGAGTCTACCGTACAGGAACGGCTCTTATATTACGGCTGTTACGTTCTGTTATTACAGAGTCTACCGTACAGGAGCGGCTCTTATATTACGGCTGTTACGTTCTGTTATAACAGAGTCTACCGTGCAGGAACGGCTCTTATATTACGGCTGTTACGTTCTGTTATTACAGAGTCTACTGTACAGAACGGCTTTTATATTACAGCTGTTACGTTCTGTTATTACAGAGTCTACTGTACAGGAACAGCTCTGTAAACTGTGCTGGTGGTGCACTTGTGCTTTTTGTTCCTTGTGTTGTAATGGAAACCCTAGACTTTAGGTTAATTACAGGAGGGCTGATGTTTAAATGTTGACTTGATTGATTGTTCCGGTGGAGCTGGGGATTGGAACTCGGTGGGGTTTTGCAGGTTGATGATTAATCATAACAGGTAAGGTTCACAGACAGGAACAACGTCACATTGGTTTATTACATGTTGTGTGTGCTCCAGGGCTGAGGCTAACACTGACGTGTTGAGTTCAGTGTTCATGCTCCAGGGCTGAGGCTAACACTGACGTGTTGAGTTCAGTGTTCATGCTCCAGGGCTGAGGCTAACACTGACGTGTTGAGTTCAGTGTTCATGCTCCAGGGCTGAGGCTAACACTGACACGTTGAGTTCAGTGTTCATGCTCCAGGGCTGAGGCTAACACTGACGTGTTGAGTTCAGTGTTCATGCTCCAGGGCTGAGGCTAACACTGACGTGTTGAGTTCAGTGTTCATGCTCCAGGGCTGAGGCTAACACTGACGTGTTGAGTTCAGTGTTCATGCGCCAGGGCTGAGGCTAACACTGACGTGTTGAGTTCAGTGTTCATGCTCCAGGGCCGAGGCTAACACTGACATGAGTTCAGTGTTCATGCTCCAGGGCCGAGGCTAACACTGACATTTTGAGTTCAGTGTTCATGCTCCAGGGCCGAGGCTAACACTGACATGTTGAGTTCAGTGTTCATGCTCCAGGGCCGAGGCTAACACTGACATGTTGAGTTCAGTGTTCAGGCTCCAGGGCTGAGGCTAAAACTGACGTGTTGAGTTCAGTGTTCATGCTCCAGGGCTGAGGCTAACACTGACATGTTGAGTTCAGTGTTCATGCTCCAGGGCTGAGGCTAACACTGACATTTTGAGTTCAGTGTTCATGCTCCAGGGCCGAGGCTAACACTGACATTTTGAGTTCAGTGTTCATGCTCCAGGGCCGAGGCTAACACTGACATTTTGAGTTCAGTGTTAATGCTCCAGGGCCGAGGCTAACACTGACATTTTGAGTTCAGTGTTCATGCTCCAGGGCTGAGGCTAACACTGACATGTTGAGTTCAGTGTTCATGCTCCAGGGCCGAGGCTAACACTGACATGTTGAGTTCAGTGTTCAGGGCTCAGAAAGCACCACTACAGTCTCTTATAAAGTATAAAACACAAACCCCTCCCTGACCCCTGTGACCTGTGGGGCTCCGTGACGTGACCTCTGACCTGTCAGTGAGGTTTAAGCAGGTGTGTGTTTTCCAGAGAGCCCCAGTAAAGGATGTGGCAGAACAGACTGACCCGGTTCGTCGTCCCGATGGCCTTGGCCTCGCGGGCTGTGAGGGTCTGTCGCCGGCCGCTGCAGGTCTTGCCTCCGCCGGCCTCACGTCTGCTGCAGGGTCGCACACAGCACACTCTGGGCTCGGCCTCGCTCCCGGAGGTGGGTCCCACAGTGCGGTACGTCCAGGCCCTGCACGAGGAGCGGCTGGTGCAGGTGGAGTGGGACGAAGGGGGCCACAGTCTGTATCCGTTCACGTGGCTCCGGGACAACTGCCAGTGTCCGCTCTGCACACTTCGGTCGGCTCAGGCTCGGAAGCTGCTGGTAGCAGACCTGGACGTTAACACCGGGCTGGACGCTGTGGAGCTCACCAATGACAACAAGGTATTCATTCAAACGGACTTTTACCCGAGGTGACTCTTTAAATGTCCAATAAATGTCTTACTTCCTCCACACACTGCTGCTGCTGCCCTTAGGCTGACTTTTACAGTCCACTGGACGACAGTAACTGGTCCTTTACTGACATGTTACCATTTCGGCCAAGAATAAGTGTCAAATGGAAGGATTTATCCATGTCCTGACCATTTGTCTCACATATTTATCCAGCGATTTCCCTTCACACACGTATACTGTAGATTTCAACCCAGATTTATCTCATACTAAATGAAAAAGTGTTGTTTGTTTGCTCACAGGAAGGTGCTGTGTGTTGAACACCTGCCTAGACCTGTTTTAAATGTTGGGTAGAGGATGTGTCTCTCCACGCTCAGAGTTTACACCGAGACACTGATCAGAGCAGGTTTTTTCTTTAGGATAAAAACACAAATTGCTCGGACTGTAAATGCTTAAAAATAATGTTAAAAGGCAATGAAAAAGCATGTAGAAGAAAAAGACTGGACCCAGCAGATATTTGAATGATTGAGTGTTTCCGTCGATGTCCTTCTGAACACATTGTATAATATGCACCTGGACAAACACTGTTTATCGTCTCGATTTAAAAAACACAGATCTGTTACAAAACTTTGACTCTGACACAACAGAAGCCGTGAGTGCTGTCAGGATCGTGTCTCTTTTCTCAGGTGTCCATCGTGTGGCCGGACCAGCACAGCAGTGTGTTCGACGCAGAGTGGCTGAAGAAGCGCTGTTTCTCTGCTGCTGCCAGACGAGCGCTGCGAGAAGAGCTCTTCCTCAACGGTGAGTGCCACATCTGTCACGAGGAAATCCCCCCAAAAACAGATCAGACGTTTCAAAGAACGTCACGTCGAAGAATCTGAGGAGGTTTTACAGCTCTGTCCCAGAAGAGGACACTAGGAAACAGGAAGAAACTTTTATCACAGCAGAGAATATTATAGATAAGGAAAGGAACAAACTGCCTCATAATATTTTAAAAAGTAAAGACTGGCATTAATGCTTTATTTTTAGGGCTGTGGCGAGTAGGGTTGGGCCAATATTTATCTGACTGTTGTGGCTGATATATTAATAATAATATATATTAATATAATAATAATCTAAATGATATTATTCTCTTTTTTTATTGAAAATATTCTTTTGCCTCTTGGATAGTCTCCACTTTGGCGTCAGTCTGTAGAGGGATCTGCGCCCTCTAGTGGCTGAAAGTTACACAGTGCCGCTTTAACCTTTAGAAGTGGAGCTGCAGGTAGGACTCTGGCTAAACTGGGAGCTAGAGTTAACTGTGACTCTGGAGCAGCTGCTGCCGTCTCGGCCCCACAGAGTTTGGTTTCCTCAGAGAAACTGTGCAGTCCTTTCCTCTCCTCTTGTCAGATGTGGCTCTGGCAGAAGGGGCGTGTCCTTGATGCGGGGCTTGCTTCTTGTGTTGGGACCTCCGCAGGGGTGTAGCACAAACGTTTGGGCCCTAGGTTCAAACTATCTTGGTGGGCCCTTATGACATGTTCTTTATACGTAACCTTAAGCAATATAAATCTCATATTTATCATAAGTTTTTACAGTCTAATAAACCCTGCACTAACTCTGCATTAGCACTTTTAATGTTTATACATGTTCATTTTATTGTGAAAAACATTTTCATTAACATGACTTTCATTCTGATCTTTCATTATTATTATTATAAAAGGCTTAGGGTTCATATGTTACGTAACTCAATGTAACACCATGTCCCAGTGTTGCTGCAGCTGTAGCCTGTCCTTCTTTAGTTTCTGATGAAAATAATTGGTCCATCCTTTATTAATACTTAGCTCTATCCTAGAGACAGACCCTAATGCAGACGTGCGTAGACAAGGAAATATTCTGTCTTTGAAACTTCTAAAGCAGTGCTTTATAACGAACGACCCGTGCCTAAAGCGCGTAGTTCATTTACATATTTACATATTTAATTCTGCAAAAACACTAGGACTAGATTAGAGTCTGTGCAGTAATAGCTCTGTCTCCACTTTTCCTTTTGTTGTTGAGATTAGCTCCGTTTACAGAATGCTAGCTCAGCTCTTTTCAAAGACTCTTTTCTCTTTTTATGAGCAGACGTTACCTTCTGGACACAAGGCGTGTCTTTTTCTGAAGCACCTCCTGCTCCGAAACATTTTCAACATTTCCACAGGATTTCTCGGATAACTCTTATTACTGTTTATTCACTCTGGGCGTATAGTGTTACACATTTATTATATGGATATGTATATATTCCATGATTTAAAAATGCAATATTAAACCCTTTTATATTACAGGCTCTTTGAGGGCCCTGGGTAGACGGCTCAAAAATACAAATTCAAACTCTTAGAATTCTAGAAATTATTATTAAACCATTTTAACTTTAACTTGAAACACAGGCTTCAACACTTCTAATATAAACCTTTACTGGTGTTAGCGGGAAAAGGTGGATGAATGAAAGAGGAATATATATAGTTAGTTGTAGAAGATTCTTAGAACAAGTCTCTGTCTCCAAACCTGCCGTATTTATTTAAAACATATTCATTACTCAAAGCTAATACGTGTGTGTAGCCTATAGTTCCAGTGCTTTAGCTGAAGTCGTATCTGTATCTGTTGTACTCGTCCTAAAAACACGTGTATTATGTAACGTAGGTTCTGATGTTCCAGTTTCTCGGCCGACCTCTGACCTCTGTGTTGCCCTCGTGTTGTCAGTTGTACCTCATTCACAGATAAGACCTTTTCATTCACACGTAGACTTCTCTCGCTGCCACGAGCACTTTAGACTTTTTAACCTCACTCTCTGAAGAGCCATGACCGATATTTACACTATTTATTTACACTTTCTGATAGAGCCGTCAGTCATTTACTCAAATCCTGCTGCTGCGGTTTTGGAAGTTTAACAAACTGTACATTTCATCTGTAAAAGTGTTTTTGAAGTCAGTGATTCTTTCCTCACTGTTCCTGAGAAAAATGTTTCTTTCCACACATTTGTTATGAACACATGGCTGCAGTGATTTTCCAGGACATTAACAATAGCCCAGTCTTGATCCTGAGCCAGACAGAGGAGCCGAACAGAACAAGGTGGAGCTGAGAGGAGCTTTGTGTACAGCTCACGTGGTCCTGAAGGAGCCACAGGGCTGAGCGGCTCACACTCATTAACAGCAACAGGACTGGGTCGCACTGGGGCCAGGCTCTCGGAGCTGCGAGTGCAGGAGCAGACGGAAAAGTGGGGAATATGATCACAGGATATTCCAGCTCTGAGAAAAAGGAAATGGAAAAACTTTATGTCCTTTCTTTCTTGATAAACGCTCTGGCCGTTTAAACCTGCCCCAACTTGACTTTAAAGGTTTCCTCTGATAGTTTTGGGACTTTGTAGACTTTTAAAGAAGAAAAAATGTATCCATGTGACTAAAGTCTTGGGACAACAAGCAAAATTCTAAAAAAATGTGTGCATCTGTGTCTGCAGTCCTCTGTTGAAATGTGCCGTTCTGATTCCAGTGCTCAGAACCAAGGGCACTCTTCTCAAACACAGTTAGGATCAAGCACCAGGACCTGATCCAAGCTGAAGGGAGCTGACGCACTTTAATAACGTCTGCCTGAGTGCCAGCCTGAAGTTCTTCTTCAGCAAAGACTAATGACAATGTCTGCATCTGAGAAAGATAGATGAAGCGAGGGTTAGCTCTCATGATCCCTACGGTCCCATGACGTGAGCGCAGTCGTTTTTACTGGCCCAAGTGTGCATCCTGTGAAAGCATTCTGTATCATAACTGGTTTTATAATGCACCTGCCGTTTGTAAAGAGTCAGGGGACTTCTGTTTCCTAAAGCTCACATTCTGTTTACTTTCAGTGTTTGAACATGGAGCCTGGACAGGACTCTGGACAGGCTTAGTTTTTAAAATGAATATGTGTTTTTGGTCTATTTTTGTCTTCAGCAAAATAAAAAAAAAAAAAAAGATTATTGTCAAAGCCAAAATTTATGAAATGAGTTGTTTCCCTATTACCAATAAGAAACAAAAAAACTCCCAAACCTCACAAGAATCCAGCTGCAGCTCAAGGTTAGCGACTGGATACACGCCTGTCTTTTAGCTCAAAAATATAGGTTTTCAAATCATTGTATTAGTTCTTAAACATGAGGTCAGTAGGATAATGTAACGTTCCTTCTCAGAAGAGATTACTGAGAGACACACTGCTCAAACACCGACACACTGGACACTAGCAGAGTCAGACTTGCACCAAATACACTAAAATACTGTTTCAGAGACATGTTCTTTCATTCAAACTTGTTTCTTGGATATTCACTTTGACGTCAGTGAAAATATCGTCACTGTTGTAACAACAGTCTGTAGAGGGATTTGCGCCCTCTAGTGGCTAAAAGTTACACGGTGCTGCTTTAATATTTAGAAATGAAGCTCTGGCTAAACTGGGAGCTAGAGTTAACTGGACCCTGTGTAGGCCCTAGTGTTTTAGAAACAGATCGAAACCAACTGTAAAGGCGTTGTTTCCTCTAATTCACTACAGTGTAGTATCTGTCACTGTGTAAGGTCCAGTGTAGCTCTGCTCTTTCACTCAGAATGGAGTGAGTAGAGGTAAAGAGGTTAATGGACTAGGTTTTCTTTGTAATTAAAGCACAAATAAATGCAGCTAAGCCAATCAAATCTGGGTATAATGATTATTGTTTAATGCTGCTTCCATTCACAAGCCTAAACTTTAACTCATTCCAGCTAAATGAAGAGTTGCTCAGAAATGCTGAGGTCAGTGTAAAAGTGACTCAGTGAGAGCCCGCCGCCTGCTCCATGTGGAAAATCCATCTGAGCCCGGGTCAAGACCAGATCTGCATGTTCTGACTGTTGTCATTACTTCCTCCCACGTAGGAACAAAACCCCAGACTGTAGGAACAAAACCCAGACTGTAGGAACAAAACCCAGACTGTAGGAACAAAACCCAGACTGTAGGAACAAAACCCAGACTGTAGGAACAAAACCCCAGACTGTAGGAACAAATCCCAGACTGTAGGAACAAAACCCAGACTGTAGGAACAAATCCCCAGACTGTAGGAACAAATCCCAGACTGTAGGAACAAAACCCAGACTGTAGGAACAAAACCCAGACTGTAGGAACAAAACCCAGACTGTAGGAACAAAACCCCAGACTGTAGGAACAAATCCCAGACTGTAGGAACAAAACCCAGACTGTAGGAACAAAACCCCAGACTGTAGGAACAAAACCCCAGACTGTAGAAACAAATCCCCAGACTGTAGGAACAAAACCCCAGACTGTAGGAACAAATCCCAGACTGTAGGAACAAATCCCCAGACTGTAGGAACAAAACCCCAGACTGTAGGAACAAAACCCAGACTGTAGGAACAAAACCCCAGACTGTAGGAACAAAACCCCAGACTGTAGAAACAAATCCCCAGACTGTAGGAACAAAACCCCAGACTGTAGGAACAAAACCCAGACTGTAGGAACAAATCCCAGACTGTAGAAACAAATCCCCAGACTGTAGAAACAAATCCCCAGACTGTAGGAACAAAACCCCAGACTGTAGAAACAAATCCCCAGACTGTAGGAACAAAACCCCAGACTGTAGGAACAAAACCCCAGACTGTAGAAACAAATCCCCAGACTGTAGGAACAAAACCCCAGACTGTAGGAACAAAACCCAGACTGTAGGAACAAAACCCCAGACTGTAGGAACAAAACCCCAGACTGTAGGAACAAAACCCCAGACTGTAGGAACAAAACCCAGACTGTAGGAACAAAACCCAGACTGTAGGAACAAAACCCCAGACTGTAGGAACAAATCCCCAGACTGTAGGAACAAATCCCCAGACTGTAGGAACAAAACCCCAGACAGTAGGAACAAAACCCCAGACTGTAGGAACAAATCCCCAGACTGTAGGAACAAAACCCCAGACTGTAGGAACAAAACCCCAGACTGTAGGAACAAAACCCCAGACTGTAGGAACAAAACCCAGACTGTAGGAACAAAACCCAGACTGTAGGAACAAAACCCCAGACTGTAGGAACAAAACCCCAGACTGTAGAAACAAATCCCCAGACTGTAGGAACAAATCCCCAGACTGTAGGAACAAAACCCCAGACTGTAGGAACAAATCCCCAGACTGTAGAAACAAATCCCCAGACTGTAGGAACAAAACCCCAGACTGTAGGAACAAAACCCCAGACTGTAGGAACAAATCCCCAGACTGTAGGAACAAAACCCCAGACTGTAGGAACAAAACCCCAGACTGTAGGAACAAATCCCCAGACTGTAGGAACAAAACCCCAGAACCCCAGACTGTAGGAACAAAACCCAGACTGTAGGAACAAAACCCCAGACTGTAGGAACAAAACCCAGACTGTAGGAACAAAACCCCAGACTGTAGGAACAAAACCCCAGACTGTAGAAACAAATCCCCAGACTGTAGGAACAAAACCC
>JALDNG010000002.1:17365000-17530000 GCA_024349245.1 Neodontobutis hainanensis | reverse complement strand
GTGGGTCAGTGCAGGACAGTGCAGAACAGTGCTGGTCAGTGCAGGTGTGTTTCCGACAAAAGGGTCCGGCTTTGAAGGGGGCGTGGTTAAACCCTGCTGTCAGCTGATTGGACGCTAAGTAACCTCACTCTGGTTAAAGCCCTGAATAAATTCAATCATTTATTCTGAGAAAAAGGGTGGAATTCTGAGATGTTAAAAAGGTTAAAGATTAAAATCAGATTTTCTGCAGACCTTTTCAGTTATCCTCAATTAAAAGAAAAAAATAATCACAGCAGGTTAAGTGACAGGATTGAGATTCTTTAATCCTGAACAGACGTACGTCAGACGTGAGACACAGGTAGGTAATGCACTCAGCAGCTGTCGGTGGAAGTCAGAGAGGCCTGTTTAGTTCAGACTGAGCTGACCCGTCTGTCAGGGAATCTTACAGTGTGCTCTCAAATGGAATGGCTCTGTGGTGTTTTAAATGATCTGATGGAAACTGGCCGTCTGAATCTGGTTTGAAAACAATATAAATCATCAGTGTCGTAGAGTCAGTTTGTGAGACTCCTCTCTTTCCTTCTGGCCCCGCTCTGCCCCGTCTGCTGCTCTAAAGACTGAACAGTTCATAAGGTATGCTACGACTGGAGTCTACCTCCACCTGAGATAAAAGCTCAGCTCTTGTATCAGTTCAACTCAGAATTGAAAAAGTCTCTTGGAATCAGAGACAAAACGTCTTCTCCTTCAAACATACGTCCAGATGCCTTTGTTTAAACTTTTTTCTAGAATGTGTCCTGGATGAATGAGAACCTCCACAGACATGAAAACAAACAGACGCACAATCGCTTTTTCAAAGGCAATACCTCAAGCAAGAGAAATAAAACAGAATATCCTAGGTTTGAGTTTGAGTGCTTTATAGAAAGTTAATTTTGATTAACATTTAAAATGAGTGAGGGTTAGACATTTAGATTTAGAGTTACACAAAGAAAAAGCTCGAGGTAAGTTCTTCTGTCTGACACTAAAGGGTTTAAGGGCTTATTATTTAATTATTCATTATAATTATATTGATATAAATTTGTTTGTCATCCAAGTGTGGATATTCAGTATTTTAGCATTTTGGACAAACATCATTTCCTAAAGTCAGTCTTGTTTTACGGTGAGTTTGGTGAAACGTCTTTGTTTCATTGCTCGGCCTGTTCAGTGATCGTTCATAAATCTAAAAGGTCTGTTGGGATTTCCTCCTGGAGCAGGAAGTGTGCTGTAAAACTGAAGGAACAGTTTTCTAACGGCAGAGGGGGGAGGGTCTGGATACACAACAGGAACAGCCTTCTGTCTTTTAGGCTGATGAAGAGTGACTATTGTCTCTGTTTGTTCCAGAGCGTTACCACTGGGACTCGTCGCTGCTCATCCCCACGGCCGACTACCAGGAAGTGCTCCAGGACGACAAGGCGGCGCTGACCTGGCTCCTGGCGCTGCGTCGGGTCGGGGTGGTCTACCTCAAGGGGGCGCCAGCACAGCCGGGACAGTTGGCCAGACTGGCCGAGAGGATTGGATACCTCCGACTAACGTTCTACGGGTGAGACTCCACGAGGCACTAAAGGCTGGTCATTTTAAATGAACATAACATCAATTCAAAACACTTTATCTGTCCCCGAGGGGCAATTACAAGGACAGAGAGCAACAACACGGGCAAAACACACAAGATATAAAAATGTAAACATAAAAACACAGCATGACATGAGGTAATGTCCCAGCGACCGCTGCTGCCAAAGTGCTCAGTGACAGTCAGTTACAGAGCGGGACCGAGCATCAGTGCAGTGCTGGAGCAGGGAGGGGTCAGAGTTCAACAGTTGGACTGAATTATTACATAAATGACTCAACATCACAGTCTACAGTCTCAACATTAATGTACTTACTGCATTAATGATGTAAATGTAATAAATCTCACCCTAATCACAGTCAGAGGAGCTGGGCTTGAGCTGGTCCCGAGGGGCTGGGCTTGAGCTGGTCCCGAGCTGGTCCAGAGGGCCTGGGCTTGAACTGGTCCCGAGGGCCTGGGCTTGAGCTGGTCCCGAGGGCCTGGGCTTGAGCTTGTCCCGAGCTGGTCCAGAGGGCCTGGGCTTGAACTGGTCCCGAGGGGCTGGGCTTGAGCTGGTCCCGAGGGGCTGGGCTTGAGCTGGTCCCGAGCTGGTCCCGAGGGCCTGGGCTTGAGCTGGTCCCGAGCTGGTCCAGAGGGCCTGGGCTTGAACTGGTCCCGAGGGGCTGGGCTTGAGCTGGTCCAGAGGGCCTGGGCTTGAGCTGGTCCAGAGGGGCTGGTCCCGAGCTGGTCCAGAGCGATGGACACTGACACTGTTCTTTCGGTTCAGAACACTCTAGTTCAGCTCACTTTAGTTAGTTAAGTCAAAGACAGGACGTTGGAAAAGGAAGCAGAGTTTGATTTTGTAGTGCTCTCCGGATATTCTTTGACTTTGCTCTGTTATTCTCTTATTAAGCGTGGTTTGTGGAGAAGTCTTAGTGCTTCAGAGCCTGGTTGGAGCCGGTCACATGTTGCACAGTGGCTCGGGGCTCGTGTGTCGCCTGTAATGAACTACTCTTTGTTGTCAGTCTTGTTTTCAGACTCTCATTATTGGGCGTCTCCCTCTGATCAAAGGAGATCATTTTAGTTTGGTTTAGTGTGTTTCAAGTGGAAACGTAATAATACAGAAAATTGCAAAAGTCTGTCAAATGAAAATCAAATAACAGTGATAAAAGTTCTGTGCAGCCTGGTGGAAAATGATCGGGGGTTTGGGGCCCGTGATTCCCGGGACAGAGGGTTGTATTACGTATTTATGAGCTTTGTGTTTTCACAACTTCTAGTGTGTCTTGAAGCTGAAGGTAAAAATACAGTTTATCCCTTGCTTTCATGGACACGCTCAGAGAAAGAGGGCTTTCTTTACGAGACAGGAGGTCATCACTTTGACTTATTTCAGCGTGGATGACTTTGGGGAAAACAAACTAAAAACTTTCCATTTTTTTTGAGCCAGTGGAATTACCAGGTGCACTCAGTCAGAGCAGGGTTTGAAGCGTTAGGCCTTTGGAGCCAAACCATGAGGTCATCCTGCTGCAGACCCTGAGAGAAACACAACATGAGATCAGAGCATTTCTCATTAACGCTCCTCTGCTGCTGCATCTCCATGAAATGTGGACTTCAGAAGTGCTCTGACTTCCACGAAACAGCTCAAGAGGTTTGTAAGAATGACTAAATGCAGCGTTCTTTGTCCACAGACACACGTGGAAGGTTCAAGACAAACGCATGGCCAACAACGTCGCCTACACCACAGAGAAGTTCAGTTTCCACACAGACTACCCTGCACTGCACTTCCCGCCGGGGGTGAGCGGGTTCTTTAAGCAGTCTTTGTTTTAACTTCTTCAGGTGAGAATCAAAAAAAGCAGAAGAAAGTGACGTGAAGGAGAACGTGATTTGACTCAGGTTTAATCTTATCTAGAGTTGTCTTGGGTTAGGTCCATATGTCATTAGAACTTTGTTGTTTAATGAATTGAAACTAAAAAAATCACGTTGACGGCGTTTGTAGGTGCAGATTCTACACTGCATCGCGCAGGCGGCTCACGGAGGGGACAACACTCTGGTGGACGGCTTCCACATCGTCGAGAGGCTGAGGAGGGAGGACCCCGAGGCCTTCCACAGCCTGAGCACTCTGAGCGTCGACTTTACCGACACCGGCACCGACTACTGCGACTTCATGCTGCAGTCCAAGCACTGCGTCATCGAGTGAGTGGGTCCACCAGAATGTAGAGGGATTACACGTTCAACACTGCCCTCTGCTGTTTCACTTTGTAACAACACGTGAGACGAGACTGAAGGCGTTAATGCAGACGTATCAGGATGTTTTCAGTTCTCTGCAGGTCTTGCACAAAAACCCTGTTTTTATTCTCATTTCATTTGTTGTTGTCTGATTGACAGTGTGGATGCCAAGGGAAAAGTCACCAGGATAAACTTGAATAATTCCACCAGAGACTCGGTCCTGGACCTGCCTCTGGAGCAGGTGCAGCCGTTCTACCGAGCGCTGAGGGCCTTCGAGGACATGATGAACCGACGTGAGAATCTGGTCAACTTCAGGATGGAGCCAGGTCAGTGGCCCTCTTTTGACACTTTGACAGTCATGTATATCTCAGCACTGATGTTCAGAGATGGACTATAGTCTATCACTCAGACTGAGTTACTTTTGTCTAAATAAGTACTGGTACTAAAATTCTTCAAATCACTCTTTTTAAATTCAATTTAAAGCAGGGGTGTCAAACTCATTTTAGTTCAGGGGCCACATATACAGCCCAGTTTGATCTGAACTGGGACGGCTAGAATTCCTTCCCTAATTGGAAGGAAAAGAATAACTATTCCATAATGTCAGTGTCTCATCAGTCTCAATCGAAAAAGGCTAAAAGGTAAAGCCTTCAGTTTTCACAAACTCACTCTCAGAATATGGCCTTGATGCTAATGTCGTTTTGCTGTAATAACGTATCTGTCACGTCTGCATCACTGAGCTCTGAGCCACCGGTAAAAACAGACCTGCTACAGTTATCTTCTCTCTTCTCAGTTGTTCCTGCAGCTGGTGTTTTTTTCTCCAGGATGAGTGTCAGAGTGGCCCATTATTCTTCTATTCTCTTTCTGACAAAGACATTTTGGGTAATGGGGTCCTACAGAGGGTCATTTTGAAAGTAAAAGAAATTGCATTACTGCCATCTGCTGTTCAGTTCTAGGTGTCAGTGTTGTGTTCGTGGGCTGCTCTGACTAAAACAGTGGGACCCCCAGTGGACAGATTAGGAATAGCTGTTTATCCTCGGCCTTATGTTTGACAGCTCTAATTTAAAACATGTCCAGCTCTAGTTGAGCATTTACTGCTGACAAATACGTGCATTGAGCTCTAAAATGAATCTTAATGTAATTTTCGGAGAACACCTCTCTAAACGATGGGTCCTTGGCTCACGTACACGCTCTGCAGACAAACAGAAGTCATCCTTCAGGTCACAGTAACATCACATCAGTGTCATTAACCGTCTGCTGCAGGTCTCTGTAAAACCGCACACTGCCTCGACCAGACGCTGAGGTGAAGCAGTGGCTTTGTAAGAAACATTAAAATAGTGCCATTAGTGGAGACAGTGTACGACGGAGGCACTACCTCTCACTCACCGATCAAAAAAATGATGTCTATGTCTATAGATTGTTTCAGAAAGATAAAGGCTGATCTGAAATAGCTGAGCTTTATTTCCAGGTGACATTGTGACCTTCGATAACTGGCGTCTGCTGCACGGCCGGACGAGCTTCGTGAGCCACCCGGACAACCCACGCTTCCTCGAAGGCTGTTACTTGGACTGGGATGAGGTCATGTCCCGTCTGAGGGTTCTGCGCCGTGTGGTGGAGGGCGACAAATGAACAAACACTCGAGCGAGTCCTGCTGATTTATCTGGTCTCATGTCTCAGGTCTGCTTCTTCAGAATTCAGACGTATGATCAAATGAGTCATAGTGACTTCCAAAACAAAAACTAATGCAATAGCAAAAGCAATGCAAATATTTTTGTACAATTATTTTATAGCTCCGTAAACATATTTTTATAAACTATTGTCAAGTTTGATGAATGAAATGAGATATTAATGCCATTTTCTTTTTAACCTCATTTGGAGACATTATGGAAAGTTAAATCTTAAATAATGCTGCAGGAAACAAAAACCTGACCCGACCTCAAGACGATTATCCTCAGAGAAGACAAACTGTAAATAAAAAAACTTTATTTTTGTTCATGTGCCAGTTCACAAAACTGGAGAACATTTTAAATTTGTGTTTTCGTTCTCAATAATGTACGTGTGTAGTTTACATCCGCTGTAAATACAAGCACTACAGCCTCCTTTGCACTGGGGCAGGACGGTACAGTTCGGGGCAGGACGGGGACATTTTCATCAAAAGAAGTGTGATAAACGTCATATTTCAACAGAAAACAGTGAACAGTTCATTTGGTTTTATCAATTAACAGTTTTATTACATTATCTTTGTATCACCCCCAAAAACAAAGCTCATGTTTATCTCCAGAGCTTCAGAACCCAGCCGGACCCTACTGTACAGCTCCAGTGGAAAACGAGGATTAGGACTTGTCAGAGATGAGCCTAAGAAGGATAAGGGTTTGTGTCTGATGCATGTTGTACAGTGAAGGTTGTCTTAGACTTGAGTCTGGAGATGGTCTTAAAACAGATTAAATGTAAAGTGTGCCTTTTAAATAAACCACAATGAACTCAGAGCTTCATTTGGGCCAACTTTATTATATTGCCAAAGCTGTACATATTCTATAAATAATCTTCTCAAATATGGAATACTTACACCTGACATCTTGTTTCATTGATTCCCTCAGTTTTACAGCAGTTGGCCCATACAAGACTTCAAATACACAGCAGAATCAAAATAAAAGATCTTTCCAGTGTCGCAGCTGAACCCTATATTGCTGAATGTACACACAAACCCTCACACACACAGTCTCACCGCGAATAAAACCAGGGGCAGTTCTTTTAATATCACTCGACAGAAACGACAAGGAGCAGGAACACGCGACACAAAGGTAAAACACTCGCGCTCGATCACAGAACAGGAAATGGCAGCAGTGACTTTGGAGAATGATGCTAATGCTGTGGCTCCAAAACAAAGGGCTCTAGTGGGATTTGTGCTTTAGGTGGTTTTGTTGAGTTTGTGTGTTTGTAAGTCAGTGGTTCTCAAACTGACTTACTATGATCGAGGTTCACTTGGATCAGTGTGAATGCTCCAGACCAACCTCAGAGCCAGCATCCCAGCTCCAAGACCCGCTTCCTACCATTGTCCATCAACAAAGCCAAACTCGCAGGCAAACGTGCAGGAGGTACATTTGGGCTGACAACGCCCTCTAGTGTGTTTCTGGAGAAAAGTCTTGTTTTTTGTTTGCTCACAGTTTAAAATGTGAACTCTTGGAGGACTGGGGCTTTTCACAAACAGAACTAAATCAATCAGTTTTGGTGTGGACTAAAGGAAGCGGACAACACCTGAAATGACAAAAACAAGCTGTGGCCTGTGACCCATTCCAAATCCTGTTTTAATTCAATTATTGAGCAGTATTATCCAAAGTCTGCTGCCGGTTTCTGTTTGTGTCGATTCAAGGACACTCATCTTCATCATATTCACTCACAATGTGTTTAATACAAAAGAAAGTCTCTTACATTCTTCACTCTGTTCAGCCAGAGTCTCTGGCATGGCTAACGACCTACATATTGCACATCTAGCAAAAGAACAGTTGATAATAGAGAAATGTACAGTTAATAAATTTTCATTTAAATAAATACTATATATATAGAAATATATATATATATATATATATAATATTTATTTGTCCTGCTCATAGTTACATGCAATAACAACAGCAGACCACAGACAGAGTTTAAGTAGAACAGTTATTGAGTCTTTTTTAGGTCCTGGCTACGAGTTTAGAAACAGATATTTTGTCTCCGGCTCTAAAAGGTTCTCTCCCAGACATTCTGCAAAATATTTCTACAAACGCAAACAAAAGTATCAGCGATGGTGGGTCCAAAAGTAAAGACACAGACAACGAGGTGGAACTGTTTCTTTACAAAATATTAGGAGCAAAGCAGGTTCTGGCATGTTTCCACCAAAAAGGGTCCCAAGTGGGTTTAAGTATGTGGTAAACTTGAGAGGGGCGTAGTTAAAGTCAGCTGATTGGACGATAATTGTCCCTTTCTCAAGAGAAAAAAATGAGGCGCGATTAAATAAATTCCTCCTTGCTCTTTTCTCTGAAAGTCATATTTGAGTCAGTGTGGTACGGCTCTGGCTTCATGAATTTACACGTTATATTTATCGTCTCCAGTGCATTAAACACAAGCAGAGCCTCTAAAGGAGAGGAACCTGCTGCAGCTCTGAGAATGTAACGTTCAGAAAGATGGGAATAAACAGAAACAGTTGAATGTTTCCTGCAGCAGCTGTTCAGCATTTGATTTAGAATCGATATTAACAATGAGCCACGTTTAGAAAAGTCTGCTTCAAACCCCTTTTATCTTTAAAACAGAAACATGACTTGTGTTTCTTTGATGGAACCAGCAGAGGAAACACAAGCCTCTAACAAACCGACCTGTATTGTGTTTACTGCCCTCTCAGGGAGAACGCTTTTATCTGTTTGTAGTCGTGTCGTGGAGATAGAGATATTTTACATAATGCTCTCGTCTGGGCAGAGGTACTTTTATGACGGGAGAGGAAAAAGTCAGTTTGTAAAAACATCCGTGTAGCCGGGCCTTTGGCTTTAGGGCAAAAACACGAGGAACACTCACGTTACTGGAGTCTAAACACCTCGGACAAGCGTTGACATGCCGTGCTCTGGTGCAAGAGGACAGTGAGTCACCAACGGGACGCCCCGCACTACAGCGAGGCTTCTGAGTCTTTAGACTCGGGACGGACTCAGCTCTACAGTAAGCACAGGATGAAGTGTCATTGTCAGGAGTCGAGGCCGTGCGTGGGACCTGCTCGCACCGTCACGCCTCGAGGTGGCTTTTTCCTCAAGACGACAAAAACACAGAGCCTCAGGAGAGGTTGGTCCAGTTACAGCAGGCAAACGTTGAACTAGATACAGGGTCCCGCCACGATTTTTAAAGTCCACACATGGTCAAATTTCCAGCTTTTTAAAGGAACGTCCAGATGCTGTTGTTAAAACCTTTTCTTTAATATGTCCTGGATGAATAAGAACCTCCACAGACTTCTTGAAGGAAGTTCTTGACTGTATTAAGACCATTTGTTTTGGTCATTATTAAATTATAGAGTTCATTTTACCACCCATCACACAAACCTACAGCTCAGACAGGAATTTTAGCTCTGTCCTGCTCTTGACCTCCAGAGTCTCTGAAGCAGCAGGACGTGCTCCAGTCTAGAAAAGTAAAGCGCTCCGAACAAAAGGAGTTGTACTTTATCACGTTACCCGAGTCTGAAGAGGTTCTAAAGCGTGGATTATGGTAGGATTTGATGACTGGATTTGTTTTTCTTTTCTCTGCTCTTGTTCTGTATCCACTGCAGGACAACAGGACACAAAGACTCTGAGTGTGGCTGTACTGTTTTATACTAATTATCCATGTGCTTTTTAGATTTCAGTGTAATACCGCTCCAAACAGGACGACTCTTATTACTGACGCCGGTCGCTAAATAAAAGTTGACGTCAGTCGTCTTTGTGATCTGTATTTTTTCTGTTTAAATGTTTCAAAGACAGAGGGACTTTTAAATTGGACACGGCTTCATTATTCTGTCCTAAATTTGAGTTGGGCGACGCAATCTCCTGGAGCTTTATTAAATAATCATGACAAAGAGAAATGGTCAGACATCTGAGTTTTGTATTTGGGGCAATAGTCTCAACATATTCTTGTCCAAACCTGGAAATTCAAAAAACATACTTGTCCGTTCTGCAGTTCCTTTAACGTTCATATTTTAATGATGATGACTGATGAGGCGATATGTACAGGAGGACGTCACAGCGCAGAGTCGAACACCAACGACGACAACGAGGAGCAAGAGTGTGCTTTAAACAGGAAAGAACGAGAGAGGACGGGATTGTCACGAGTCTGTGGGTCCAGAGCTGAGGCACGTCCCACGGAAAGCCCAGGAGGACGCCGCTTGATGGAGGGCCAGGGGAGGAAGTGGGACCACACCCACACACACACACACACACACACACACAGAAACACACACACACACACACACACACACACAGAAACACACACACACACAGAAACACACACACACACACACACACACACACACACAGAAACACACACACACACACACACACACACAGAAACACACACACACACAGAAACACACACACACACACACACACACACACACACACACACAGAAACACACACACACACACACCCACACACCCACACCCACACACACACACACACAGAAACACACACACCCACACACACACAGAAACACACACACACACACACCCACACACCCACACACACCCACACCCACACACACACACACACAGAAACACACACACACACACACACACACACACACACACACACAGAAACACACACAGAAACACACACACAGAAACACACACACACACACACACACACACACACACACACACACACACACACACATACACACACACACAGAAACACACACACAGAAACACACACACACACACAGAAACACACACACACACACACACACACAGAAACACACACACACACACACACACACACACTAGCTGGGGAGGGGTCTCGGGGACAGCATCTTGGGTTTTCCTTCTGCCTCTTTGCCCTTCACTGCCGCCACGTAGGAGAACAGGCAGAGGACGGAGTAGCAGATCTGATGAGCCTGTGAGAGAGCAGGGGTTAGAGCAGCTCACACCTGGTTTAGACCAGGTTTAGACCTGGTTCAGACCTGGTTCAGACCTGGTTTAGACCAGGTTCAGACCTGGTTCAGACCAGGTTTAGACCAGGTTTAGACCTGGTTTAGACCTGGTTTAGACCAGGTTCAGACCTGGTTCAGACCTGGTTCAGACCTGGTTTAGACCTGGTTTAGACCTGGTTTAGACCTAGTTTAGACCTAGTTTAGTCCTGGTTTAGACCTGGTTCAGACCTGGTTTAGACCTGGTTCAGACCTGGTTTAGACCTAGTTTAGTCCTGGTTTAGACCTGGTTTAGTCCTGGTTTAGACCTGGTTTAGACCTGGTTTAGACCTGGTTTAGACCTGGTTTAGACCTAGTTTAGTCCTGGTTTAGACCTGGTTTAGACCTGGTTTAGACCTGGTTTAGTCCTGGTTTAGACCTGGTTTAGACCTGGTTTAGTCCTGGTTTAGACCTGGTTTAGACCTGGTTTAGTCCTGGTTTAGACCTGGTTTAGACCTGGTTTAGACCTGGTTTAGACCTGGTTTAGACCTGGTTTAGACCTGGTTCAGACCTGGTTCAGACCTGGTTCAGACCTGGTTCAGACCTGGTTTAGTCCTGGTTTAGACCTGGTTCAGACCAGGTTTAGTCCTGGTTTTGACCTGGTTTTGACCTGGTTTAGACCTGGTTTAGTCCTGGTTCAGACCTGGTTTTGACCTGGTTTAGACCTGGTTCAGACCTGGTTCAGACCTGGTTTAGACCTGGTTTAGACCTGGTTCAGACCTGGTTCAGTCCTGGTTTAGACCTGGTTTAGACCTAGTTTAGTCCTGGTTTAGACCTGGTTCAGTCCTGGTTTAGTCCTGGTTTAGACCTGGTTCAGACCTGGTTTAGACCTAGTTTAGTCCTGGTTTAGACCTGGTTTAGTCCTGGTTTAGACCTGGTTTAGACCTGGTTTAGACCTGGTTTAGACCTGGTTTAGACCTGGTTTAGACCTAGTTTAGTCCTGGTTTAGACCTGGTTCAGACCTGGTTTAGTCCTGGTTTAGACCTGGTTCAGACCTGGTTCAGACCTGGTTTAGACCTAGTTTAGTCCTGGTTTAGACCTAGTTTAGACCTGGTTTAGACCTGGTTTAGACCTGGTTTAGTCCTGGTTTAGACCTGGTTTAGACCTGGTTTAGACCTGGTTTAGACCTGGTTTAGACCTGGTTTAGACCTGGTTTAGTCCTGGTTTAGACCTGGTTTAGACCTGGTTTAGACCTGGTTTAGTCCTGGTTTAGACCTGGTTTAGACCTGGTTTAGACCTGGTTTAGACCTGGTTTAGACCTGGTTTAGACCTGGTTTAGTCCTGGTTTAGACCTGGTTTAGACCTGGTTTAGACCTGGTTTAGTCCTGGTTTAGACCTGGTTTAGACCTGGTTTGGACCTGGTTTGGACCTGGTTTGGACATAAGCCCAGCTTTAGAAAAAAAGACACAAAACATGCTAAATATTTATCGGTTCTTGTTGTAAATCTTTTAAAAAGAAAAACACGTTTACTGCAGTTTATGATGTGTTCAGGTGCTTTTGGACAGAGCAGTAATAAACACCTTCTTAGTTTGTTGTGTTCATGTGTTTTTAACTCACTGATTTTTTATTAATGACTCAATGATTCCTGAACGAATCAACCGGGTTTTTTAACAATGGCGTAACGCTGTTAAATACAAAGACCACATGAATGCAGCATTAGCCTGAGCCGAGACCAGAACTCCTGTCCAGCTGAGAGCGTTTAATGGCGTGCCGTTGGTGCAGATGTAAGATTCGGACTGAGCGAGGCGGCCGTACTCACCATGGGCGTCTTGTACTTGTGGATCACCACTTCTTTAGTTTCAGGAACTATTTGGTGCGAGAGACAGAACAGAGAATTCAAAGGCAGCAGAAACCGTGATGAGACAGGGACTGTGGGACAGGAAGAGTCCATCACAACAGTCTACACTAACACCCCAGGCCACATTCGTCTGGTGAAAATCTAACTGTGTTGTGTGAATGACGAGGATTAAACTCTGTGCCGTGAAGCAGAAGAGTTAATCTGAGCTGGTGACTGTTGGTGAGGACGACGTTCATGACCCACAGAAATGGACAAATAAAAAACACCAAAGACTTTACAATCGATCATCCTTTTGAGCCGTAACTGTAACATAACCCTCTGTGACTTTTCATTAGTAACCGTGACCCCAAAGCCGAGATGAGGGGCTGACGGAGGGGCTGATGGGAAAATGACACTACCCCTCCCCGAAACAGACCTACCACATCTCGGCTTTTCACACAAGGAGAGACGACTATGTGAGTGGAGTTAGAGATGACTTCTGAAAGCAAGTGATGAAAAGGAACCAAAAAAAAGAAAGGAAAACAAGTGATGAGAAGACAGAGAGAGAGTGTGTGTGTGTGTGGGTGTGTGTGTGTGTGTGTGTGTGTGTGGGGGGGGGGTATCTGCACAGACTAAAGTTCGAAGAAGAAAGGTGACAACACTTTACCTGCTGGAGAATGAAGGTTTTCATAGTGGCAAAGATGAGGGCAACATTACAAAAGCAGCACAAAGACACAGCAGTAACTCAGCCTGACGCTCAGCTGACCTTTGACCCGTCACACGCCGTCCGCCTTTCGTTTGGGTCACTGTATCTTTTCAAGATATACACGGGATATTTGGTAGAGATTCAGGGAACATTTCCACCGGAGGGTACAGGACGGGTCGGGTTCTGGAGGAACAGCTGCTGCAGGAAACATTCACCTGTTTCCGTTTATTCTATTTATTCTTTCTGAACGTTACATTCTCAGAGCTGCAGCAGGTTCATTTACGGATGTATATTTGAGGATTTAAAACCACTAACAGCTCCTGAGAAATACATTTATCATATTTTCTGTTTAAATTTGACCTTTATCACAAAAACAAGGAGGATTTTTATAAAAATATTTCTGTTTAATGTTCTTTTCGCTCGAGTGAGGATCATCTCTCGTCCAATCAGCTGACTGCAGGGTTAAACTACGCTCCTCCCAAAGCGTGGTATTGAACACGTCTGAACCGACCCGACCTGTTCCGTCCCAGTGGAAACGAGGCGTATGTTTTATGACAACTTTAAAAATAAATGCAGGCCCAGTTGCACCAATAAGGTTTAGTTTTAATCCTGGTGTGACTTAAATTACACTGTCATCATTTAAATCGAGGTTAAATCAATCTGAGTTTAGTTTTTCTTTTAAAGAAGATAACATTTAATCCAGTTTAGCTTTATTAATGTTTTTAGCTCAGAGCAGGAGCAATAATTCGATCTGAATAAAAGGGTTACAGAACAGTTACTGGATGAGTGGAGCTGTACAAGTATGTACCTGCGGATGTTCCGTTTTGTTCTGGAGGTTTGTTCTGCAGCTGCACAAGACAAATTTCCCTTTGGGACAATAAAGTATATTTGAACTACAGAACGGTAGAAAGTGAAGAACAAACATCAGCTCACCTCAGTCACCGACAGCGTTCACACATGACCCACAGGTCAGAGGTCACCTCACAGAGACCCACAGGGAAACAGGGGAGGGTTTGTTCACACATTCAGGTCACGTGGGTGTCTCAGTGGAAGTGTGGAAAGGGACAGATTATGTATGAAACCAGTTTTAGAAAAGTCTTCTGTTTTGAAACTATGTCCAGACACCTTTTTAAACTTATTTTATTAAACTGATTAGCACTAATTCAGGATTCAATAAAACTTTGGTGCAAGTAGGCCTTCAAAAATATCTGTTGAAAATGGTCCTAATGAGAAGTTCTCAATCACACAAAGATTAAAAAAGCACACGATAATACTCTTGAGTAAAGTAGAAAAGGATAATTGTATCTCGAGTTTGGACGAGAGGAAAAACCAAACGAGCACAAATTTCTTCGACTAATGGGGTCTCTACAAGTGCACGTCTAACCCTGTCTCATCTCGAGGCTCCTCTTCCTCAGCTCTGGTCTACAGCGACAGAAGCACGTCTTCTAAACAGAACTGAGCGTCCAGACCCAACAGGACCCTGTCTGATGCATTCGCCCTGAAGCTGAGTTACTGCTGCGCCGAGTACAGGCCTAAAATCAATAGATGGTGTAATTACCAAATTCCTCCAGGACAAAGACTCCCTTCACTGTATTGCACTTTTTAATGTGACTCAGCTCTATGAAAACCTAAAAACAAACAAAAAAACAACAAAACAAAGACAACGTTATTAACTCAACAACACTGGATGAAAGAAAACAGTTCATCTTTACAAAGTATAACCTGGTTGGATTGAGTTGGAAAAAAAAAAGGGAAAATAAATCCACTACACATGAAATGCAAGCTTTGAAGAGCTTAACGGAAGAAAAGAAAAACACACTACGAGAAGTTTCCATGGTCAAAGGCATACATGGGCGATGCTACGTGAGGAGACATGTTCTGCACTAAAGGATTCATCAGGACTTGTTTTTTTTTTTTTTATGGCCCATATGATGCAAACATGGAAGTTCTATTTCAAATGTAGACAAGGACAGAAAATTAGGTTTGCCATAACAGCTACAACAAAAACATAAACAGATAAAAAGGGAACAAAGAGAAAGAAAAAAAAAACCCAATAAGATGTAAAGGCTAAAAAACAAAGCAAACACAGCAGAGGTTGGGTACCTTCCGCTCCTTGCAGGGGGAGAGAGCATGGGAGAGAAATGGTTTGGATTATTATCGGACAGAAGAGCAAAAACACTCCACGACACTCCGGAAGTTAGCCAATAAGAAATAAGAACACCCCCCGAACAAACCACGATCCCCTCGAAAAGACTACAGTATTCACCTTTGATTTCTGGAGTTTAAACATGAGAGTCCCCCCAGAGCCCTCCATGCCTCCTCCTCCAGCAACAAGGGCCGGCCCCAACAGCACCAACACCAGCAGCACACCGCGGACACCAGGGGGCGCTCCCTGACGCCGGACACACAGTAACCACCCCCCCCCCCCGCCACAGAACTGTGACCTGACCTCATGTTATCTGTGAAACGCTCTGTTGAAGCGCAAAAAACCTGAACTAAACGCCGAGGAGACACCCCTGGACGGTGTTCAGAGAGAAAACCCTGAAGAGAAGAGGAAAGAGTGGGTTTGTGTCCCGATGAGTAAACGATTAGTGGCTGTTGGGACTAATCGGACCAAAATGAGGAGCGTCTTGTAAAGATTTAAGAAACAGAAACATATCACTGACGTGTTAACAACAGTCGACAGTAATTATAAAACACAGCTGCTTAATGCTGGTCTCATACTTCGTTACAAGTGTTTTTAGTTCGATGTGGCTCTAATATAGTAACCTTCACCGTACGATGGGCTCTGTGTAATCACAGAAGGTAAGATTAAGCAAATAAAAAAGGTTAAAGTCACTGTTGTAGCTGTAAATAATATCCCTCACAGGGTTTTCTGATGGGCCCTACTGCAGTAAACCTGTCTTCTGTTGGTTACAGCTTCAGTTTATTAAGACAAAAACACAGAGGCGGGACTGAACCATGTCAAGTCAAACGGGTGTTTAATTGCGGTTACAAAAATTAACTCCTGATTGATGCTTCTGGGCCAAAGAACTAACACCCCTCCAGGGACTCACGAAGGTCACGTGACTGAAAAACTCATTTCACCGATATGTTTATTTGATGAAAGTGCATTGTGGGATTTCTAAAGACAGATGAAGGTTAGGCTGAGGCCAATAAAGCCATCATTCTTGTTAAAACATATTCCATGTACAACATAAATAACAGTTTGAACCTGCTCTGACACACTTACAGCTAAGTTCCTGAGCGACATTTGGGTGTCCCTCTCTTATTGTTGTGGATATTTTCAGATCAAACACAAACTAACTATGCAAATGTGAAGACAACACATGACAATGTTCAAGGGTCCAAACTTGAGTGTCAAAGTTGCTATGAAATAGCCAATTATTAATGAAAAGTCTTTGCCCAAGGTCATCCATCTTACCACTGAAGGCCAGCACACTCTCAGCTCCCACACAGAAGAGAAACAGACGTCTGAGCACCACAGAGGGATGTGTGTGTACGACACGTGCACAAACACACACAAACTCAAAAGGCTAATCAAAAAAAAGGCAAAAGCACAACGGGAAATTTTCCTCTAAAGGAAAGCATTTAAAATGACCCAAATAAAATGTGTTTAGTCATCTTTCCCATTTTAGAGGGATATTTCTGCACAGTAGAGGGAGGTGGTCACATGATGAAGACGGACATGAGGGGTGAGGTCAGAGGTGACAGAGGGATGATGAGGACTGGTCTGTTCATGCCTCTGTGGGAGCTGTGTGGGAATCTTACCTGGCTGTGCATAAATTTGAGGTTAATTCCCTCCAGAGTGACCTGAAGCAGACCTCCCTCACCAGTTTTCATGTCCTGCACTGGGAACTCTCCTCCCAGCTCCGGACCTGGACAAGAGCAAGTGCTTTAGGCTCTTATGTCCAGGTCATGTCCAGAATATTTTTGTGAATGTCATCAACACAGCAAACCCACAAAGAGCTGTTACTGTAGATTTCATTTACCTCCTTAATGTCAAGGTCTGCCTATTAAAACAAACGTTTAACAAAACTCAGCCGTGACTTTCTGCATTTAGTCCAAAGTCTGAACTATCTCCAAACTGTCTTTCACCAATGAACCGGGCCCTGGTTCAGTTTGGTCCTGAGCTTGTATTTACTGGACTTTTTATTTAAAGATGCATGTTGAATGCTGCATTGAGTTTAAAGCTGTATACTTGTGCTTACATCGCAGGGAAGTGTGAGTCTGTAATTATGACCCATACATTTATGCAAATGAGACACAATTATGATCAATAGTTTAAACGCTTGTATAATGCTCTTTAGCTGCAGCAAGATTACTGTAGAAACAGACGTCCGCTCAGAAACGAGACTAGTGTCAGTTAATGGTGGGCTTCAAGGACTTGTTAATGTAGGAAACTGTCCAACATGATATAATTCATCTGTTTATAACTTAAACAGACCTATGACATCAGGTGTGAATGGTGAAAGGAAAGTGAAATACAAACCTGGTTTGATGCTCTGCTGTCGGGCAGCTGCTCTTTCCATACTGTCTTTGACACAGTAGTAGAGCTCCCGGCACTGGAGACAGGAAACACCATTATCATCGACAATAATCAGATCACATGATGCTGTCTGTGGCCCGCGCGCTGACCTTTTTAGTGTAGAACTTGTTGAGCTGCGTCTCTTGGCCGTTGCGCCTCCAAAGACACAGCACCTTGGTTTTGGGGCAGTAGGTCATATTGATGAGCTTCTCGTACCACCAGCGCTCGTAGACCGTGCCGATGTTGCTGCGTAGCACGATGCAGTCATCACAAACCTACGAGAAAAGATCCTCATTTAGAATTAAATTAAAAGTAGATTTTAGATTGTATTGTACTTTTTTCAGACGACAATACATTGTGGTACAAATAAACAAGCTACACAAGCTATTATAAAGGTTGCCTACCTCCATGAAAAAGATATCCCCTTTGTTGTCAGTGCCAGCGTGGACCACAAAGGTTTGCTTTTTGATATGACGGCTCCCACAGGGCCTAATGGCCAGCTCACGGCCGTTCTGAAAACGTGCACGGACACAATTACAAAACAAAACTTTCATACAAAGTTTGGCACGAGTTTTGACCTACCGTCTGGGCCAGTTTGTCCAGTATCTCGTTGATCTCTTGGCTGTACGTAAGGCCTATGTGGGACTTCCCCATGAGGCGCCTCACTTTCTTCCTGATGTCATTTTTGTTCACCTACAAATATAACAAGAGAAAGCTGACGATTTATAAAGAAGGATAAAAAGTGTGTGAAGAGGTCAAAAAAAAACAACTGGGAGCCCTACTTTCATCATCAGCATGTAGGCAATCATGTTGTGCAGCAGAGTCCCCAACAGCCTGTCCTCATCATCCTCCAGACGCTTCCGGTCGTGTTCTCCCAGTGACAAGTATCTGCATAAAAAGAAATACAAAGAAATCCTAGCATTAATCTGCTAAAAAAACACGAGCTCTCCCTCACAATATGGCCTTGATGCTAATGCTGTTTTGGTAGCTAAAAGACTTATTTTTAAATTAAGTTTTATTTAATAACAAGTGTAATAACTAAAACTAATAAATTTATGTACTTTTTTTCATTTGAAGTTTGCAACATTTCGTCTTTTAATCATCACATTTTCAGGATAAACTTTGTCAAACAGTGCAGCATTAGTAGGATTTAAATTAAACAGTTGCTGGCAACAACAGCACAGAGAGGCATTTGTTAAACTCTTCCTTTCTATAAGATAATGTTGTTGGGCTGACAGAAGAGCATCATCAACAGGGAGTGACAAAGTAAAAAGATGTAATTTTGCTGTAATTTGTAATGTTGTTAACCTCTCGATCATCTCCTGCGGTCCCTGGTCCATGCCCATGCCTTCTCGCTCCAACATGACGGCATCCAGGTAGGCGTCCTCCCAGAACTGCATCTGGTCCCACAGAGTCGAGCGCTCTTTGCCTAAACATGGCGCCACACAGAGGTCAGGTCTCAAAATATGTTGAAAGATTAACAGGCCAGAGAGGAGAGAACGTTGATGACTTCTTTACTAACAATCACATAGTTATTGATCTAGTGTGAGCTCTAACTACAGCTGGTCACATTGTTACTGTTAGCTTGGCCTTATCTATAAAAGCTCTATAAATGTTGGTCTTTTCAGGCTAACGAAACGGACAAAGAGCCGGGTTATAAGAGGGACGACGCAGAAATGGCGACTCGCCCACATCGCTCCACATCGCAGGTTAGACTCAACAATGACTCACACAAACACACACAAGAAGGAAAAAGGGCAAAGAGATTAGCCCTACTTAGAGAAAAGGTTTCCATGGCGGCATCCTCGAGTTGATCCCAAACGGAGCTCTTATCGCGTCCTGGAAGCAAATCCCCGGAGCAGCAGCGGGAGACATGAGAGGCGCCGAAGCGAGAGGGGTTAGGTGAAGAAGGTGAGTGGGTTTAGTGACAAAAACAAGAGCACAGCAAAAGGACAACACAGCAGCACAGAAAACCAAGGACACATTACTCACCAACATGTCCCCAACAGAGGCCCGCAATCCAAAACATGTATGTAGCATAGTTTGTAATAAAAGCCTTCTTACCTAAATTAGTAAGTTACTTAAGAAAAGGTTTGACAGAAGGCATCTGGACATAGGTTTAGATCATTGTTTTGGTGAGGTTAAGAGTTGAAAGGGTGTTTTTTCTCCCGTGGAGAGGTGTTAATGACCTTTTAGAGAGAAACTGCTGTAAATGTGTCTCAGTGTACCTCCTCGGTTTAGAGAAGGCTGTTCTAATTTCACAAAGACGTCTACCTTTACTCCTCTTTGAACCCCCCTGGCCTCGGTGGAGGTGTGCAGCAGACTCAGGTCATTGCCTTTTGTCTGGAATAGCCACAGTCTTTCAGAAGGAAAGTGGAAAGAAGAACAACACATCCATGAAGCCCTGGGGTTGTGGGCACTTCCTGGGCTCTGTGTTGGTCTTTGAACCTACGTCCAGAGGCCTTCTTTGAAACCTTTTCTTGACTTACTTAATGTCAGTTTGAAACGTCAGCTTTCTTTAGTGGTTTATTTGACAGCTTTATTCACACATGTTATTTTAGAGAAGCAATATAACAATCAGAGACTTTCCAAAACCAAAGAAAACATCAGCATTCATCTTCAAGATCAGGTTTAGACACACGAATGGCGCAGGACATACCCAGCAGGCCTTCACAGAGATAAATCCTCATACTGATGTCCTCCAGGGGCTGAGGAGGAGGGCCCTTTGCCATCGCAGACAAATGATCCCTCGCGCTTGGCTTCAGTGTGTGGGTCTTTCCCTGCGTCAAAAGACAAAGTGTTTAGTCCTTTTCAACATGTATTTTTAGGCATCTTTAATACGTTTTTTTTTTTGTTGAAGTGAGGTTAAAAGGTGGACAAAAAGTGCTGCTATATTTATTCATCTAACAATCCAGACTAATTCTTTTTCTGTTCCATAAAAAGAATTAGTCTGGTTCCTCTCGATCCTAGTTTAATTTCATGGAGCCAGAACAAATGGATTGAGATTAAACCAATTAAAGAATCCAACGACCCTGACGTAAGAAATGCAAAAACAAGACTTTTTTTCAGAAAAAAAGTGCTGCTTTTCCTTCATTAAAAAGTCAACCCGAGACAACAGTTCTCGCCTTCTCGTTAAACGCGTGTGATTGAAGACAATATTATCCCTGTTTCATGTTGCCTTTCTTTTCTCTATTTTGTGCTGTTTCTCTGTAAAATGACGTATCCAGAGCTGAATACACTTTGTTTTTTCTGCACCTGACCTTCCTTCTTGATTGACATCACTCTCGACCAATAGGAGCGCTCCTTTTTCTAGCAGTGAGCTGTGAGTCTTGTTTTTTTTCCACAGATGATTCCTGCTGTAGTTTACTGTCCACACCAAACACACTAAAGTATAATGTCCTAAAGTGGCTAAGAGGACCAGCTGTAATGTGAAAATCATAAAAGAGGAAAAGAGAAAACAGTTTTCAGTCTGTGTGCTGCCAATGATAAAGTCTAGAGCAAAACTAAATTCTTAAAAAGCCAGTTCAAATGTTCACTTGTGAAGCTGTGTGTAAAACTCACAAAGACCGAGCTGGTGGCAGGATTGGTTTCGATCTCGCTGTCTGAAAGAGTGCCTCTGGACTGAGTTAAATGAGCAGCCGTCCTGCCGAGACCGTCTCCGGCTGTGCTGCTCAGATCACTGTCTGCTCCCAGAGTCTCTCCAGAGCTGTTACTTATCTATCAAAGACACGTTACTTTTAAAATGTGAACAGAGATTATCATTTTAAAAAGGCCAAAAGAGCAAACGACAAAAGATGATGTAGCTGGAAGATGAGAATGTCCCGGGTTGGTCGTGCCCTACCACTGTGCTGGCCTCGGAGTCCTGACTCGTGCTCCTGGTCAGGATCGGTGGCTCTATGCTGGTCACAGACTCACTGTCGCTCTTCTGCAAAGCAACAAAGAGAAAAGAGAGGTTAGTCACGTAAAGACAGAAACTGAAACAAGAACCACAGAACGATTAAAGCAGAGTAACGCCGTGATGAGAGCAGAATAAAGCAGCTCCCTTTTATAATTACTGTCTAAACATTGACACTAAAGGCAAATAAATGTATGGAATGTCCTGGTCAGAAGCAAATTTGTTCAAACTATTTTCTCGGTTTGTACCAAGCTTAACGTAAAACTTAAAAACGGTCTGTTGTCGATGCATGTCAGTGATATGTGTCGGATCATTAGAAGACACAGACGAACATATAGAAGCTTCATTATTGTCTGATTAGTGCAAACAGCCACAGATTGCTGTCCCCAATGAAACAGTGCTTTTATTAACTAATATTACACAACTGCATACTTTATTATGCCTTGAATACCTATAGGGCAGTATAATTTTGTGTGACTGTCTCCATCAGGTAAGTGACATAAATCCACGCTTTCTTTCCCTCTTCTGGGTTTTCTCTCAGAACACAGTCCGGGGTTGTCTCCTCATTCCGTCATGTCTTGCTAAAAACTATGAATAGCCATTTATTTTAGTATTTCTTTTCGTGACAGCTCTAAATTTGGCTTCAGAAGCACTTATATTTTTTAAATTAACACAACTATTTAAATGTGTTAGTGTATTTTTTCCAATGAGCTTAGACATTTCATATTAAATAGTTGACAGACCTGAGATCCAGACATTGCACTGAGCCCACTGTCAGAACTCATCTGGGATTTCTTCTCGTCGGCATCAGCCACCGGGGGGCGCTGCTGCTTCACTCCGTCAGACCCTGAGGAACAGAGAGAGTTATCAGTGGCTTATTAACCGTAAGTGCAGCAGCAGCAGCTTACCTTATAGTGTTGCCTCGCTCCGAGTCAATACAGCACAACACATTTTCATTAAAGTACCAACACTATGCCACTTCACGTCAAACAATCCTAACTCGAATACATAAAGAAACAACTTTCCAAACCAAACAAAGAAGTGACAAAAGGGCAAGCAGAAAGTGCAATTAGAAAGTGCCATAAAAATACTGAAGGAGTTACAAATGAAAAGGAAAACTGAGCAGGAGCGTGACATTAAATCTCAGTCAATGCTGCAAATGTGGCCCAGGTTACAGCAGAGAACGACAGACACAGGCAGTTAGGCATGCAGACAAACCCATGAGCAGTTAAGGGTTTACATTTTCGGTTTCAAGCGTTATTTGTGCTTTACGAGTTTATACTGACACTTCTTGTTACCTTATTTGGCAAACAACTTAAATCAGGCATGTCCAAAGTCAGGCCCGGGGACCAGTTGTGGCCCCAGGTGAGAGTTCTTACGGCCCTCGGCTTCTGTTGTAAAATGTATTTACGGTACATTTCCTGTTACTGCTCCAGGTCTCAGCATCACACTTCTCATTAGTGTCAGTGAAGCCCAAGGCCGTTTCTGACACTTAGCCGTCGAGTCAACGCTAACGTTAGCAAACAGACACCTGGGACCAGGGAAATTTTGAGGGGTCTGTAGTTATTCACCTCGATCAAAAAGTGTATTGGGAAATCCCTTTGCTTCAACGTTAATGAGTAAAACCAAAGGGCAGGGCTCAGGCAAAAGAAATGGGATTGGGCTTAAATTGTCAAAATAATACATTTCTGTTTTCATTTGTGATAAAAAAAAGATCTAAAACAAAACTTTGTTTAATGCTTTTTTGCCACTATTGAAAAGAAACAAAGTTGAACTTAAAGATTTAGTTTTTCTCTGACTGTTGGTGTTTTGTGTGTGGATTATTTTATTAACACCCTCAAGTGTTGAACGTGTACACCTTCTAATAAACCTTTGTATTAAAACAAACCTGAGGTACACACATCAGCTTCAGTGTTAAGTATCGCTTAAATCATCTTCTTGGTGTCTCCAAATGTGAAAGGAAGAGTGGTCTACATTAATATTTGTAAATGTGGCCCTCTAAAATAAAGTTTGGACACCCCTGACTTAAATGTTACCGACTATAAAACTATTTACAGCAAGCCACTTGAAACTGGAAAAGATTTAGTCATAAGTAAGACAGGGCAGCAGGTATTCATATCTGTTCATCCTGGTGGCCCAAAAAAAGTCAACAAAAATAAAAACAAAAGAAAATTAACTAAACATGTTAAACCATTAAAAAAGTAAAGGATGTCGCTAAAAGCCTCTCAATGGATACGATGAAGAATAAATTTGTCCTTTTGTCCTGACTTTCCAGTGAGCGGTGGAAGTAACAAATGAACTAATAAAAGAGGATGGCAGAAAATACATTTAAATGGATAAAACAGAAAAAACATTAAATGAATATGTAAAGAGTTAAAAGAATGATCCGGAACAGATGCCCAAGCCTCAGCTGATCCTTTAATGTGGAGGAGCAGCGGCTCTACTCCGAGTGACTGAGCAACTCATTTCGAGCGCCTGAATCCTGGCGGACAGTCCTGTAACCGATAGGTTGTCGGTTTGAGTCCCGCTCTCCCTACAGTGCCTCCTGTTGTTGTGTCCTTGGGCAAGACACTTAACCCACCTTGCCTCCAGTGGTGTTCCAGCTGTAACACTGGTGAATAGGAGCTTAATGTAAGTCGCTTTGGATAAAAGCGTCTGCTAAATAAATAAATAAATGAATGAATGTAAAAGTCCTGTTGGTCAGGACCCACAGCTCATGAGTGAGTGGGAACGGAGATCAACCGCTAAAATCGAGAGCTTTGCCTTGAGGAACAACTCCCTTGGGCATCACAACAGACCAGCACCAATATCCTGTTCCATCCTTGTCCCTTCTGTTGGTCTCTGAGATCAGGGCGTCTGTCTTTGACCACTGCCTGAATCCTCCGAGTAATGGGTCCTTCATTTTCTTTTATCCATTAAAAGGTTTTTGGACAGCCCATGGACTTAGGGATTTAGGGACAGATTTTTAAATTCACATCAACATTTATCTTATCCAATTTTATCTAATAATTTGTGTTAGTTCCACCGCTCATACTGCAGTCACAAAACTGGGATTATTAAAAATATATAAAAATGTTTTCATAACGCAGCTGTTATTGTGGCCAAGGGGGAAAACATACAAATGGCCTATTTTGTTCAAGTAAACCAAGAGGAATTATATTCATAGTATACTTAACCTGAACCATTTTTAAAAATCCAATTTTCTAGAAATAAGTTTAGAAATAATTCAACATTTTTAATGCTGAAGTAAAAAAATGGGGTGGAAACAGCGGAACACCCCAGATTTTTTACTTTTTTCTAATGTGTGGAAAGTCTCTTACTCTGTGGTTTTTCCATAGCTTTTTGCTTATCCTGGTGCTTGCTCCACAATTCTACCCAAGATGCATTGCAAGCAAGGAGAGAAAGACAGAGAGAGAGTCAGAGAGCTGGTTGAAAAGGCATTTATGGTGGGTGGGCATTAAAAAAAACAAACAAAAACAAACTAAGCTTTGAGAATCTGTTGTTACTAAAGAAGGATGTATTGTAATGTTCGCATGTAGCTGTGATTGTACAGATAAAGACTATAAAGTTATTTCTTGTCAAGTCTGATACAGTAACATTACAACACATCCACAAACTGGACCAAAGTCCTGGAGAGCCACAGTCTGGGAAAGAGTTGAAAATATAAATGTCTGTCTCTCCAGAGCTAAGGCACAAAGAGGTGTGGAGAAAACAAAGAGCATGGGATGGGCTTTCGAAGCGGGTGAAATGGAGCAGTTGCAGAAGCGAGGATGCAAGTCTCACAGCATTCTGTAGAATTGAAGGTGCAATCTCTAACGGGGGAAGAGAGGGGTGCAAGGGTTGGGAGGGGGGTCAGGGTGGTGGACTCAGGGTGTCCCCAGTATACAGACCCAGACAAAAAAGAAAACAAATAAAACTTTTATTTGATTGAATTTTCCAACTAAAGCAGGTAACGGTCTCTCTACTGGGCCTGTTTACTGGGGACGGAAGCTTCCACCCTTCATGCTCAGAGCAAAGGGAGCTGCTAGTGTACTACAGCAGCGCCTGGCAGAAACCTGCAGTAAAGGCACAGACCGGGCTCATCGACGCACACATACCTCTGGATTCCCTCGTCCACTACTGCAGATTTAAGTGTCGGAAAACAACGACATGCGGTCACGATGCTAACACAAGTCCACAGGAGGCAAACGGGGGCAGGGAAAGACAAACACACAGGCTGCGACACAGGCCAATATTCCAAACACTTTTCCAGATGAAGTTAGGTTTTCATTATTCATTTCAAATTCAAATACAATGAGTTTGGAGTATTTTGAAACCTGTGAGGATTAGTTATGGACAATTGACAAAGTCTAAGAGCAGGGGTAGAAGGGATGGTTCTGACAAGCTTTTTGGGATGGGGGGGTTGGGAGTTCTCACAGTGCGCATGCAACCGAGCTGGAGCGGTGTACACACCAATCGAGGCAATAAAGTTCTCCTCATTCAGACTCCGGGTGTCAAAATGTCGGGCTCCTTTGCCCGTGGGGTGGTGGGGCAGCTGCAGGTGGGGCACATTCAGGAGGCCCTGGGGTCTGGAGGCCTCTATGCGACCAGACGGACTCTCTTTGCTCCCCGGGCTGCTAGAGCTTTCTGTGGGACTTCTCTTGCGTTTTTCTGGGTCTTACCAGAGTTAAAGGGGCCAGGGACAGAGTTCACAGAGAGAACATGTGGAGGTTAGTCAAAGCAGAGAAGCACAAGTGTTAAGACACAGAAGCTAACAGTGAGTTTGTTTGTGTCATAACTACAGTAACTGTTCCAGAGGGACATGCAGCTTAAAGCTTAAAACAGAAGCATATACAAGTGTTAGTATCAGAGGGCCTGCTGTTAAGTTTAGCACAAGTCAAGGTGCTGACAATAGAACACAGAAATCATCCACACATTAACCTCAAACACAACAGAGCCTCGTTTCCACTGGACCAGTACGGGTTGGGTGGGTTCTAGTGCGTTTCCACCAAAAGGGGTCTTAAGTGTCGCAAATAAATCTAGATCACGACAGATAATCCTCACTCAAGTGAAAAACAAAGGAAGCAAAAGTAAAAAATATTTTACAGATATATTTATTGTTTTTGTGATAAATGTACTTTTTCCCGACAACAAAGCTGTTTGTTTTCAGCGCTGTCTCTGCATTAAACACAAGGACAACCTGTGCCTCAAATATTGAGTCTGTAAATGACAGGAACCTGCTGCAGCTCTGAGAACGTAACGTTCAGAAAGATGGGAATAAACAGAAACAGTTGAATGTTTCCTGCAGCAGCTGTTTCTCCAGCCTCTCACTGCTACAACAGCATTTACTCTGATTTAGATTCAATATTAACAATGAGCCAGGTTTAGAAAAGTCTGCCTCAGATGTCAGAGACAGGACTTTTGTGACTCTTCGATGACGTCTCTGTTTCTGCAGCAGACGTCTCTCTCTGGACCCAGCAGAGGAAACACAAGCCTCTTCAGGAGAAACCAAACTGACCCGTTCTGACCCGACAGAGGAAACGAGGCTTAGATGTACCTTTGGTCTGGTAGTGTGTGCGTGCTATTTCCAACAGGCTGAAGACACTGGCCATTCCTCCGAGGCCTGCGTTGGTGTACGAGTTCTCCAGACTGGACACGGTGCACTTTAAGATGTCCAACATGCCCTTGTACACTTTTCTGTTCACCTCCTGCAGAAAAAAGGAAACAAACAATCCGACTGTTTGGCCATTGCTCTGTTTGTAATTAAAACCTCCATCTTGCTTTTGGACTCACCACGTCACGTATTATCTCCTGCCTGGCGTCCTCCTCCGACTGCACCGCTCGGTTTAGTTTACTCAGCACGAAGAGTCGGAGCTGCTCGTTCTCCAGCAGGCGGCGCACTTTCTTCATGTTGAGCCAGCCCACTCCCTGCCCGTCCAGAACGCTCTGCACCACCTCCTTCAGAAACTGCTGGTTCTCACTGGAGCACACATCAGGACAAGAACATGAGCATTAGAGCAACATTATCAGTTCAGAGTCTGTAAATATTACTTGCTATTACTTGTTTTTTTTCTGTGTGTTGGAAAAGCTGGTGGAAATGGCGGCAGGAGAGTAAGTGCAAATCTTATTTTACATTCATGACCAAACTAAATGAGGCTACTGGAGCTTATTCACCTGTTATTCACCTTTATAGAAGAGTGCATGCTATATTTAGGCTAAAGATAGAGGTCCCTCTGGCAACAATCATGAAAGTATTTATTTATTTATTCACATTTTTGTGAGGAATAATCCCTTGAGATGAATCATCTTGTTTTCGAGGGGTCCTCTTCATTCACTATGAACACTTTAGAGTTGCCAATTAACTTGTACATGTCTGGACGGTGGGAGGAAGCCGGAGTACCCGGAGAGAACCCACTGTAACACGTGGAGGACTTGCAGACTCCTCACAGAAAGAGTCGGCCGAGAATGTTTACGTCGGCCAAAAGTCAATATTTCTTGATATTGAGCCAAGTTCCTCGTCATGAACCTAAACAAACGGGTTGCTCCTTGAAGCAGCCTTTGCTATTGCTGTTGTTCTGTGATTGTAATGCTGCCAATGGCCTGGCACCCGCTTGGTCCACCAAAGAGAAAACTCACCCCCTACTGGTCTGATGTATGTACTACCAACAGCATGACTGTTGCGTTGTCCTGACCTCTTGTCTAAACGGCCTCTGAAACCTTTGCTGACCTGTTGTTGTTGACTCGTCCCTGAGGAGAGGGTGATTCTCTCTTCACTGTCGGACTGTGCTTTATTACTGACGACTTCTGGTCCACGAGGGCTCGGGGGGCACGGGCTCCTGAAAAGAGGAGCCGGAACAATAATGTATCTGCACAAACACACCAACAGAACACCACAGCACTCACGACAGCCATGACTACTGCTCACTATGTGGAAGAACTCTGGTTAGAAGTGAAGTGTTCAAACTAAAGGCACCGCACACCGGGACAGGAAAAGTGCTCTTATTAGAGTGGGATGGGGCGCATGTACAGGACTGAGGTTGGAGTCTAATTATAAACAAGAGCAGAGAAGGACAACGCAGACAGAGACACACACACACACACACACACACACACACACACACACACACACACACACACACACACACACACACACACACACACACACACACACACACACACACACACACACACACAGAGACACACACGGAGAGACACACACACACACACACACACACAGAGACACACACGGAGAGACACACACGGAGAGACACACACGGAGAGACACACACGGAGAGACACACACGGAGAGACACACACGGAGAGACACACACACACACACACACACACACAGCCTTGTCTATATCTAGTTGTGGGGACACAAGACGTGGACATGCAATCTGGGAACCCTTTTTGGGGATCAGTTCTGAAGCTTCCACAGCACTGAAAAAAATCAGGCAGAATACTGGCTCAGACAGAAACATAGATGTCACTACAAGTTTTCAATCAGACAAAGTAGAGTCCCTCACCTGACCAGGGACCACTTCCTGGGGACTTGTCATGCTTTTGTGATTAGTGGGGTCAACATATACACATTTTCAGATTTTTATTCCTTCGTTTGGACCACTTAACACACAGTCAGGTTTGACTCACTTTGTGGAGATATTAAACACTATTGACTATCACAAGAAGTCAATGACATTCAGTGTGGGTCAAATGCACATTTGTTTATTAATTCACAGCCCAACAATCATATAACCCTATTGTTACATGAAGGTAAACTTAACTGGTTAATGCAACATTACAATTACGTTACTGACTGATATTGACCCAAAACAAACAGCCAACTTTTGGTAAGCTCAGTTGTGAATTAACAAAAGCAGACAAACTCTTGCCAACTGGAACTCTAAACTTTCCTCTTCAGAGCTGCGATGCGGTTCTTAACATAAAATTTAAAGGCAAGCCAATTTCTATTCCTAAAGGGCTGTTTTCTCAATATTAAAAGGCACTTAACAGCTCTGTATATGTCTGGACGGAAGTCTCTAAGGTGTCCGAGTTAAGTTTGCTGAAAAGAGCTTGTTGATGAGCGTCTAAATAGGAATGGAGTGTCTGGACATCTTTTGTGAATGGAAGTAACTGAGGAGTGTTCCACTTATCTTCTGCATCACTGAGGACCCTTCAGGAATCTATCAGTTCATTCCACCTGGTTGCATCTTTTGCTGCACTGTAGTCACTTTGTACATTTGCACAGCTTTCAACAAACATCGAAATTTTTTTCAAGCTGTATCCAATTTTGAGAGCTAGACTTGGGCACTTGTATACATTTGTTTCATCACTGTAGCCTAGTTCTGAAGTAACAAAAAGCAGACAAACTCTTGCCAACTGGAACTCTAAACTTTCCTCTTCAGAGCTGCGATGCGGTTCTTAACATAAAATTTAATGGCAAGCCAATTTCTATTCCTAAGGGCTGTTTTCTCAATATTAAGGCACATATCACAGTCACTTTTTCTTGGCACACGACATGACGTGATGAACGACATCATGTGTCTTTCAACAGCAGTGACCTCATCTTTTTCCCACATCCTTTTCTTCCCGGGTTGTCGCCCTGTACACCAAAACACAACACAATATAGCTCAATTACATTACTTTATATTTTTAGACTAGCCAATTTTGAAATGTAAACTTTACCTTTTAACTTTTTCAGAAGTTTGTGATGATCTGTTGGCTGCGGAGTTGTCATGCAGTCCTGCTGTTGGGCTGTATTGGTGTGGCTCACATCTGGCCCCGTTTTCTCACTCTCCTTTATGGTGACTGGATTCTCTGAAAATTAGAAAGAAATTAATTACTTCCATACAATTGTATCTCTAAAGCCCAAATTACACTGTACGTGCTGTGCAGCGGAGCAAACAAGGTCGCAGCAGATTGCAGGATTTCTATTTCTCTGCGACGGCGCTCCAGGTCGCGTCGATATTCAGAGCACGTTGTGCCAAACCGAAAAACAGACGGCAAAATATCCGGCTTTTCAAAATAATCTAGGCTACATACATCAATGGTTTCCCAAATTTGAGTGCAGAGCACACTAATGCCCTATAACTACAAGTTGTTAATGCACTGGATTTGTTCCTAATGATCCGTTTGTAAATGGAAATATGGTGGAAAGGGGAAAATGCAATAAGCTCTGGCCTTTAACCTGCTCCTTTTGGGCTCTGTCTACTTTGATGAAAGTTATTGTTTGTGAAAAACGTCCTTCTGAATTAACAGCTTTTTTGGTCCCGCACACATAAGAAGTTTTATTTATATAGCGCCTTTCCGTAGCTCAAGGTTGCTTTACATTTCACAAATACAGTACATACAAACACTTACATATACATCTATATATACACACACATCACATAATACATATAATTGCATTATCCAAATGCTTGTTAAATAGATATGTTTTTAACTGGGACTTAAATGCACCCACAGATGAGATGTTTCAGTAATGTAAGAGGCAGCGCATTCTATAATTGAGGAGCATTTATGCTAAATGACCTTCCACCAACAGTAGACAGACGAACGTGGGATGGACAACAGGCCAAGTTCGGCTGATCTAAGGGACCGGACAGGGCGGTAAGGAGAGTAGGTCAGACAGATATTGGGAACATGACCATTTAATGCTTTGAACGTTAGAAGCAATACTTTAAAGTGTATACGTGATGCTACAGGTAGCCAGTGAAGGTCATGAAGCAGAGGAGTAATGTGAGCAGAGCACCTAGTGGAGGTGAGAACTCTTGCTGCTGAGTTTTGAACATACTGTAATCTTGCGACAAGTTTTTTTGGAAGACCAAGAAATAAAGCATTGCAATAGTCCAGACGTGAAGTGATTAATGCGTGAATTAAGGTTTCAGTATCAGCAATGGTGAGAGAAGATCGGAGCGAGCAATATTACGAAGATGGAAAAAGAGTTTAACAAGAGAAGAAATGTGAATATTTCTTCTTTTTCTTCTCACATCTTTATGGCTTTATCACGTAATCTCGCCATTACTGCGCATGCTCTTCTGAGCTGCTCGGAGCTCTGCACTGCAGAGCAGCACTTTTGAAATCACGCCCAATGGGCTTTGGTCTGCGACGTCGCTTCACAACGCAGCGCAGCAGTTAGTGGACCAGTCAAGATGCAATTAAATATTCATGTCCTTTGAGATTATTACTATATGAAGTCAAGATTTGAAAGGCAACATGTCATTCTATTTAACACTTGTTGAAATGTTGTCACAATTAGTGCTATAAATTTAAACTATGGCCCAAATCATATTTTGTGAGGGTACAGCAAAGTTGACCTTAGTTCATCCTTTAGTTAAAGTGGACGTTTGTCAGTTGACCTCAATCCAAATCAAGCGGAAGACGGCTGCAGTAAAAGCCTGCCAAAGTGTAAAGCTGAAAATCTACTCTGCAATCCCATTTTCATGGTTGTGTTTCAAATCTCTAGTGAGGCCAAATTATGAATTGTCATTCTCCAAATATATCCTCTATTCTAATTTCTCAAATGCATATGAAGCAGCGTAACGTAATACATTTGCCCATTTTCTAACATAATAAGCCAGTAAAATAATATTTGCCAATAACAAAAGTCCTGAGCGAATAACATAGCAAGTCTAGCTCTCTCTCCCTGTCCCTCTCTCTGTGTGTCTCTCTGTCTGTTGTCTTTCTAGTCTGTCTCTTAATGTGTTTTTTTTTTCTTCAAATTTGAAGTGCTTTATGAGCATGTCTGTGTAAATACACCGTTGCCAAATCTAGAGTTCAGAATAACAGAAGATTGTAGGAAACATCAATATCAGGATGAACTCAAAATTAAACTATAGTTTACAAACTTTTGTTTTCTTTTTATATTTAGGATCTAATTGGGAAAAACAAAAAACACTTACCCAGAGAGTCTGACTCATAGGCTGCCTCAGGGTCACATGGTGCCTCAGAGTCTCTGTCGTGGTCGCTGTCTTGGTGCACTTTATCTGCGGAAGATTGGAAGAGGATAGGGAGGAAAATGTCACCACACACTCTCAATAATGCCAAAGCAAATAAGCGAAAATAGTCAGATTGTTTAGTATTTGGTACCTTCAGGGTCAATGTAGATGTCATCAAGGGACTTGCCCTTAAATTCTGCCAGACGTCCCTGCTCCAGAGCCATGAGGACTTTGCTGATTTTCGCTAGTTGGAGTGTGCCCTCAGGCAGTCTGTAAAACTGTCTGTGCACTCTGATGTCATGTCCAAGAAAATCAGCCAGCTGATCTAACTCTGTGTTTGTGAGGTTAAGGACTTGAGACAGAGTTCCTGTTTGTTTACGTAGTTTTGTTGATGTAAGACTTTCAGGGCTCTTCGCACCACAGACTTTGGCAAAGTATCTTAGACTATCAGACCCACGAAAGCACATCAAACTGGATGGTCTAGCAAATAGGTATGTGTTTTTTTGGAGAATCCCACATTCCTGGCGCTTTCTAACGAGCAGATCCAATGCCTGTTGCATTCCTGGGGTCAATAGTACAGGTACTTTCCTTCCCCTTTTACCTCTTATTTCTAGTCTTGAAAATGCTGACAGAGTCTTTTCTCTAGATCTGAGAGTGCAACATTCACATCCTCTTGAGGGTCTGATGGATTGTTAGATAAATAAGCAGAAAGCGGAATTTTTGACACTTCCCCAGCTCTTCGTCTGTTAAACAAAATGACTTGTGTCAAAATTACCTTTGTTAGCTCTGTATATGTCTGGACGGAAGTCTCTAAGGTGTCCGAGTTAAGTTTGCTGAAAAGAGCTTGTTGATGAGCGTCTAAATAGGAATGGAGTGTCTGGACATCTTTTGTGAATGGAAGTAACTGAGGAGTGTTCCACTTAGATTCCTGAAGGGTCCTCAGTGATGCAGAAGATATCAGTTCATTCCACCTGGTTTCATACACTGTGCGAAACTTCCGTGCATTTTTTGCTGCACTGTAGTCACTTTGTACATTTGCACGGCTTTCAACAAGCATTGAAATTTTTTTCAAGCTGTATCCAATTTTGAGAGCTAGACTTGGGCACTTGTATACATTTGTTTCATCACTGTAGCCTGCCATGTCTCTCACAGCTTGGACAACTTCCATGAAATTTGCAGGTCTGATATGATCTTGAATAGTCTTTAAGGAAGTGTTTTTTCTTGAGCATATCAGAAGCCTTCCCAGCTCTCTTAACTTCTGACGAATATATTCATGTTTACTGACATCATGTCCTAGTCTGTTGTATAAATGTTCACCATACTCCATTATACAGGCATCAGATTTCAAAGCAAAATATACCTCATCTTGAACCATGTTGTTCAGCAGCTTCCACAGTTGTTCCTTCACCCCAGGTGGTGGAGGTGTAGCAAATCCACAGAGGGCCTGGACACGTGTTCTGCCAGGTTTTAGAGGAATACTAGGCTTAAATTTGCAAATCTTCATGTGCCTCCAAAGCACCTTTTTTACAAAGAAGCCCTGACAATATGCACAATGCAGAAAATTCTGCACTTGAGATTTGTCCTTTGGTTGTTTGCGAGGCACAAGAGTTCCAACACCAGAATTTAATACTTCAACATTGTGTGCAAAGTTGCCCTTGTTTCTCAAATGTTCCATATGCATGCGTCTTTCTTTTGAGCCTTTTGGAAAGGACACAGCGCTTTCAACCTCTGGCTTGTCTTTATGAGCACGCTCCAGATGCCTTGCCATTTTTATAAACCCCTTCTCACAATACAAACAAAATTGTTTTTTGTTATACATTCTTGATCCATCCTCTTTTTTAGAAACAGGGGATATGGAAAGTAAACTATCAGTCACCCCACCCAAGGAAGAAACTCTGTCAGGCAGATTTTGTTCCAGATCAGGTGCTAAAGTGTCTCCCCCTCCACTCGTTTTTTTGGAGTTACCTGTACTTGTATAAGAGCACCCTCTATTAATAGCTGGTTTCAAATAGGTGTTGTCAGGTCCATGCAGTGCTCCGTCATCCACCATCTTCCCTATGTTTGGAAATCTCATCAACTTCATTTTCTGGTCAACTGAGACAATAATGTCGCCTCCTTCTGAATCGTCAGAAGAATCTTCACCACTCTTAGGAATATATTCTTCTCCACTGTCATCTGACGTGAGATCAAAAAGCTCTTCTGAATCGAAATCCATTTGCTCTTTCATCTTCAGGACAGAAATAAATAATACGAGTCAGAACACCAATTAAGCATTTGTCATACACACTTAATATGGGCAAAAGAAATCTTAAGCACATGCAAAATTTTCTCTATAGTCTCTATTGTGTGAGTTGCACACCTGTATGCTCTTGGTCCTTCTCAAACGTGGAACAGACCGTCTGTCCTGGTCATTGAGGACAAGATGAGATTCAGAAATTGGACTCTGTATCTTTGATGTAAAATAAAAAATATTGTACTTTACATTTTTAACAAGGTTCGTGAGATGAACCAAAAAAAAAAAAAGGATAAAAATAGAATCAAAAATGTCTGTACCTCACTGCTTTCATTTAGCTTGGAAGGACTGGTTCCTGGACTCTGAGATTCAGTATCTGAGTAGTCTACAAGGAAAGGAATGATTCCAACTTTGATTGTTGATGGAACAAGTTGTGATTCATCTAAGGGCTATAAAGGAAATAGTGGAAAATTAAAAAAAAACAACAAAAATACAAAAACATTAGAATCATTAGGAGATTTACATAAAAATCGGGATCAACTTCAAAGGGTTGGAATTAAATTGAAATAGATTAGAAATTTTAAATAGAGTTGAGACATTTATTTTCTGCTATCAGAGATGAAAAGGGGACGTTAGATAATTACATGAAAAATTTCCAGGTTAAGTATTTATTATTTTACTGTCCATGTTAAAACATCATTTGGATTAAATTGAAACGGATTGTACCTAACACAAACAGTCATTGTAAATGATATAGTTAAACAATTCCTCATATTACTTTAAAAAGGTACAAGTTGATTGTGATTTCTCATGAATCAAATGCCTATAATAGGACTGTTATGAACTAAAATTTGATTCACTGGAGAAAGAAAACCCACCCCATATTTAAATCTGTGCTTGGCAAAATGCTTAACATCAAATTTGCAATAATCTGAAACATACAAAAGATGTTTTTAAATATTTTTACCCATAGGTTGAACTTAGTTCTGGTTGATGCATTAGGTGTGTAGATTGTTACAACTGCCAACAAGTGTACATCAAGTGTTACAGCGTTGTACTGACCTGTGGCAGGAGAACTAGTGTGTACTGTAGAAAGCAAACTTAGCCAGTGTTATAGGCTCTGTGCAATAGAAGGTGTTTTGTTGACTTTATAAATAGAAGAGTCGTATCAGTGTGAGTAAATGGGCAGAGTGTTACATAGCTAACGTGGTCCCCACAAATAAAGACACCAGACAAGTGTGTAAGATAAAAGCCACAGTAAATAACTGGTTGGTCCACAGAAGCAGGAAAACCAGACTGTGCTTGGCAACACGTGTGAGGCCAACATTGCACCGATCTAAACTAAACCATGCAGTGTGCACAAGGGCAGACGTTGCACATATTTGAAGAAACACTAATGTTCAAACTCAAGAAAGTGATTCCTACCTGCATGATGGAGGATGAAGGTATCTCAGCAGTCTTCTCTGCTGTGTCACAGGACTCGGCATCACTTGATTGTTCTGCCTGAAATAATAAAATCATCATTAACGAGCAGCTCGTCAAAAGAAACTAATCTATTAAACTAAATTCTGTGCAACAGTTTAAAGAGCTGAAGAAATTTACATAGATTTCAATATCTGCTTGCATCTGGTTCCAAATCATACTTCTTTCCATTAGGTTGAACTTAGTTCTGGTTGATGCATTAGGTGTGTAGATTGTTACAACTGCCAACAAGTGTACATCAAGTGTTACAGCGTTGTACTGACCTGTGGCAGGAGAACTAGTGTGTACTGTAGAAAGCAAACTTAGCCAGTGTTATAGGCTCTGTGCAATAGAAGGTGTTTTGTTGACTTTATAAATAAAAGAGTCGTATCAGTGTGAGTAAATGGGCAGAGTGTTACATAGCTAACGTGGTCCCCACAAATAAAGACACCAGACAAGTGTGTAAGATAAAAGCCACAGTAAATAACTGGTTGGTCCCCACAGAAGCAGGAAAACCAGACTGTGCTTGGCAACACGTGTGAGGCCAACATTGCACCGATCTAAACTAAACCATGCAGTGTGCACAAGGGCAGACGTTGCACATATTTGAAGAAACACTAATGTTCAAACTCAAGAAAGTGATTCCTACCTGCATGATGGAGGATGAAGGTATCTCAGCAGTCTTCTCTGCTGTGTCACAGGACTCGGCATCACTTGATTGTTCTGCCTGAAATAATAAAATCATCATTAACGAGCAGCTCGTCAAAAGAAACTAATCTATTAAACTAAATTCTGTGCAACAGTTTAAAGAGCTGAAGAAATTTACATAGATTTCAATATCTGCTTGCATCTGGTTCCAAATCATACTTCTTTCCATTAGGTTGAACTTAGTTCTGGTTGATGCATTAGGTGTGTAGATTGTTACAACTGCCAACAAGTGTACATCAAGTGTTACAGCGTTGTACTGACCTGTGGCAGGAGAACTAGTGTGTACTGTAGAAAGCAAACTTAGCCAGTGTTATAGGCTCTGTGCAATAGAAGGTGTTTTGTTGACTTTATAAATAAAAGAGTCGTATCAGTGTGAGTAAATGGGCAGAGTGTTACATAGCTAACGTGGTCCCCACAAATAAAGACACCAGACAAGTGTGTAAGATAAAAGCCACAGTAAATAACTGGTTGGTCCCCACAGAAGCAGGAAAACCAGACTGTGCTTGGCAACACGTGTGAGGCCAACATTGCACCGATCTAAACTAAACCATGCAGTGTGCACAAGGGCAGACGTTGCACATATTTGAAGAAACACTAATGTTCAAACTCAAGAAAGTGATTCCTACCTGCATGATGGAGGATGAAGGTATCTCAGCAGTCTTCTCTGCTGTGTCACAGGACTCGGCATCACTTGATTGTTCTGCCTGAAATAATAAAATCATCATTAACGAGCAGCTCGTCAAAAGAAACTAATCTATTAAACTAAATTCTGTGCAACAGTTTAAAGAGCTGAAGAAATTTACATAGATTTCAATATCTGCTTGCATCTGGTTCCAAATCATACTTCTTTCCATTAGGTTGAACTTAGTTCTGGTTGATGCATTAGGTGTGTAGATTGTTACAACTGCCAACAAGTGTACATCAAGTGTTACAGCGTTGTACTGACCTGTGGCAGGAGAACTAGTGTGTACTGTAGAAAGCAAACTTAGCCAGTGTTATAGGCTCTGTGCAATAGAAGGTGTTTTGTTGACTTTATAAATAGAAGAGTCGTATCAGTGTGAGTAAATGGGCAGAGTGTTACATAGCTAACGTGGTCCCCACAAATAAAGACACCAGACAAGTGTGTAAGATAAAAGCCACAGTAAATAACTGGTTGGTCCCCACAGAAGCAGGAAAACCAGACTGTGCTTGGCAACACGTGTGAGGCCAACATTGCACCGATCTAAACTAAACCATGCAGTGTGCACAAGGGCAGACGTTGCACATATTTGAAGAAACACTAATGTTCAAACTCAAGAAAGTGATTCCTACCTGCATGATGGAGGATGAAGGTATCTCAGCAGTCTTCTCTGCTGTGTCACAGGACTCGGCATCACTTGATTGTTCTGCCTGAAATAATAAAATCATCATTAACGAGCAGCTCGTCAAAAGAAACTAATCTATTAAACTAAATTCTGTGCAACAGTTTAAAGAGCTGAAGAAATTTACATAGATTTCAATATCTGCTTGCATCTGGTTCCAAATCATACTTCTTTCCATTAGGTTGAACTTAGTTCTGGTTGATGCATTAGGTGTGTAGATTGTTACAACTGCCAACAAGTGTACATCAAGTGTTACAGCGTTGTACTGACCTGTGGCAGGAGAACTAGTGTGTACTGTAGAAAGCAAACTTAGCCAGTGTTATAGGCTCTGTGCAATAGAAGGTGTTTTGTTGACTTTATAAATAAAAGAGTCGTATCAGTGTGAGTAAATGGGCAGAGTGTTACATAGCTAACGTGGTCCCCACAAATAAAGACACCAGACAAGTGTGTAAGATAAAAGCCACAGTAAATAACTGGTTGGTCCCCACAGAAGCAGGAAAACCAGACTGTGCTTGGCAACACGTGTGAGGCCAACATTGCACCGATCTAAACTAAACCATGCAGTGTGCACAAGGGCAGACGTTGCACATATTTGAAGAAACACTAATGTTCAAACTCAAGAAAGTGATTCCTACCTGCATGATGGAGGATGAAGGTATCTCAGCAGTCTTCTCTGCTGTGTCACAGGACTCGGCATCACTTGATTGTTCTGCCTGAAATAATAAAATCATCATTAACGAGCAGCTCGTCAAAAGAAACTAATCTATTAAACTAAATTCTGTGCAACAGTTTAAAGAGCTGAAGAAATTTACATAGATTTCAATATCTGCTTGCATCTGGTTCCAAATCATACTTCTTTCCATTAGGTTGAACTTAGTTCTGGTTGATGCATTAGGTGTGTAGATTGTTACAACTGCCAACAAGTGTACATCAAGTGTTACAGCGTTGTACTGACCTGTGGCAGGAGAACTAGTGTGTACTGTAGAAAGCAAACTTAGCCAGTGTTATAGGCTCTGTGCAATAGAAGGTGTTTTGTTGACTTTATAAATAAAAGAGTCGTATCAGTGTGAGTAAATGGGCAGAGTGTTACATAGCTAACGTGGTCCCCACAAATAAAGACACCAGACAAGTGTGTAAGATAAAAGCCACAGTAAATGACTGGTTGGTCCCCACAGAAGCAGGAAAACCAGACTGTGCTTGGCAACACGTGTGAGGCCAACATTGCACCGATCTAAACTAAACCATGCAGTGTGCACAAGGGCAGACGTTGCACATATTTGAAGAAACACTAATGTTCAAACTCAAGAAAGTGATTCCTACCTGCATGATGGAGGATGAAGGTATCTCAGCAGTCTTCTCTGCTGTGTCACAGGACTCGGCATCACTTGATTGTTCTGCCTGAAATAATAAAATCATCATTAACGAGCAGCTCGTCAAAAGAAACTAATCTATTAAACTAAATTCTGTGCAACAGTTTAAAGAGCTGAAGAAATTTACATAGATTTCAATATCTGCTTGCATCTGGTTCCAAATCATACTTCTTTCCATTAGGTTGAACTTAGTTCTGGTTGATGCATTAGGTGTGTAGATTGTTACAACTGCCAACAAGTGTACATCAAGTGTTACAGCGTTGTACTGACCTGTGGCAGGAGAACTAGTGTGTACTGTAGAAAGCAAACTTAGCCAGTGTTATAGGCTCTGTGCAATAGAAGGTGTTTTGTTGACTTTATAAATAGAAGAGTCGTATCAGTGTGAGTAAATGGGCAGAGTGTTACATAGCTAACGTGGTCCCCACAAATAAAGACACCAGACAAGTGTGTAAGATAAAAGCCACAGTAAATAACTGGTTGGTCCCCACAGAAGCAGGAAAACCAGACTGTGCTTGGCAACACGTGTGAGGCCAACATTGCACCGATCTAAACTAAACCATGCAGTGTGCACAAGGGCAGACGTTGCACATATTTGAAGAAACACTAATGTTCAAACTCAAGAAAGTGATTCCTACCTGCATGATGGAGGATGAAGGTATCTCAGCAGTCTTCTCTGCTGTGTCACAGGACTCGGCATCACTTGATTGTTCTGCCTGAAATAATAAAATCATCATTAACGAGCAGCTCGTCAAAAGAAACTAATCTATTAAACTAAATTCTGTGCAACAGTTTAAAGAGCTGAAGAAATTTACATAGATTTCAATATCTGCTTGCATCTGGTTCCAAATCATACTTCTTTCCATTAGGTTGAACTTAGTTCTGGTTGATGCATTAGGTGTGTAGATTGTTACAACTGCCAACAAGTGTACATCAAGTGTTACAGCGTTGTACTGACCTGTGGCAGGAGAACTAGTGTGTACTGTAGAAAGCAAACTTAGCCAGTGTTATAGGCTCTGTGCAATAGAAGGTGTTTTGTTGACTTTATAAATAGAAGAGTCGTATCAGTGTGAGTAAATGGGCAGAGTGTTACATAGCTAACGTGGTCCCCACAAATAAAGACACCAGACAAGTGTGTAAGATAAAAGCCACAGTAAATAACTGGTTGGTCCCCACAGAAGCAGGAAAACCAGACTGTGCTTGGCAACACGTGTGAGGCCAACATTGCACCGATCTAAACTAAACCATGCAGTGTGCACAAGGGCAGACGTTGCACATATTTGAAGAAACACTAATGTTCAAACTCAAGAAAGTGATTCCTACCTGCATGATGGAGGATGAAGGTATCTCAGCAGTCTTCTCTGCTGTGTCACAGGACTTCGGCATCACTTGATTGTTCTGCCTGAAATAATAAAATCATCATTAACGAGCAGCTCGTCAAAAGAAACTAATCTATTAAACTAAATTCTGTGCAACAGTTTAAAGAGCTGAAGAAATTTACATAGATTTCAATATCTGCTTGCATCTGGTTCCAAATCATACTTCTTTCCATTAGGTTGAACTTAGTTCTGGTTGATGCATTAGGTGTGTAGATTGTTACAACTGCCAACAAGTGTACATCAAGTGTTACAGCGTTGTACTGACCTGTGGCAGGAGAACTAGTGTGTACTGTAGAAAGCAAACTTAGCCAGTGTTATAGGCTCTGTGCAATAGAAGGTGTTTTGTTGACTTTATAAATAAAAGAGTCGTATCAGTGTGAGTAAATGGGCAGAGTGTTACATAGCTAACGTGGTCCCCACAAATAAAGACACCAGACAAGTGTGTAAGATAAAAGCCACAGTAAATAACTGGTTGGTCCCCACAGAAGCAGGAAAACCAGACTGTGCTTGGCAACACGTGTGAGGCCAACATTGCACCGATCTAAACTAAACCATGCAGTGTGCACAAGGGCAGGCGTTGCACATATTTGAAGAAACACTAATGTTCAAACTCAAGAAAGTGATTCCTACCTGCATGATGGAGGATGAAGGTATCTCAGCAGTCTTCTCTGCTGTGTCACAGGACTCGGCATCACTTGATTGTTCTGCCTGAAATAATAAAATCATCATTAACGAGCAGCTCGTCAAAAGAAACTAATCTATTAAACTAAATTCTGTGCAACAGTTTAAAGAGCTGAAGAAATTTACATAGATTTCAATATCTGCTTGCATCTGGTTCCAAATCATACTTCTTTCCATTAGGTTGAACTTAGTTCTGGTTGATGCATTAGGTGTGTAGATTGTTACAACTGCCAACAAGTGTACATCAAGTGTTACAGCGTTGTACTGACCTGTGGCAGGAGAACTAGTGTGTACTGTAGAAAGCAAACTTAGCCAGTGTTATAGGCTCTGTGCAATAGAAGGTGTTTTGTTGACTTTATAAATAGAAGAGTCGTATCAGTGTGAGTAAATGGGCAGAGTGTTACATAGCTAACGTGGTCCCCACAAATAAAGACACCAGACAAGTGTGTAAGATAAAAGCCACAGTAAATAACTGGTTGGTCCCCACAGAAGCAGGAAAACCAGACTGTGCTTGGCAACACGTGTGAGGCCAACATTGCACCGATCTAAACTAAACCATGCAGTGTGCACAAGGGCAGACGTTGCACATATTTGAAGAAACACTAATGTTCAAACTCAAGAAAGTGATTCCTACCTGCATGATGGAGGATGAAGGTATCTCAGCAGTCTTCTCTGCTGTGTCACAGGACTCGGCATCACTTGATTGTTCTGCCTGAAATAATAAAATCATCATTAACGAGCAGCTCGTCAAAAGAAACTAATCTATTAAACTAAATTCTGTGCAACAGTTTAAAGAGCTGAAGAAATTTACATAGATTTCAATATCTGCTTGCATCTGGTTCCAAATCATACTTCTTTCCATTAGGTTGAACTTAGTTCTGGTTGATGCATTAGGTGTGTAGATTGTTACAACTGCCAACAAGTGTACATCAAGTGTTACAGCGTTGTACTGACCTGTGGCAGGAGAACTAGTGTGTACTGTAGAAAGCAAACTTAGCCAGTGTTATAGGCTCTGTGCAATAGAAGGTGTTTTGTTGACTTTATAAATAAAAGAGTCGTATCAGTGTGAGTAAATGGGCAGAGTGTTACATAGCTAACGTGGTCCCCACAAATAAAGACACCAGACAAGTGTGTAAGATAAAAGCCACAGTAAATAACTGGTTGGTCCCCACAGAAGCAGGAAAACCAGACTGTGCTTGGCACGTGTGAGGCCAACATTGCACCGATCTAAACTAAACCATGCAGTGTGCACAAGGGCAGACGTTGCACATATTTGAAGAAACACTAATGTTCAAACTCAAGAAAGTGATTCCTACCTGCATGATGGAGGATGAAGGTATCTCAGCAGTCTTCTCTGCTGTGTCACAGGACTCGGCATCACTTGATTGTTCTGCCTGAAATAATAAAATCATCATTAACGAGCAGCTCGTCAAAAGAAACTAATCTATTAAACTAAATTCTGTGCAACAGTTTAAAGAGCTGAAGAAATTTACATAGATTTCAATATCTGCTTGCATCTGGTTCCAAATCATACTTCTTTCCATTAGGTTGAACTTAGTTCTGGTTGATGCATTAGGTGTGTAGATTGTTACAACTGCCAACAAGTGTACATCAAGTGTTACAGCGTTGTACTGACCTGTGGCAGGAGAACTAGTGTGTACTGTAGAAAGCAAACTTAGCCAGTGTTATAGGCTCTGTGCAATAGAAGGTGTTTTGTTGACTTTATAAATAGAAGAGTCGTATCAGTGTGAGTAAATGGGCAGAGTGTTACATAGCTAACGTGGTCCCCACAAATAAAGACACCAGACAAGTGTGTAAGATAAAAGCCACAGTAAATAACTGGTTGGTCCCCACAGAAGCAGGAAAACCAGACTGTGCTTGGCAACACGTGTGAGGCCAACATTGCACCGATCTAAACTAAACCATGCAGTGTGCACAAGGGCAGACGTTGCACATATTTGAAGAAACACTAATGTTCAAACTCAAGAAAGTGATTCCTACCTGCATGATGGAGGATGAAGGTATCTCAGCAGTCTTCTCTGCTGTGTCACAGGACTCGGCATCACTTGATTGTTCTGCCTGAAATAATAAAATCATCATTAACGAGCAGCTCGTCAAAAGAAACTAATCTATTAAACTAAATTCTGTGCAACAGTTTAAAGAGCTGAAGAAATTTACATAGATTTCAATATCTGCTTGCATCTGGTTCCAAATCATACTTCTTTCCATTAGGTTGAACTTAGTTCTGGTTGATGCATTAGGTGTGTAGATTGTTACAACTGCCAACAAGTGTACATCAAGTGTTACAGCGTTGTACTGACCTGTGGCAGGAGAACTAGTGTGTACTGTAGAAAGCAAACTTAGCCAGTGTTATAGGCTCTGTGCAATAGAAGGTGTTTTGTTGACTTTATAAATAAAAGAGTCGTATCAGTGTGAGTAAATGGGCAGAGTGTTACATAGCTAACGTGGTCCCCACAAATAAAGACACCAGACAAGTGTGTAAGATAAAAGCCACAGTAAATAACTGGTTGGTCCCCACAGAAGCAGGAAAACCAGACTGTGCTTGGCAACACGTGTGAGGCCAACATTGCACGATCTAAACTAAACCATGCAGTGTGCACAAGGGCAGACGTTGCACATATTTGAAGAAACACTAATGTTCAAACTCAAGAAAGTGATTCCTACCTGCATGATGGAGGATGAAGGTATCTCAGCAGTCTTCTCTGCTGTGTCACAGGACTCGGCATCACTTGATTGTTCTGCCTGAAATAATAAAATCATCATTAACGAGCAGCTCGTCAAAAGAAACTAATCTATTAAACTAAATTCTGTGCAACAGTTTAAAGAGCTGAAGAAATTTACATAGATTTCAATATCTGCTTGCATCTGGTTCCAAATCATACTTCTTTCCATTAGGTTGAACTTAGTTCTGGTTGATGCATTAGGTGTGTAGATTGTTACAACTGCCAACAAGTGTACATCAAGTGTTACAGCGTTGTACTGACCTGTGGCAGGAGAACTAGTGTGTACTGTAGAAAGCAAACTTAGCCAGTGTTATAGGCTCTGTGCAATAGAAGGTGTTTTGTTGACTTTATAAATAGAAGAGTCGTATCAGTGTGAGTAAATGGGCAGAGTGTTACATAGCTAACGTGGTCCCCACAAATAAAGACACCAGACAAGTGTGTAAGATAAAAGCCACAGTAAATAACTGGTTGGTCCCCACAGAAGCAGGAAAACCAGACTGTGCTTGGCAACACGTGTGAGGCCAACATTGCACCGATCTAAACTAAACCATGCAGTGTGCACAAGGGCAGAGGCGTTGCACATATTTGAAGAAACACTAATGTTCAAACTCAAGAAAGTGATTCCTACCTGCATGATGGAGGATGAAGGTATCTCAGCAGTCTTCTCTGCTGTGTCACAGGACTCGGCATCACTTGATTGTTCTGCCTGAAATAGTGTGCACAAGAACACTCATCTTAATAAAACAGAAACACTTATCTTGAAATTCAACAAAGTGACTCTAACCTTACAATTTATACTATTACTGAGAAGGTAATTTGTCCACATTAATTCAAACGCATTACTTTATTATATCATATTATAACTGCACTTAGACATTAAACACCATACAAGAATATATAAGATAGACTGCAAAGTTTAACCTCAATCGCTAAATTTGATCACAGACAGAAACAGTGTATTGAGTTAAGTATCTGCATAATATCTGTTATAAATAAATTTAAACCATAATTCTGACCATCATTTATGACAAACCTGACTTCTCCATGGCCAATCTTTTCCCCATAGTCATACGTTATTTCTTCTCCTGGATGAAGCTCCCTCAAAGCAAATAGAAAAAGGTGCGGTTTTCCCTCTATTAAGACCCTCTTCATTTTACAATTTGGATGCCTGTGGTCATCATTGACAAGTCGTCCAAGGCTGCCATCTTCTCGGGCTCCATCAATACTTTATTGAGAAAAAAACAAAAAAACAAGCTCAATATTATTATTTTACGGCTTAAATTACCTATTGTCATTTGCCATTACTGGAATTAGTAATGGTTATACATGCTAACTATTTGAGTGTTTGTGAAGATTCTCAATCATCCAGGCCATTCAGAAGAAAAGAGGTTAAATCTAAAGCGTCTGGACTAGTGATGAGTCGTTCATGAACGATTTGTTCTTTAATATGACTCGGGAGCGAGTCATCACAGAAAGCGAGTCGTTCACTTTTGTGTGGACCCATGCATGAGCATTGCGCAACATCTTATACAGGAAACAGAAAGAAGTCGTTCATCTACCGAGTCTCTGAGTCGTTTATTCAAGTCCCCGTAGGCTGAATGCAGAAACAGAAGGATTTGTTCATCTCTTGAGTCAGTCTTCGGGTCTGAGTCTCGTTCTTTTGTCACGTGACCGCTTCTGTTCAGTCTCTTGCAACATCATTTAACATCAAATTTAACATGTAACATTTTAATTAGATTCTGCTGAAATAAACGAAATGAACGAAATGACTTGAAAAAAAGATTTGTTCATTTTGCTGAACAAGATTTAAAGAACTGAGTGAGTAAAATGAGCCGAACTTCCCATCACTAGTCTGGACTTAGGTTTCAAGAAGAAGACGTTTTGTCCCTTGTCTTCTCTAAACCAACATCCAGATGCTTTGGCTTTAACCTTCTTTTTCTAACAATTATACCACTGAGTATTAACAAATTCGTCTGTGCTATGAAAAAAACGTAAATTGTGCAGAAATGTAACATTTAATAAAAACCTTACCACCATATCTTTTCTTTCCAGTGGAAATCAAACATAAAAACAGCACATGCTCTGTGATAGGTCCTCCTCCTCCTTTCTGCTTCTTCACAAGTTATTAACTCCCCTCTGTACTCCACCACAAAGTCTCCTTTCCCAAAATGGGCTTTGGCAAACACCTCGACCTAGTCAAAATTGTGTTAGAAATGTAATTTTTGTAATACATTACAAACTTCTTATTGTACCACTCTTTTTCAGTAGAAATCTATAAACATAAAAAATATCATTAATACAGGCTACCACTTACACATCTCTTTTATAAAAAGGTGCATGTATTTCTGTCAGGATGTGCCAATATTAGGCCAACAGACAAATACTGAACACAGACTAAAAGGGTTAAGGTGGTAAACATTAAAGGTGGGCTAAATTCATACTTTAAGACAAAACAATGTGTGTTATATATTCTACACAAGCGAGGTCATGTACTTGCATTTGGCAAGTGGCTGGCTCTAATTTTGGACCCTAAATGTATACAATAAACATACACAGTACCTTTAAAGGAGTTAATGTATTGTACTTCCAATTCTGCTGTCTTGTCCAGTGCCTTAACAGCATGTTCTTCTGCATCCTCTAATGGCGGTTTCCGCCTGCCTCTCCTTGCAGCCATCAAAAATCCTATAATAATATATAAAAACCTATAATAGAATACAAAACCACAACAATGTCACAAGATATCCCTATAAATCTTACATTTGATAAAAATATTCTCGGTTATTTAAGACACCCAAATATGACCACATGACATAGGCAGATAAGACTGTTATATTTTACTGCATTCCTTCAATTCATTCAGAAACTTAACCACTCAATATTACCATTGTGAAATTAGGGAAAAACTGCATGAGGCTAAGCCACAAACAATATCCTACCTTTCCCCCACCAGTCAATAACAAATCAGCTTTCTTACCCATCTCTCTGTCATGTGCATCTCACTTTCAGCTTGCACTGTGCCCCAGGCCACATGTTAGCCAATTAGCTAGCGTTAGCTTCTCTCCTAACATTAAGTAGCTCTCCTTCAAGTAAAAATGTCACTCTATGGCCAAATGCAACAGACTAAAGTTGCTTTTTGATGTTTTAGCAGACCTTTCAGCTTTTAAACAGATGCATTTGGAAACCTCACCTGTCTCTGTCACGTGGGTCTTAATTTCAGCATGCCCCAGGCCACATGTTAGCCTATTAGCTAGCGTTAGCTTCTCTCCTAACATTAAGTAGCTCTCCTTCAAGTAAAAATGTCACTCTATGGCCGAATGCAACAGACTAAAGTTGCTTTTTGATGTTTTAGCAGACCTTTCAGCTTTTAAAACAGATACATTTGGAGACCTTCTCACCTGTCTCAGTCACGTGGGTCTCACTTTCCGCATGCCCCAGACCGCATGTTAGCCAATTAGCTAGCATTAGCTTCTCTCCTAACATTAGGTAGCTCTCCCTAAAGTAAAAATTCAGTTTATTCAGATTATTTATGTTAATTTAAGTTATCTGGTCAGGAGCTATTAAAAGTGGGTACGCCCAGGAAATGTGGTAAAGCTGCCTTACAAATGACTCCGCTGGTAGTCATTTCAATGCACACATATATCTAACCCATCCAATCAATCGGTTTACAAATTACTATTTATTAATGTATAAATGTCAAGGTTTAACTATTTTATATGTACTTAATAAAAATATTATGCCCCTTACTTTTTGTTAAGACGTTATTTAATGCTTAGGCTAAAACAAAACTAGCTTAGCTTAGGCTAGATTAGGGTAAACTTTTGCTCACATTAAAAGGCTAAATGCTAGTTATTACATACAGAAAAACTATTTTAATAATATAATATATACTAATTATCTAAAAACATTTAATAATACTCACTTAATCAGTATAGTCTGTATTTGTATTGGCTACTTACTTGCGCAGATGAGCCTTGATCTTGACCACAAAATTAGCTTGCACATGCGCAGATGACCAAGTGTGTGTTGAGTGTGTATATCTGCCACGCCAGGTCCAACCAGTAAGTGGTGGTACTGAGTTAATATCGCTTTAGCACACTTAAGCACACTTTTCCGGTTCTTGTGTATGGTGGGGTAACCCCTGAAAATTTAACAGGCCACTCCCCTGACCTTCTTTTCAATGAAAAGAGTGGTCTTCCTGGTGGGGACCAGGATTTTGGTCCCCACCAAAATTTTGGTCCCCACGTTATGAGTGTGCTGTCCGAATCCGGTTTCCACCAAGTGGCAAAGACAAACACACACACACACACACACACACACACACACACACACACACACACACACACACACACACACACACACACACACACACACACACACACACACACACACACACACACACACACACACACACACACACACACATGAAATAAAAATAGTGTATGCAAAATTTGTTTAACCTTTACCATTCTCTGTGGAATCTGGAAGCAACAAAGAGCATGTTATTAAACCCTATATATTAATAAGGATGGTATAATTGATTAACACAAGAAGCATAATATCTAATCAAATCTTCTTATAACATTAAAAGTATTGTCTAAAGGCATTTTGTTCAAGGATAAAACCTATTTAACTGTTAATTGTGGAGGTTAAGTGGGCTTTGACTTTGTAAATGCAGCTCAAACAGTTGCTTTCAATAACTTAATACAAAAAACACACACACACGCACCCATTTATAATAGTTTGATTTCTATTTACATTTATAGAAATCTAAAGATAACATGTGTGTTAACACTATTTGCCCTAAAAAGAACCCCTTCTGTTCATTATAACTGCAGTAACTCAGAGAAACCAACAACTGTGGATAAATGGTTAAAAGGCCGGGTGTCAAACATGCAGCCTGCACCTGATGAGAGCACCGACATTATAATACTTCTTATAAAAAGTTATTATGTTATCATTTTACTGGTCCCACCCACTTCAGATCCAATTGAGCTGAAAGTGGCCCCTGAAAATTTCAGGAAAGAAATGTGCTTACGTTTGCTTTGACGAACAATTATTAACATAATCTCTTTGTTATTTCTCATTGTGACCAAAACTGAAAACCATTATTCACTCGAGACATGGGACGGGCCAGAGAACGAAAACAACAGATGCAAGACTAGCTCTGCCTTGTTTCTCTTCAGTCTGGTACCGCTTTTTTGTGGTTTTACATTTCTCTTCTGTGATTATAGCCTTGAAATATACTCCAATCAGGCATTACATTATGAGCACTGCTGGAAAGTGAATAACACTGATTATCTATTCATCATGGCCTCTTTTACTGAGTGGAATATATTAGGAGCATTTTGTCTCGAAGTTGATGTGGTAGAAGCAGGAAAAACGGGCAGGATTTGAGCGAGGTTGACAAGGACTGGGTCAGAGCAACTCACTCGCTGGTTCTGGTAGAAATGTGTCAGATACACAGTGACATGGAAGAAGGTGTCCTGGTTTGTCCCATCCATGGAGGCCCCACATGTGACTGACAGGACTTAAAGCTCCACTACACGATTTTCCTTTTGCCATCCCAGCCTCACCTCCCTCCCCCAACAGCAGCGTGGTAACATTTCCTGCTTCTTTTATTTAAAAAGAAAAGGTTCAACCAGACCCTTTCTCAAAAAACACTTTTCACAAAACACTAAAACATTACATTAAACCAAAATGAAGAGCCGACACAGTTATCGCTGAGTTTTACCGTTTAGCTGTAGAGATCCTGTAATTATCTCTGTCTCGTTGAACATTGTGTCGAAGCCTTGTTAACTGCCCTTTTTGAAATGTTCAAAAGAATAACCCATTTCCTGGTTTAATTCTTTGGTTCTTCGTCGTTGACATCAGAGTCGACCAATGAGAGCACTCCTTTTTTCCAGAAGCGAGCTGTGATTGGATAAACTCCCGCTGTGGGCTGATCATTCCCATCTATTAAAATCTTTAATTATAAAGTCTAGATAATGTCTTATAGCCTCATTTCTTTCTTTTTTTTTTTTTTTTTTTTTTTTTTTAAACAGATGATTCCTGTTACAATACATTTTAGGAGATTTAACTGTCAAACTAAATCCAAGAGGGGGTTAAAGATAATCTTTGTTTGAAGGATGTGCTGCTAACTTGATAGATCCCTTCAGGGTCGAGTGGATGCCTCGAAGGCTCAGGGATGTTCTGGCAGACAAAGAGCGACCTACACAATACTAGGCAGGTGTTGAGAATGTTAGGCCTGATGGGTGTCAGTGCAGTGGTCACACAGATGTTACAAATGAAAACATACAGTATTGTGACGTGTGTTGTTAGTCAGACGGGCAAACACTATGAATGAATGGTGCCATGGTGAGATAATGCTCCACAAGATCCTCAGTGACACTGTGACTGAGATGAGGACAGAACAGAAGGATGCTGGGAGATGTAGTTGACTGGCTTGGAGAAGCATGCAGCTCACTGGAAAAAGGGCAGAACCCACCTTCTCCGCTCCCCGGGCCGGCCTCTGTTATTATCTCCATTAGAGAATTTAGCCCAAATACTGCACATAAAAACCCAGAATTAGTGCCGTTACAGGAGGGACAAAGAGAGGGACACCGGCCCAGACACAACCAGTCCAAACAACACCCTACAGCAAACCAGACATGCACTTTCAACATGAGAAAATAAGGAATAAGAAAGAGAAATACACAATATGACGAGACATGTGGAATTAGATGACTAATGCCATGTCTTTGACACTAATGACACATTTGAATGGACTGTAATTTTAGGACTGACAAGCCAAATCCTGACCGCAAAGAAAGAGCATTTTTGTTTAATCGTTCAAAAACGTCAGAGGCACATGTCTGCGAACAAAGGAAAGGTACACAAGTCACCACTTTCTGAGCATCCTTGAAGCAGTAAGGATGTGCAAAAAAAAAACAAAAAAACCCTGCACTCAAACAGTCGGTTATGTCACAGGATTGTTTTTTTGTCAACAATGTGTGAATCATAATGCGGCAAAGAGACTCCCACCAGAAACAGAGCAGAACGGCAAAGGAGCAGAGAAGATGTATGGAACGGGTGGGAAAAAGAGCATTCTCTGTCTACAGCCTTGTTTCCACTGTCGGGTCAGTACGGGTCAGTTTGTTAGAGTTTCTCCTGAAGAGGCTTGTGTTTCCTCTGCTGGGTCCATCAAAGACACACAAAAGTCCTGTCTCTATTTGAGAAACAAAAAGGATTTGAAGCAGAGTTTTATAAATGTGGCTCATTGTTAATTCTGAATCTAAATGAGAGTAAATGCTGTTGTAGCAGTGAGAGGCTGGAGGAACAGCTGCTGCAGGAAACATTCAACTGTTTCTGTTTATTCCCATCTTTCTGAACGTTACATTCTCAGAGCTGCAGCAGGTTCCTGTCGTTTAGAGACTCAATATTTGAGGCACAGGTTGTCCTTGTGTTTAATGCAGTGGAAATAAATACATTGTTTAAACTCATGAAGCCAGAGCCGTACCACACTGACTTGGTTTTAAAGTTTAAAACCATCTGCTGAGAAGAAACAATTGTCGGGAAAAAGTACTACATCATGTTTTCTGTTTGAATATGACCTTTATCACAAAAACAAGAACTATTTTTGTTTAATGTTTTTCCTTTCTCTTCTCATTTTCTTTTGCGTGAGAAATATCTTTCGTCCAATCCAAAGCGAACCCCTGGTCGAGGCGTCCACAGAATGGACACAGAATCAGACCCTTTTGGTGGAAACGGACCCGCACGCACCGCTCCAGTGGAAACAAGGCTAAGTGCTAGGTAAACAGTTTAAGGTGGGCTTAAAGGTCACTTTAAGGGAAAAGAGGCCTGAGAGCAGCAGGACTGAAACTAACTATCACAACAGACATAACATACCCGGACTGTCGGGGGAATCTGACAAAGTGACAAAGACAAAACACATGAAAATCAAAAGGAACACAACATTTTCAATGGCAGCTATTTGACATGGAGCTACCCCATTTCACCTTTTCTCTCTCACGTAAAGAGAAAATCCCCCAAAAAAACAACAAATTACCAAGTTTCTGAGCCTCAACTTGGACTTTTTATGGAATGGAACATCAACATATTGGTCCTTTTTACCACCTCCATACTTTTACCTGCACAATTAAGCCATTACATGAGCTGTTTCTTACGACACAAGCATGACAAAGTGGATTTTTCCTTTAATATGCTTGAGAGAAAAAAATAAATAAACCCTTTATATGCTCCATTAAATAGTGCCATTTCCTTTTTGGCAAAACCAGAGGCATTACAACCGTGCTTTAAAAAGAAACACAGCTCTACAAACCTGCTTCCTCTATCTCCTCCTCAATATCAAAATTAAAATATTCTTGTAAAGTAATTCAGAAAGCAAGGAAGAAAATGGAAAAACAAAATGATTCAGCAATTATATATGAAAGATAACATTATTTAAAGCTAAATAATAGAATTCCTGTGATGGAATGGACAAATAAATCAATAAAAGGACGATCTTTTTTTTGACGAGGCTAGTGATATTTACAGAGAAACTTGAAGAGCACTAAAATAACTGGGACAAGAGTTGTTTTGATAAAGAGCCGTGTTATACCTTTGAGACTTGGGAAAGGTGTGGCCTTCTCCCTCGCAGCCTTATTGGGAATTGCCAGGTTGGAAAGACTGAAACTGGTGCCGTGGTTTTTGTACAGATTACCTGTAACAACAGTGAGAGTAGTTAACTAAATATGTTTCTAATAATGCAGAATAACCACAACTATGCAATCATGTTAAGCTTATGTGAACGTCAAAACGACATGAAGGCAGATATATATACACAAGCTCTTTGCCTGCGTTACGTAATGTGACGAATTAAAGCCTAAAACTATGGCGTGCAGGAAGGAGTGCTGCTTGACAATAGTTAGGTGTCCGTTTGGTGCTCTTCAGTTTAGGGTCTCTCCCACAATCCCCTTCGCTGTGACGTTTCAAACAGACGGGGCTTTTGTTTCTAAGCAACAAAAAGCAACGAGGAAAAAAATAATAATAATCAGCAACTGGCAAAAAATTAAAACCTAAAATAGTAAAAAAAAAAAGAGAAAGATATTGCTTAGGTTTTTGCTTTATCTTGTTTGCTCCATCGGTGTTGACTGCTTTGTTCTGTGTGACTGAAGAGCAAAGGCTTTGCTAAAATGAAAGTTCTGACAGGGAACAGGGAACAGGACTGTAGACGATAGAATAAATATATAAAAGTTAAGTTTGCCTCGAGGTTGTGTTGATTCAGGAGCAGTGCTACAAGGAATGTGGGGCCTTTGGGCTAAAACTATATATGGACCCCATTTGGGGTGGGTGGTCTGGGGGGCCCAACCACAGGAAATGATTTAGATGTCTATTACTTTTAATTATTTTCTGAACTAAAAATGAAAATAAACTTTTTCTGAATGAATGAGACTGACACAGAACAAACTATTTCCAAATTTATTATTTTTTTTAAGAATTGCCTAAATAATCTTTTTATTTTTTTATTAAAACCCTTTAAAAAAAATCAAGATTTTTGGACAGGTAGAGCATGAAAATCTGCTGCAAAAGACTGTTTGGCCTTGTTCTGATCATAATGAAAGATCAACAATCCAATAATTTAATTTTACAGCTATAGACGGGCTTTTTAGGGCGTGGTGCAAGTACTGGGACAAGACTTCAGTCTAGTCAAAAGCTGGAAACACTTTATTAGACCATGGTTAATGTATAAAATTATAAATGAGTTTCAGCTTTCAGACCTTCATCAGGGCAAACTTAAGACGGCTGCCAGGCACAAGCTTTTGTATCTGTGAGATCTGGTCACATGTTCAAAATCAGTTATGTAAATAGTCATACGAGAGTCAAAGAGGTAAACTTCATCATCATTCATCTTAAACTTAAGCACAATAGGATGTAGGCTTAATATAACATCAGGAAATATCTTAGCTACCAGGACTCAAAGACAAAAACCTACAGTATTTTTCTCATAGAAATTGAGAGAAATCTTTTTTAAGCCTATCCTCGCCTCTTACAAACCCATGAACATGTGCAATGCCGCACATTTTTAAAGTTTTGCTGCCGTCATCTTTAGCAGAGAAGGGCGGCCTGTCTGAAATTGATAGTAGGGGTCTAGGAAAGGGCTTCTCTGAGCTGACCATCACCTCTTAATAAGTCCATACTTAGCTGTGACTCGAGCACAAGGCTAACCCTAACCCATCTCTGCAAGAAGCATGCGTGAAAGAAACAGCTGTTAATGAACATCGAAAACTCGTACTTGCAAAAGACATGAGGCCCCCGAATCCATCATTGCTGCTGTTGGAAATAGTTGAGTTTGGCGAGCTGTTCCGAGAGTCGCCTTCTCCGTCAGACTCTCCTGGGAGTCTTAGGCTGCTCGGACGTAAGGGACGGTGTGTCCTAATGTCAGAGGAAGGATAAGAGCAGATATTTATAGACTCGGGCATATTCAGTAACAAAATAAAGAGGAAAGATCACATTCAGTTCTCATCCCAACACCCTCCACCACGATTCATAACCACCATGAAATGAAGAGTGTGAGTTAACATGCTCAGGTTTTTAGAGGAATTAACATTTCATGGTGGGTCAGAAAGCCCATTGAATGATGATAAAGCATCCATTCAAGTGATGAACAAGTAGAACACACTTGTTGCCATTGAGGTTCTGGTTGAATCGAGGGGTGTAGGACTCCACTTGCTCGTCTGCTTCGGGGTCATCATCAGTGGGGAAACCATACTGAGGCTCAAAGTATGGGTTGTCATACTCCTGCTTTTTGTTGGCCGGGTCCACCAGGCCGCTCTCTGCTGGAGGTCTCAGAAAAGGCTGGCTGGGCAGTCCCGGGACAGGATTTTGTAAGGCTGCACTGGCTGAGGCCTCCATTTCAGGTGCTTCATCCTGCTCCTAATAAAAGACAAAGAACGGTTACTGCCAGTCACCTAATTAAACTAAATACGAGTGCTAGTTTAACAATGGGTTATTAGTTTGGAGTGGTGTTAAAGTAGTGGAGCAACACAACATGGACCATCCCCTGCATTGTGCTTCTGAACGACAGAGAGCAGCCAGTGGACGTCTGAGATCAATGAGCTGCAGGACAGAACGACTTCAATAAGACTGTACAATCAATCAGTCTGTGGCAGAGGAAGTCTGAATCAATGCATCTGAAGAGACCTAACACCTGAATTTCACTTTGAGGATTAATAAAGTTGAATTAAGTTGAATCTGAACCTCGTATAGGCGACACAGAGACTGTCTTTCAAATCTCATTCTGGTTTAAAGTCAAGGCGGGACATCCCGACTTACGTGGTTGACTCCTTGGATGATTGTGCTGGGACTGGAGCTGGCGGTTGTGCTGGAGCTGGAGCGAAGAGGCTGGCCATCGGAGGGCTCTGTGGGACCCTCTCCGCCTGAAGGACCCTCCGGAACCTCGCCTTCCCTGAAGTCCTGGAACTCGACTTCACTGGCGTCTCCCAGTGCAGCGTGTGTAGGTGGATCCAGATCTAGTGAGTGTCAGATATTTTACAAAACCTATCGTTTGTTCGAGTGTATTAAAAGTCTAAAATCCTCAAATATGACTCATTAATAGCATTACAGTAGAATGTTTTTAATGCTTCTGTAGCTACATTAGATGCTCAGATCTAAAATAGATCTTGAGGCTGAATTCAATATAAATTCTAAAAAACATTGTTTTGTCTGACCCCAAGTTGCTGTTATTGGCCGTAACTTAGTCAATAATGCAATTTTATCAAAGGAACAAAAAAAGCAAAAAAAAAAGTCAAGTTTACGTTTCCATATTTTCTTCTTGGTTTTTGGTCAAACTTACTGGATGTGTCTCCCTGGATGTCTCCTTGGATCATTTCACTCACGAGGTCTCCGAGCGAGGAATACGACGAGCTGGAGCCGTCGTATCCATCACTGTCACTGCCGCTGCAACCAGAACAAATTATCATGTTAACAAACTTCTGCATAACACCGACAAACAACAAACAACATTTACATACAGACTACATCACAATATGGTATATATTTGGGTTTAGGATAAACTTAAAATGGAGGTGTAACTGCAATACGAGGAAGACATAACCGTCTTTGTTATTCGAAGCTGTAACTTGTTTGATTTTGCCACCGTGTCAATGTTTTCATCCATCTGGGAACTTCATTATCATTCATTTTCCATTTCTGAAAATAATAGTGACTTATTTCTCCTTGACCTCATTGGAGAATGTGTCGTTAGCACCTGCAGTAAAGTCCTGGTTTAGACCTGGTTAAGACCTGGTTTAGACCTGGTTAAGTCCTGGTTAAGTCCTGGTTTAGTTCTCGTTTAGACCTGGTTATGTCCCAGTTTAGACCTGTTTTTTCAATAAAACATACATCTAAAGAAAAAATGCCCATTAAAAATTTAAATTGAATAAAATAAAACATGCTTTAAGTTCCATGTCTAAAGTCAAATACGCCCAATCAGAAAATTCTGCAGATAGAAGGTTTGGAGCTTTGGCCATCACAATGTAATCTCTGACTGTGTCCCACCTGTCTGTCGGATCAGATTCATTTCCCTCGTCCTCCAGAGGACTGGCCATGGCCTCGACGAGCTGAGAGCTGCCGTCATAAACTCTGTAGAGGACAGGCTGTAGTTGGTGAGCGTACCACTTAGGCTTATCTCCGATCAAAGAGGGGTCAAACACATCTGCACGAGGAAAGGACAAAGGTTATTAATCTACTTTCAGGCAGTCTTTCAGTCTTTTAACAGAATATATGGACTTACTGTTGTGAATCCTCTGAAAGGCAAGATTCGTTGGGTTGAGAGCCCATTCTCCGTAAAACTCGACCGCCTGGGTGTGAGAGAGTTTGTCCGCGAAGCCGCTGCGTCGTGGCCGAGAAGCGAGGAAAGACGTAGCCTGGAATGCCACGACGGGCCGCGGGAACAGGCGTAAGGTGCGAGTGTGCATTTGAAACCCCTGAAGAACGTTCGGCGAGTTGAAAAAGCGCACCATGGCAACCCTGTGAAAAAAGAGAAACAATTTAGTGACTGCTTTAATAATAAGATGTAATTAATTAAAAGGATAAAGTAAGTGTCAGGGCCTGCCTGGTGGCTACGTCCACAGAATCAACGTCGTTGCCGTAAATGAGAGGGTTGAACTCAGTGGAGGACGGAGAGGCTTTATCTCGTCCCGGCGGAAGCAAGGGCAGCTCCTGACCTTCCTGAAACTTCTCCAGGTTTAGAATGGGCTGCGTGTTCAGACTCATACTGGCCAAGGCCTAGAACAAGTGACGAGACGACGATTACAAATGTTTCTAAGCTGCTACAGACGCTGGTGAAGGGCAGGGCTTGAATGGGACACTCCCAACTCTGGCATCAACATTTATATTTATATTAATAGATCAATATCTCAAGCCTACTTTGTGCAACAAAGGCATTCTTATCTAAAGTCCTGGTTTAGATCTGGTTTAGTCACGGTTTAGACCCAGTTTAGACCCAGTTTTAGTCCCCGTTTTAGTCCCTGTTTTAGTCCTGGTTTAGCCCCAATTTAGTCCTGGTTCAGACCAGGTTTAGTCCTGGTTTAGCCCCAATTTAGTCCTGGTTCAGACCAGGTTCAGACCAGGTTTAGTCCTGGTTTAGCCCCAATTTAGTCCTGGTTCAGACCAGGTTTAGTACCGGTTTAGTCCCGGTTTAGTCCTGGTTTAGCCGGTTTAGTCCCGGTTTAGTCCCGGTTTAGTCCAGGTTTAGTCCCGGTTTAGTCCTGGTTTAGTCCCGGTTTAGACCTGGTATCTCTGAATGCTGATGCCTGAGGAGGAGGAGTTACTTTGAGGAGGAGCAGGAATAGTCAGTCATTATGCATGGTTTGCTGCAGACTCAAGAGTCAATGTTAAGCTGAGCACAATGGAACATTTAGTTTGCTCTGGATGACCGTTAAGTTTATTTTAGTGATTAGCGTCATCACACAATATCTGGTTAAAAAAAAACAAACAAAAAAAACTCATTGATGCCAAAAACAGATGCACGCAACATTCAGTCATGCTCAAGCCAGAGCTAAGTAAGCAGTGTGTCCAAAAAAACTGCTCTGACACAATGTTATTCAAGTCTTAAAGGAGATAAAAAGACAAGTATTGACAAGCAGATTAATGTGGGGAAGAAGAAATCCGTGCAGGGGCAATATGCATTCCACAGGAGGCAAACGTGAGTAACCTTATTTTCGGAAGAGAAGATCTGCTTTTGGGTGATCACGGTCAACCTAACCAGACACTAAGGAGAGGATAAGAGAGATGCTATTGATGAGCGACACTGGAACAGCACAAGACAGATGGACCAAGACCATAAAAAAACAATAAAAAGAAAAACCTTCATGAAATTTTCTTTGTCTCCTTTCAACAGTAATTCCCTTTTGCTGACATTAACTGTTTAGCCTTTGTAAATTTTATTTTCAGGATTTTCTGTGCCAAAGCTAATGCAGACCCCACATCTATACAATTTTTAATGTTCAAGTTAGGGAGGGCGATATATCAAATTTGATATATATTGATTCTTCTTAACCTGCTCTGTCTGCTTTTTTGGGGCTAATGCTGCGGCTAATGCTGCTGTTAGCTACAGAGCAGCTCAAATAATGTCCATAAAGACTGCAGACGATAAAGACACATTAAGACACTTTGTAGGTTTATCCAAATTAGCCATGTGCTTTAGAACCTTATTTTTGAGATTGTGGCGTTGAAATTGAACTGTACAAGACCTGGTCTGTGGAAAAAGAAAGGATCCCACTGAAAAGTTTCCAAGCTAAACTGTAAAGTAATACACACAGCTACTACCATTTCCTGTCTATACTGACAAATAAAAGGTAAAATAAATTAAATATAAAATTATTTTTTTTAAATAGTAAAACTAAATAAAAGTATAAAAGAAATAAACGTTAAAATAATTGTTTAATTAAAGAGTCTGGAAAATTAGAAAGTGAGAAAAAATAGAGTTTTTAATTTATTATATATATTTTACTTTATAGATCCATTTTTAATTTTCATTAGTAAAAAAAATGATAAAATAAATTGTTTCAGTACATAAGTAGTACTTCCTTCCCATTGTTTTTATAATATTTTCAAACCTTTCCACCACTGACTGAAGAAAACGTACTGAAGTAAAGGAGTTAAGAAAGCATATGGCAAAGACACAAAAACCGTCGGCGACAAAGACAAATGAGAAAACTAACATGAAAAAACAGACAAACACAAAAAGCAGTTACCAGTTCAAGACTCGACATACGTCTAAGACACAAAAGACCATTCATTGTAACCATCTGCAGTCACACAGCAGTGGTTAAAAATGAATGGTAAATAGCAGATCTTATGAAAATATTGACATAGCATCAGTGCTATATCCACTCAAACCATACATTAAAATGGATTTACTTCAATAGAACATGTTACTTTAAAGGTGCACCGTGTAAAATTCTGTAGCACAGATGTGTATGATGGTGGCCTTTAACTTAAAATCTAGACATTTAAGGCTCCATAATGGCCATTGGAAGAAAGAAAAAAGGCTTTAAAAAGGTGTGAAAACAACACACTGCACCTTTAAGTTGTCCTTTAACACAGACAGCAGTCCGTTTTGGCATCAGTTACCAATACTCTTTTACTGTCAGTCCAGTAACACTCAGATCAACACTGTGAGTTTGTTTAACCAGTATACCACTGCTAAACTGAGGCTTTGCACACTCCAACGCTCAGCCCTCTCAGTCCCACGAGCACACACAGGGAGCGTGCTGCTGATAACACGCAGCAACACAACTGGCTCTGATTCAAGGCTCCTTTAGTCACGGCGGTTTTTTAAAACACTTCTCATGGTATAGCTGCTTTTGGCTACTTTTGTGTGTCTGTTTTAAAGCTCACTAGTTGACTGTTTGCCGTTATTACTGATGCTGTTAGTTAGATAAAAGCTAGATTAAACTTCTGCTTGAATTGGCCTCAGGCAGAAGATGTTAGTGGGACACAAATCTGCTGAAAACTGCGAGGAAACAGTTTAGGTTTTTTTTCTTTCCTGCAAGTGTAATAAACTGAGTATATTATAGAAAAGATGGGCAGCGAGCAAATGTCACATGATGTAATCTGCCAGATCCATTAAAAATCAGTCAGAAAATGCTTCATACTTTGAGGCTGTATTTACTCAAAAAACAACATTTCTTTTCCTTTTCCAGGTTAAAACTGACAGAAGCCGAAGCATGGACTGGTATTGTGCACATGAATCAGAACCAAGTTGTAGTCTTATATAATCAGGTTGAAGTTAGTTTACCGCCAATATTACTAAAAATATGGCTTAGGAAACAGGGTTCTAGCTACTGTTTTTCTTTTTACCTCCAGGAGCTAAAGCATGCAAAGAAAACAAGGGGGAAAAAAAAGACATTCTGTTAGTGTCCTTTACAATCCATTCACGCTTCTACAATACATACAACTCTTGATGAAGAACTCTTCATACCACTGAAAGAAAGGCGTTTATACATTTACATGACAAAACTACAGAAATACAAAATCTACAGGATGATTCATGGCTGTATTTGGATCTCGTTGAACCGCTGCTGTTTAGTTCAAACCATTATTTAGATCACAGCACTCATCAGAAGTAATAATATACCTGCTTTAGATGTTTCTTGAGTTCACCCGCTTCAGGCTCTGGAAGAGGAGGCAATATCTCGGCGTTGGTGGGGGCTATAACCTGCAGAGGAAGATACTTAATGTTAGAAAATGAGGAAAAAAAAACTGTATTAAGCCCTTCAATAATATAGTTACTGACCCTGCTGCTGTCGAGATCCACCAGCCACAGGTCATCTGGCATTTTGAAATCCGCTTTGTAGAGGAAGAAGCTGGCTGGTACGCCGATGATGTAAGGAGTAGGGGCAAGGAGAAGCTATGTGGAGAAAAAAACTGTTTAATTTGATCTGAAGTGGGCCAGCTCAGTAAAATAACAGCATAATAACCTATAAATAATAAGAAGTACATTACATTATAACGTCAGTGCCTCATCAGTCACAACTGAAAAAGGCTAATCTTGTCAAAAGCCTTTAGCTGTATTGTATTTTCACCAACTCACTCTCACAATATGGCCTTGATGCTAATGCTGTAATAGCCAAACCTCTAACTGTCACTGCTGCATCACTGAGCTCTCAGCTACAGGTAAAAACAGCCTGTTGTTTTCTCAGACCTGCTACAGTCCAAATGACTAAACCACCATTTATTTAACCAGAAGTGCATTACTTTCATCTGCTGTTCAGTTCTGTGTCTCAGTGTGTGGAGCAATCAAGAATAGCAGTTACTTTAATCCATATCAGATGATTCCCCTTATTTTTGCTGATGTAACAAAGTAAGCACTGTCAGGAAAAAGAAAAGTCAAAGTGTGTTAGCTGTACCTGTTCAGCAGAAGCCATGCACGTTGGCAACAGTGGGATCACAGGAAACATATACTCCAGGGGGTAGATCATGGCAACAAAGGCCATGACACTCATTGACAAAGCATTGTAGTCTCTGGACTGAAGAATAACCTGATGAAGAATTAAAACACACACACACATAAATTGCATAATTAGGGCAAATTTTTCACAGCAGCATTCTGAACATCTTTTCCACTCAGACTAATGAGTGTAAATGTATTTTTAATGAAGAATTTGTCTCAATTGTCTTTTGGTAATTTCAAGCTTTTAGAGAACATTTCCAATATCTGCAGGGAAACCGGAACAGTGTAAATAAACAGTTTTGCTTGTTTGCTTTGTGCGCTCTGTCTTCATCGATCAGTGCAGTGGCTGATTCTTAAGTGACAGTCAAGGCAAATGGGTATCATTGTCTAAAAGCGACACCAGAACACTACACCGGGACAACCAGGCAGATTCAGTTACATCCCTCGTCGTGGATGTGTTCTTCTATTAAACTCAGCTGGCATATGCTCCCAGCAACAGTGGCTGCACGATGTGCGACGTGTTAACAACAGAGACTATTTCATTCTAGTGAGATTTAACAATTCACCAGATACTTCACAGAGAAATAAAACAAGAGTAAAAAGATCTCTCCACTGCTGACTCTTTGACTCGCTCCATTTGGTTTCTCCAGGACATGACAGACATAGAGCTACAGTAGATCGGACCCATGTATTTACTCCAAACAACCGGTGTCCGAGCCAGCTTTTTAACCTTAATCGAGACTTGTTACAGGTCTTAGTGTCGAATTAGAGCATCCCTGATAAAACAGATTTGCCTAATGTCACAGTTTAATGTCACACTAGATTTGCCTAATGTCACGGCTGCTAAAGCGCTGGTTATGCAACGTCATAAACTGCAAATAAGTGGATAAAATGTTCACTGAATACAATTAAACCAAACACATGTTGGACTGTGGCAGTGGAGCTATCCCTTGCAGGAATTCTGTTTTAAGTGAAAGCAGCTCGTGAACAGAGCACTTACACAAGCATGTTAATTAACAGCTTATGCTTTCTAATGGGACACAGACAGTGTGAACATATTAATAGTACAATCTAATGTTGCACCAAGAGCAACTTTACGGATTTATGTGACAAAGTCTATTGTTCTGAGGTATGTGTTAAAAACATAAAAAAATGTTTTGCTATTGACAGAAATGAAGCGAGGACGTGCTGAGCTGCTGCTCGGGAGGAACGGAGACGCGGAGGAGTCGAGTGAGTTTGGGAGATGGGGACAAATAAACAAAACAGCACCATTAACTACACAGATCAGGCCTAACATTATGACAACCTGCCTACCGGCTCCAAAACAGGCCTGAGTAAAGACATGGACTCCACTCGACCCTGAAGCTGTGCTGTGGGATCTGGCACCAAGATGTCAGCAGCACATCCTGTCAGTTACAGGTGGGAGATCGGACCAGCACCACCCACAGATGCTTCAGCAGCTCATGGAACCCTGACTGGTCTGACTATGCTGCCCCAGACACAACAAACTGCAATGACACCTTTCGATCCAAAAAGCATTAACTTTCTGGCCTGTGACCCTGGTGCCAGACCACCACTGTTCCTTCCTTAAGATACTGACCACTGCAGAGACTGGGAACCAAAAGAGCTCAAATCCTTACGCTCCCCATTTTTCCAGCTTCTAACACATCCACTTTGGAAGAAAATGTTCACCTGCTCCTAATATAACCCACTCACTAAAAGGTGCCATGATGACAAGATAATCAGTGTTATTCCCTTCAGCTGTGTCAGAATGTTATGCCTGATGAGTGAATACATCAATAATAACGATTTAGTCTGATCCCTTACTGCGGGCATAAGGGCACTTATTATTGGTTCACATAAACACTGCAGCACCTCAGCTCCAGTCACAAGAAACAAATAAGTTACTCCTTGATCAGCCTTTAAAATCCTAAATGTCAACAGACCATCAGAGAAGTCATCCTAACCGCCCGATCTCTGTACTTCCTCCAGTTCTCACCTTGTGCTCGAGTAAGATACAGCTGAGGACTTGAAGACAGGCGTCCACCCCCAGCAGCTCCAGCGGCAGGTGCAGAGGGAAGTCCACCATGGAGAAGCGGGAGTTGTCGGGCAGGGCGAAGGTGAGGGGTCGTTTGAGCTCGTGGGGCAGTACTTCCACGTCCACTCGCCTCTGTCCCGCCACCGGCACCGGCGAGCGCAGGAGCCGGTAGATCCAGGACTCGATCTCCCGCAGGTCGGCCAACAGCTGACTGCTCTTCTCCTCCATGGACAGAGCCCCGGTGAACACCCTCCACATGGTGTCTCTGGGGAACAGATAGTATTACATAAGTATTAGGAAAATGCCATTATGACTCTAATAATGTGAATGTAAAGGATCCCAGAGCCTGTTTATGGAGACACACAGGGTTAAACTAAACCCAACCCAAGTGAAGTAGCAAACCGGTCTTAAGACTGTTTTTTATACCAACCAAAACCACAAATGGCATATTTGTTGGTTGTTGGGATTGGATAAAAACCTCTTTCAATTTATATTCAATTAAAAAAGTCCTACTGTAACTCTGAGTCTGGACTTGGACGGTTTAGATTTTATAACTGTTTCCTTGTGTCTATCGAGTATGTAGACGAGTTTTCTCCATGTATAAAAATAAAAAAAAATACTCAATCTTTTTATATATACATTTTTTGCATAGAAGCTACTTGAGTATAATGTAAATGCACAAAACTTGGCATGTCTATTATAGTTCATAGAAATATGTAAGTTTTTTTTACAGTGTTGACCCTAAGCTTTCTCTACTGTACTATAAACAACACATAACAGAAGCATTTAAAAGGTACTACAGAATGTTTCTAATGTTAATTTTTTTCTATATAAAACTAAAATAAAACTTTTTTAAATTATAAAGATTTTGGCCTGATAACATGCACACAAGTTGACAAAGTGCTTCCTACTGATGCATCCGTCGCCAGATTTCAACTGGACAAGTAACTTGGTGACAATATTTGATTTTTCGTGAGTTTGGAAAAAGATACAAACTTGTATCCTGAATCTGTAAAGCAAAGGGGCTGTTTGGTAATGCTACGAGTAATAGCGGCAACACTGTCCAGAGAGTTAGATTCCCACTATTACTCGTAGCATTACCAAACTGCCTCTTCGTATCTTTCCCAAACTCCCATTTATAAGTATGTTAAGTTATGCTGCTCAAATGTTAAAAACATGAAACGATTCTAAGCGGTGAGTCTACTAACATGACACAGGGAATACTCGTGCATAAGAGTTGGAAGGCGTTCACGAGGCTGTTCTTAAGCATACACTCATTTCAAAAACTCACAAAAACATCCTCTGTAACACCTTTAAGTGACTGTTTATAGCACATTTATTCCCACTCCTCCAAGACCTCACGCAGATAAATCTCTAACATGATGAACAAATAAGACTATTAAGAGACTCTCAAGCAATTGTTGAAATATTGATGCAAAACCCACCACTCGACACAAACGGTGCCAGTAAAGCCTCTTTCAGTGTTGGCTCAGTGTGTGCTCAGTCATTAGTCCCGTGGAGCCCTCCCACCAGCTGCAGATGCTTCCCGAAGGCAGCCATAGACCTCAATCTGTCAGTGCTGCCCAGGCAAGTGCTGGCAGCCATTATGCTCTCCTCCATCCGTCATCGCCACGTAACAGGATAACAGCAAGTCAGGACTAGGCATTAGAAGACTGAGGTCGTGATGAAGTACTCCAGACTAGAGATTTTTAGAAGTGCGTCTCATGGCAATACTGAGGCGATAACTGTACATTTTAATTAAAATGGGTCTTAATAATCTTTCTTATAGTCAAGGACACAAATTCCTTCGGTATACGCCACTGTTGAAGCGTGGTTTTAAAAGCCTGACACATTAGTGAAGCTGTATAAGACACTCCTGTGCAGCAGCATTGTCCTCTGGATGTCAAAATTTTTATCCAGCCACTGAGAAGATGCCACCTAATCATACTCACAGGACTAACGTCAGATGTCCAAATGTTAGTGGCGACATTCTTATACAGGACCGGAGAGGCTCTGTCTGAGAAATTCCGGGGTTTTCACCACGGAAAACAGATGCTAGTCTCGCTATGAACGCCATTATTTTGCAGATTATTGCTTTAATCTTTTCACAGCAGCTTTATTGTATAGAGCTTCATATACTTGCTTCGAAGCAGGAAAGCGATGGGGACGCACAAAGTCAAATGATGCCAAACATGCGACAAAATAGACTGGCTTTCTGTTGTTTTGTTACTACTGCCGATTAAAACATGAAGTGCCGTTTTTGTTCATCTGTTGTTCAAAAATAAACCAAATAATCACTCCTTTATGCTAGTCTTGTAAATGTTTAAATGGGAGTAAAAATTAAATAAAAAATGACAGGTAATAATAGTTATGATGGAAGTTTTGAGTGTCAGTCAAAATGACAGAAAGTGAGAGTCTAGTGCGACCTCTGCTTGAGACAGACAGGTTCTTAACGCAGCAGAAGTCTGTTTCTGGACCCAGCAGAGACAAGCCTCTACAGGATAAACTCAAACAAACCGTCCTGTACCAAACAGAGGACATGATGCTTTAAAAAGAAAGAAGGAACGTTCCTGGTTTTGTTTTTCTCTCCATCTGTTGCTTTTATCATCAGCCTGTTTATGTACCGTTTGTGTTAACTCTGGTATTTCGGTTCACCAGCAGCTCGTGTATCACACAACCCATCCTCACATAAAAATATAAACAAGAATATCATTACACACTTTTTTGTTTTTAACCAACATTTTACAAACAGTGATAATATTTGCACACATTTGTTTGTGTCACACGTTTTTACTTTGACAGTTCTCGTGGTGCCCTTTGAGGCGCGTCAAAGCCGTGGATGGCACTAAAGATGTTTTTTTTTATAAGATGAAGTGTTGATTGGCCCGACACTGTAGGACGTTTGCTTCTCTACACACTCACGTTAAATATAGCATCCACACCAGAGTTCCACTCACTACACTGCACTAATGCTGAGGGACACATTTATACAACAGCTCTGGTGGAGTTACTTTCAGTCATTCCCTCAACAACTACTGCTAATCTTCCAGAGGGTGTTGCAAGAAGCCGGTTAAAAAAAACAGCAGAGTAAGTTCTGAGTTGATAAAACCAAACAAATACAAACTGGGTAACTTTGAGTTCATCTATTGCACAACACTGATTATCAACTTTTTATGATTTAACTCAGGTTTAAACCCTAAACCAATGATCACTGTGCGTGTCTGTGCAGTGAAGAGCCAACAGGGGCTATGTCTGCTGGTCACAGACAAAAACACTTGCATAAGTTTAGTGATTGTAATTGTCCCACTCTGATGATGGACCAACTTAAAAACTCATGGCTTCGACATATTTTATAATGTTTCACACTAAGGGTAAAATGTTTTGACATTATAACATGTAAAACCAGAGGGCAGGCTTCAAAAGCCAAAATATAAGGAGAAAACCAATGGCGACTTTACAAGTGTAAAAATCATGTTTACAGCCTGGTACAAAAGACGCTTTTATCCAAAGAGACTTACAGTAATTACAGTGTTACAGCCACTGGAGGAAAGGTGGGTTAAGTGTCTTGCGGGGAAGTGACAATCGAACCGCCTACCTTCCGGTTGAAGGACGACCGCTCTACCCACTGAGCTACTGCCGGCTCCGTTTTCTAGAGCTACAGGGGGGGGTTTTGATTAATATGTCAGTTTATGCTACCTGAAAACTATTGTTTTACTCTGGAGTAAAAGCTGAAAAGCCCAGATGTAACCGCCATTTTATTTCCCTGTCGTTATGACAATATTGGTGAATTGGGGAGCAATGGGCGGATTACATCCATGTTTATTTACACTCTATGTGTTTAACACTAGACTTGGAGACCCAGCTGGTTTTACTTGTGGGTGGGCTTCTCTCTCTCTCTCGTCCCGTTGACCTGTTGCCACTGACATTTTGTTGCAGTGATTGTTTTTGCCCTTGTCCTTTTTTTTGGAGACTGAACTAAATTGCCCTTCTGGGACAAATTAAGTAATTTCAAGCTCAACAAAAAGGGAATGGGGGGGGCTGATAATGCCAAACCGCCGTCCTACTCGACCCCTACTTTAAGAGATCTGTCAAAGAAATCTAAAGTGAATTTGAGCAGAATCAATAAAAACACTGGTTAAAAACAGCCTCTGATCAAAGAGAGTGACAGCCGTTTAAGTGAGCAGAGCTGAGACTAAGGAATGGAAAAGACAAACAGAAAACCAGAGAGCAGTAACAGTTGGATGACAGATGGCCGATGCGCCGAGTCAATAATTCCACTCACCTCTGAGCGGCTCGAGGGAGGCCGGCTCGCTGCGTGAGCCTCTGACTGCAACAATCCACCAGTCTCTTGATGATATAAAGGCATTCCCTAAAGGTGGAGAAGAAGGGGTAGTGGCTGATGATGCACAGCGATGTCAGCGTGCTGTTCCGGTTCCTGGCAGCCATTTTGGCGTTGCGTCTTTTGTGCTGCGGGGATTTACTGGCGTTTATCTCGGCGCCTGGTTGATCCCCGTCTTCCCCAGCGGCAGGTAAATCAGCGTTAGGGGGGGGTAGCGCTGAACCTGGGGCCGTGCTGCTGCTGCCGTCGGAGCCTTCGCTGCCAGTGTCCGCCCCATGACCCGCCGTCTCTGTGTGGCTGCTTTTGTCTCCACGAGGACGGTGATGCCCTCGCTGAAAAGAGCGGTAAAAGTTGACGCAGATGCCGTAGCGCGTGATTCCCGAGTCCTTGTCCGTGAGCGTGAACACGAAGGAAGAGTCGTCCCGGAGGCTCACGCGGCGCTGGCGGATGCTGAGGCAGCCCTCGGGTTGACAGAAGAACACCACGTCCGGCGAGAGCGGGAAGTCCTGGTGGTCCTCCAGCGGGTAGCGACGCAGCAGCTGAGGCGTCTGGGCCACGCTGTCACTACTGGGTTGTCTGAAGAGAAGATGGACAGACAGTTTTATTGAAATTACAGCCCAACCCCCTCCCTTCACAAAAACCTGCCTTATTTTATTTACAAAAGAATCAATTAATTTTAACTAAAGGTATTAGTTTGTAGACCGTGGTTGAAGCAGTGGAGCAACAGACACACAACAGGACGGCTGCTTTACTGAACAACATGAACCATCCCCTGCATCGGGCTTTTGAACACCAGTGAGCAGAAAGAGGACGTCTGAGATCAATGAGCTGCAGGACACAACGCCACAAGAACTCCTTCTTCCAGATCAAAATGCCAAAATATAACAGAGTTTAGCTGCCGCTTTTATCCAAAGTGACTTACATTAATTTTCTATTCACCAGTGTTACAGCTGGAACAACACTGGAAGCAACATGGATTAGGTGTCTTGCCCAAGGACACAACAACAGTACCACTTTGATTCTTTTTTCTACATTTCCATTTTTCTTTTTTTCTTTTGTTTCCCCAGATAATCCGACACACTCACTAATCCAGTTGAACTTCTGTTTATTCAACGTTTAGGTGAAGCAGGCCTCGATCTATATAAGCATCTGACCGGCACGAGGCCAGAGTTTGACAATAAAGCCCGGGAAAGTTTGCCTTTTTTTTGTTCACAGACCATATGCTACTAGGTAATATAAACTGTATGTTTAAGATTCTTCATTATATCAGTGGAAACGTCTCGTATTGTGTAGTGGGACGTATTGTATAGACCCCACAGTGTCTTTACACAGGGATAAAGCTTTTTTAAACAATACTAATATCCTGTGACAAAAAGTGAGTGTAAAAGTGGTTGAAGAGAACGAAATCATCTGTGGACTTTGGCCTGTGCGTGGAAATGAAAAGTAAACAAGCAAAACCCTGAGTGGCTCTTTGAAAAGCGAGCAGTCACTCATTTAACATAAAACTACCTGCTTTTTTTCTTTGACGGAGCAATTCAGAAGCATTTAATTATTCCAAACTCTTAAAATCAATAATTACATAAGCTTTAAAAAACATTCAGGGGACTCTTAACGATGTAATTCATTTTAACGATGTGAAGAAACGTGATTGGTCAATGCTTTCCATCACAGGCTGATCATTGTAATGTATTAAAATCCTTAAGACTAAAGCCTAGATGAGTGGTTTTCAAACTGTGGGACTGGTGGTACTTCGGCTTCCTTGAGTTGTACTTGAGATACAGAAGTTTGTTTTTTCAGACTAACATTAAATATTATTACCATTTTTAAAGTGCGTCGGTATCCTCCACCCGAGATAACCCGGATTTTATTTGTCCAAATAAAATGCAATCATCTTGAGAAAAATAGCTTAAAACCTGTTAATGTAACCCCATAAATCCTGTTAAAATTAAAATTAAAACCCCTTTAAACTTTTGTTAAAGTCTTTCTAACCACTTAAACATTATTTAACTTGGCTTTAATTCTGGTTTAACCATTGGCTTTGTCCAGGTTTGGTCATTGTTTAAACAATTTGAATGTATGAATATATTTATATTGGAATAAACCCTGTAAATGCGCTCGGATGTAACACAGAAGAGTCGGTGATACTTGGAAAGACAAATATTGAGAGGGAATTCTAACCTTGCTCCGACCACCACCAGGTAGTCGAGGAGGCGAGGGCACATCTTCTTTTTCTCCATCTTGGACCCGAGTACAGCCTGTGTGTCACTGCCTCCAAGAAAATATCTCTGAGCTCACTGCAGCGTTCCCATCACAGCTCACACACGGAGGTCCAATTCTGCTCAGTTATTATTATCAGCGTCACCATCATCATCGTTGTCGTGCAGATGGCTCTGGAATCGACTCTGCCGGGTTCCACCTGAGGCAAAAGAAGATAACACAGGGAAAGATACTGCTTTAGGTCAGTTTCTTGTCCTTTTCAGTCCTGACCCACAGCTCATGAACAGAGGTGAGAGTAGGACCCAGTAACTCCAGAGCTGAGCCGCAAGCAGCGAGAAACTGTTCAACATGTGAAGCCAAAGTATAACAATGCAGTGTTCAATTAGACCTAATGTTTTGCAGGTTACTTCAGTTAATTCTCTCTAAATAAGAAGCTTAGGGACCTTTTTTTTTTTTTTATAAAACAGAGCCACAGCTTGGACTAGGACTTTTGCGACCCTATTACCAACTAACAGCTTAGCCCGCACTACAGATGCTTAAAGGACACCAAAAGCAGGCGAGGGGTCACCAGAGTCTGTGCCTGTAATTCAAGTAAACTGCTATTCTGCTTCTTGGTTACCAAATGTGATTATTCAGTATTATTGGATTAAGAGGAGATAATATCTGGCTGTACGTGTGACTGCGGCAGTGTGTCCAGGTGCTTTTATATCAGGTTGAATGCATCACTGATAATGTCACAGATCTCTGTCGTCTACATTTAGCTGCGTCGTATGAGCCCAGCACAGAGCCGTAATATCATCTTTTAGTTGTGTTCTTTTGCCTGTCATTTTACAAATTGAGAAAACGTGTGCTCCTAATAAGATTTCTTTATCATTTGTTCTAGGTTATAAAGCATTCATTTGTCAGAAAAAATACTGACTGGGCAGACTAAGGGCGCACTTACACCGGGGATATGTCAACTGTTCTGAGCACGATTACCTGCACTCAGAAACAATCCATGCCTGGGCCCTTTATTTATAAGAAGAGCACTTTGTAAAAACGATACAACGGAGAACATAAGCCAAGCGGCAGTCATACATTTAACTGTTGCATTACGTCATGTACGCAGCTCTTAGCTCCAAGCTCAAATCCAAGTTCTATGTTTAAAGCACAGATAGGACTCCAAACAAACCAGACTTCAGGAGCTGGAGCGGTTCGCAGAGTGTGAGTAAAACATAGGTGAGCTTTCTCACCTGAACGGTTTAGTTCAGACTTTCTCGTTAGGTTCAAACCAAACGTTCAGGTGAAAGCTCCTGGACGTGGTTCAGACTGAACAGCTGCTCTTGGTTCTCGGTCCGGGATTCACTCTAAAACATGAATTTCTTGCCACACTGGTCCCAAAATTGCGATTTGATCATTGTGTTTTTTCATTTTTGATATTGCAGTTTAATTGCAAATGCGATTAATTGTTCAGCCCTAGTTTTGACTTTCAACCAAATACATTGACTACAGAGCGTAATAGTGATTGAACACATATTTATGTCACCATTACTGTAGCAGAGACACATTCACCATGTTGTGTTTAGGAGACACGTCCTGTTGTGGGTTTCTTAGTGCGATGCAGATTGTCAGGTGATCTTTTTAAAAGGTGCAGACATGATTGGTTATTGAACACAGTAAATACCACAGAATGTTATTCTTTAGACGCTCCACCCTGAAAAACAAACAGGAGCCAAACACTGTCGGATTTTATCTCTTACTCGAGGTGGCAACACACAAGACACTTTTTTATTCATTTTAATAAGCTGGGACATGGGACCACACCTGAGGGCAAGTTAAAGGTTCAAAAGGGCAAACACAATGACAAAAACTATTAATCTATGCTTTGGGAATAGAAATAAAAGATCAGCTGATTCTAATGATAAGGTTTTTATTATTAGTGAATCAACCAGGCAATGACCACATGACCAAACAATTGACTGGAAAATGTAGTAACTCTCTTTCACAATTGAAGACCAAAGTTGTTGTTTGAACATTTGGTTTGAATCAAACAGTGCAGCTGTGAAAGCGCCCTTAATCACAAAAGGCTTCAGATGCCAATAGTTTTACGATTTGCAACAAGAGCAGTTTTTGAAAGACTAAAAACTGTAAATTGTATGAGAAAAAAAAAAAAAAAAAAAGAAAAAGAATAATCTTTTTATCCAGTTCGCCCAGCCCTGTGTGAAGTCCACTAAAGATATAATATAGAGCCTAAATGCTGTTATTCAGTTCGACTCAAGTGAACAGCAGCTGCCGCAGCTGTAACCGCTCTCTTTACCAGATCTATTTAAGGAAAGCTAACAATTTGGCTGACATATCAATTACCCCCACAGTGAGAAAAAAAACTCTTTATCTTGCGAAAGCATCAAGACACACGGATCAACAGTGCAAATGCTTCCTGGTGCACGGCCAAAACAGATCTTTCAGGAGAAAGGCAGAGCAGTGCTGTTTTAGTCGAACATGTTCAAATGGAGGCTAAAGCTGCAGGTTAACAGCAGATGAAACGTGGTGGAGTGGTTTGGAGGCAGGGTTATATAAGCAGCGAACAGAGATGGATGTGATTCACAGGCCTTTACTCAACCAGGCATCATCGCACGGACAGCATCTAAATATAGAAAATATACAGCTAAAAATATTATGTGATGTACGTGGGTTAGTGTAATCAAAGTCAAGGTTTAATAAGGAAGAAAGTCACTATCGTCTAAAGCTGCACAATGTTAGAAAAATATACTATTTTGAATACTGCGAGAACGATATGAGACGCGATATTTGAATGAAAAGTAAAAAAATATATATATATTTTGGATTTGGAAAATATAAACAAATAAAAGACTTCCACTAAACAGGAGCATTATCAATATTAAAGACTTAGCCAGGTCTAAACCAGATCTGAACCAGGTCAAAACCAGGACTAAACCAGGACTAAACCAGGTCTAAACCAGGACTAAACCAGATCTAAACCAGGTCAAAACCAGGACTAAAGCAGGTCTAAACCAGGTCAAAACCAGGACTAAACCAGGTCTAAACCAGGACTAAACCAGGACTAAACCAGATCTAAACCAGGTCAAAACCAGGACTAAACCAGATCTAAACCAGGTCAAAACCAGGTCTATACCAGGTCTAAACCAGGTCTAAACCAGATCTAAACCAGGTCAAAACCAGGACTAAACCAGGTCTAAACCAGGACTAAACCAGATCTAAACCAGGTCAAAACCAGGACTAAACCAGGTCAAAACCAGGACTAAACCAGGTCTAAACCAGGTCTAAACCAGATCTAAACCAGGTCAAAACCAGGACTAAACCAGATCTAAACCAGGACTAAACCAGATCTAAACCAGGTCAAAACCAGGACTAAAGCAGGTCTAAACCAGGTCAAAACCAGGACTAAACCAGGTCTAAACCAGGACTAAACCAGGTCTAAACCAGGACTAAACCAGGACTAAACCAGGACTAAACCAGATCTAAACCAGGTCAAAACCAGGACTAAAGCAGGTCTAAACCAGGTCAAAACCAGGTCTAAACCAGGTCTAACCCAGGACTAAACCAGGTCTAAACCAGGACTAAACCAGGTCTAAACCAGGACTAAACCAGGACTAAACCAGGACTGAACCAGGACTGGACCAGGTCTGTACCGGGTCTAAACCAGGTCTAAACCAGGACTGAACCAGGACTGAACCAGGACTGAACCAGGTCTAAACCAGGTCTAAATCAGGTCTAACCCAGGACTAAATCAGGACTAAACCGGGTCTAGGGTTTAGAGACGCACACCTGCAAAAAATGCCTCTCCTCTGGTCTCAGACGGTAAAATTTAGACAGAATTTGGATTGGACACCCAGGTGACCTACAGGTTTCCTTCCTCTTATTTAGCAGGTCAGTAGGCCCGTGCACTATATCCTACATTAGGAGTTTCTTTCAAATACAGCCCTAATCCTCAACAGGACTAAACCAGGTCTAAACCAGGTCAAAACCAGGACTAAACCAGGACTAAACCAGATCTAAACCAGGTCAAAACCAGGACTAAACCAGGTCTAAACCAGGACTAAACCAGGTCTAAACCAGGACTAAACCAGGACTAAACCAGGTCTAAACCAGGACTAAAGCAGATCTGAACCAGGACAAAACCAGGACTAAACCAGGTCTAAACCAGGTCAAAACCAGGACTAAACCAGGACTAAACCAGGACTAAACCAGGTCTGAACCAGGTCAAAACCAGGACTAAACCAGGTCAAAACCAGGACTAAACCAGGTCTAAACCAGGACTAAACCAGATCTAAATCAGGTCAAAACCAGGACTAAAGCAGGTCTAAACCAGGTCAAAACCAGGACTAAACCAGGTCTAAACCAGGACTAAACCAGGTCTAAACCAGGACTAAACCAGGACTAAACCAGGTCTAAACCAGGACTAAAGCAGATCTGAACCAGGACAAAACCAGGACTAAACCAGGTCTAAACCAGGTCAAAACCAGGACTAAACCAGGACTAAACCAGGACTAAACCAGGTCTGAACCAGGTCTGAACCAGGACTAAACCAGGTCAAAACCAGGACTAAACCAGGTCAAAACCAGATCTGAACCAGGTCAAAACCAGATCTGAACCAGGTCAAAACCAGATCTGAACCAGGTCTAAACCAGATCTGAACCAGGTCAAAACCAGGATTAAACCAGGTCTAACCCAAGACTAAACCAGGTCTAAACCAGGACTAAACCAAATCTGAACCAGGTCAAAACCAGGACTAAACCAGGTCTAAACCAGGTCAAAACCAGGACTAAACCAGGACTAAACCTGGACTAAACCAGGTCAAAACCAGGTCTAAACCAGGTCAAAACCAGGACTAAACCAGATCTGGACCAGGTCAAAACCAGGACTAAACCAGGACTAAACCAGATCTGAACCAGGTCAAAACCAGGACTAAACCAGGTATAACCCAGGTCTAAACCAGATCTGAACCAGGTCTAAACCAGGTCTAAACCAAGTCTAAACCCGGACTAAACCCGGACTAAACCCGGACTAAACCCGGACTAAACCAGATCTGAACCAGATCTGAACCAGGTCAAAACCAGGTATAACCCAGGTCAAAACTAGGACTAAACTCTTTGGATGATTTTGAGGCAGAGTAAATGTACATTAAAGACAATAAGGGCATCACGACACAGATATTGCAACTGATGAAGATAATTTTTCGATATAGTGAGCCGTGTCTAGTTTTACAACCATAACTGATATTAAATGTTTGCCCTTCATCAACAACAAACGACAGCTGTGTATGAGCCAATATCCTGTTAGACCATGTTCTACATTCTTTATTTTATCCCCATTCCCATGATATGTATGTTTTATGACAAGATAAGACCGTAATAAATTGAATATCACTTTTACGAGCTGGATTTAAATACTCTTCCCTAGCATTAGCTTCTCCATCACGACCTAAACTGAAGGTTAAATTACACCCATTCTCTTGTCCTTGTCTGAATGAAGCTAAAGGGGAATTTAATTAGGCATTGACGGGTTAGGTAAATGATTATTCAGTGGGTTTCATAATTAAATTTCAACGAAAAGCGAGGAGCATCCATTAGAAACGCTGCTGAACAGCGAGTAGTCAGACAGATTTAAGGGCAAATTGGTCAAAGGGATAGCATTAACTGTATATTTCCAAAACTAAGAAACTGACACATAAAAAGTAGCTTGTTCGGATTTCGAAACTGACCTTTCTTTCCATCCTTTACATTGAGCTCAAAGATGCTGTCACCTCCGCTCTGTCTGTACGCTTTTCTACGTCACTGATGGATTAGCATGTTAGCATTGTGGCGGCTAACAGCAGCTTTGCCGATTTGACTTAATAAAAAAGGATTTTAAGCGCTGAAACAATGGTGACGGAACCGAAATGAGAGAAACCATCCAAAGAAAATGTATAATACACGTTTAAGTGGAAATATTACATTTCAGAGAGAAAATGTACCTGTTGGCATAAGCTGGCTAGCTGCTAATGCTCGTTCCAAAGCTGCAGTTGAGGACGGCTTGGGCGGTGCGTGCTGTCAAGGAAAGAGAACCAGAGGCGTGCGGTTGAGTCTTTTTCTTGTAATTTGCAGATTCGCATAATAAATGATCCACTGCGTAGGACGGTTTAAAGGCTTAGTGTTGAGACAGGCTGGCTCCTAACCGATGCCTGATGCCTGCCTGCTGTGGGCTCGTCTGTCTCTTCGATTGTCTGTGTCCTTTTTGCTCCAACCTGCCTTCACAACATCCTCCTGCTGCTCTCATCAGGAGCGGGGCCAGTTCCGCATACGCTCCGCAAACACTACCGCCGACCACCAACAAGGATCAGCGATAGTGAGCCAGTAGTAGCACGAAACTCAATCGACTTTTTTTTTTTAAGTTAGGGGAAACTACCATTTTTTTTACATGTAATTGTATAATTCTTTATTCATAATATGTTAAAGTGGCACCTCAATTTAGTTTAGTATCAGAACAATTATCTCCTCCTCAGCCAGTATTTATCCGTTATGTTTCCTCCCTTTTTTCTGTTTCTTTTTTTTTTTAGGTTATTTCTCTAAAAATACATCCAGAGCTTAACACTGTTTTATCGGGGGCGGCAGTAGCTCAGTGGGTAGAGCGGTCGTCCTTCATCCAGAAGGTAGGGGGTTCGATTCCCATTCTCCACAAACTGTTGTTGTGTCTTTGGGCAAGAACCCACCTTGCCTCCAGTGACTATAACACTGGTAATTACATTAGAGCAATGTAAGTTTGGATAAAAGCGTCTGCTAAATGAATAAATGTAGATCGGCCCTTACTTCCTCATTGACATCAGCGTTGACCAATGGGAGCACTCCTTTTTCCAGAAGCAAGTTGTGATTGGACAAAGCTCCCGTTTACGTCTGAAGTCTTATCTTCAGTCTAGATGACTTTAAGTTCTCGTTTTTTAGATAATTCATGTTACAATATATATATATTTTTCTCTAAATGTATAAAAAATTAAATTTGCATAATCCCTGTTTAAGTAGTTAAATTACAACTGTAACTTCAGTAGTTAAAAGTTTAAGTCAAAATTGAACACTTAAATAAATAATCCAATTCAACTTTATTAATTCAGTTAGGTCTCTTTGAATTTACTGAACAACTGCTCTCTGTTGTTCAAAAGCCCAACACAGGGAATGTTCCATGTTGTTCAGTTCAGCATCCATCCTGATGTATTGCTCCATTGCTTTAACCAGTCTCCAAACTAATACCTATAGTTGAACCAACATGGGGAACAATCTGGTTGTTTAACAATTGACAAATGCAATCAAGGAAAAATGTATCTAAATTTAAAAATGTAATGTGCAATCCCAAAGACAGGCACTACTTCAGCTCTACAGAATAGCTTTTATTCATACTGTACATATAAAACTGACGGGAGGTATAAGTATTAAAATAAGTTTGCATTTCTATGTTTACATTGCCACAAATTATCTGATAACATCTGTACAGTTCAAGCACTCCTGACACTTGAACCTTATTACTATGAAAAAAACAATATTTTAATGATTTACTCTCATGTTTAAATATTATATTAAATTCTTCTCTTGTTAAAATGGCATAACATGAACACATCCTAGAATTTTAAAGAAGCGGTTACGGGTTAGTGTCGATAAAATGAGGAAGATCTGAAAAAGCAAAAGTCAGAATCAGTTTTAGATTTGGAATCTTAAGTACATTACAACAGGGGTCCCCAACTGTACAGAAAAATAAATCGTCAATATTTAAATACATTTTCATTTTATAGTTGATTGCAATATTGTGTGCGTTTTATTTTTCCCGCTTGACTCACTCACAGCTCTTCCATGTGCCACAAACTGAACCGAGCTAAAAGGAGCAGAAACAATGTCATCTCTGGAGAGTTTCTTTGATCAGAATGAGAGCAATGATGAGGCAGAACAACAAAAAGAAAGCTGCATTTAAAGAGAAAATACCACGACTCTTAAATTAAAAGTCCATCGCAGCAACAGGCGACACACGAGCCCCGAGCCTCTGTGCGACATGTGAGCAGCTCCAACGAGGCTCAGAAGCATCAACACTGCTTCTCCACAGACAAACCAAGCACCCGACATTAAAAGATAAGCCTTTGGAATTTGTTTAGAAGGAAAAAAATGCAAAAATGAAAAACAGAGGCAATTTACAACTTCAAATCTCACAACATTCTGGATTAAAGTCAGGACGGGACATCCCGAAAAAAAACCCTGCTTCCATATTCCAACAGCTTGACTTTCTAACTAAAGCCACATTACAGTGTCCTGGACATAAACAAAAAACTTTAAAGTTATGAGTGCCTCAAATAAAAAGAAATGCACAAAAATGGTCCATGGTGAAAGAAAGGTTGGGGACCCCTGTTTTAATCAGAAATCCTACACAATCATTAGTGAGAGGTCAGCAGATTGTGTTTTCACGTGAATATTGTTAGAATTTCAATATTTAAAGCAACCCTGCGTAACTTTTAGCCAGTAGAGGGCGCAGATCCCTCCACGAGAGTACACTCAAAGTTTGAAAGATAATTTTAGTGTATTTAGTACAAACAGGATTCTAGGGTCCAGTGTATTGACCTGTTTTCTTTATTTATAGTCATTGTGTGGAAAAGCCTCACTCATAGGAAAGTTCCGGGAGCGTTGTGTCCAGCTGAGGAGGCTATGTCAGTGAGATAAACATGATTCTACTGACCTCATGTCCTAGAGTGAGAATATATCTGGGCTAAAAGTTACACAGGGCGGCTTGAAATAGCAAAGACTGCAAATCAACTGATGTATGTTTGTTTTGTTGTTTTTGACCTTTTGAGTCAAAATAAGCTACAGTAAAAGCAGATCTGGCAGAATGTTATGCTCTGATATGAAAACATGTTTCAAGAAAAGTTCAGATAATTCCCCGCACATAAGTCATAGATCCAACATGAAGTGCTTTGAACATGATTGAACATTGTGTGAGGACCAGGCCTGCCTGTTTATTAATGTCTGTGCTTATCCATAAACAGAAAGATTTACTTTACATACATTTATATTTAGCCGAGTTTTTGTACTGTTAAAACATTATTAGGTACTTTTTTACCTCGATCTTCTATTACAGTGCAGTGGAGAGAGTGGTATGGAGAACTTTAATTATTAGATTATTCTTATTTCATTTAATAATCATGAGCCTGGTCTATGTACATCATTTTTACATTTCAGGAGCGTTAAAGTATTTGTGCAAAGCTGAGAAGCAGCAATGACTTTATACAAACAAGAAAAATTTGTTGATACAAATGTTAAGATTAGTTTCTGCTCATTTAAAAAGCACCGTAACAGAACACGGCCTCGTTTTGTTTTTTAAATTGATATTGTCACATTTTTTGTGTGTGCTCTAATAATAATTACCTCAAAATACCTCAATACTTTCTGTGTGTGCCATCTTCTATACATTGTGAAAATAAATATTTCATTTACATGAATTTTGTGAATCTGCAAATTACTAAAAAGGGGTCCCTTATGAACTTACAAAAAAAAAAAAAACTTATGAGCCTCATTTCCACTGTGGGTCAGTACGGGTCGGTTTGTTTGCTCTGCTGGGTCCAGAGAGAGACGTCCTCAACGAGACGTAAAGCGATGACATTTAATCTAAATCAGAGTAAATGCTGTTGTAGCAGTGAGAGGCTGAAGGAAACATTCAACTGTTTCTGTTTATTCCCATCTTTCTGAACGTTACATTCTCAGAGCTGCAGCAGGTTCCTCTCATTTAGAGACTCCATATTTGAGGAACAGGTCCTGCTTGTGTTTAATGCAGTGGAGACGATAAATATAAGGTTTAAACTCATGAAGCCAGAGCCGTACCACACTGACTCTGTTTAAACACAAACAGCTGCTGAGAATCAACACTTTGTCGACAGGAAAAAGTACAATTATCTTTCTCTCGAGTGATGATTATCTTCCAGTCAGCTGACTGCGGGGTTTAACTACGCTCCTCTCAAAGCTGGACTCACTTGGGACCCCAGCCCGAGGTGTCTCCAAAGTGGTACAGGCTTTTTGTGGACACTTCAGACCCTTTTTGGTGGAAACGATGCAGAACCGACCTGTACGTACCGTATCGTCCCAGTGGAAAGAAATCTCTAGAGAAATTACAGATACCTCCGACCCCCAGGGGAGGTCGAATTCACATTACAATGAGCAACTCCTCCCTCGGTGCTGGCCCAATAAACATTCAAACCATTAGCTGCTCGTCCCTGACAACTTTAGAACCTAAACTTTAACCCACTCTCTTTTCAGATACACATTTTGTTGAGTGTCATGTCTCAATGTAAAATGGTGTCTGTCGACTGTATTGACACTGCAGATGAAATTATTCAGCTGGTGCTGGTAATATCGCCACAATCACCCTACATCAGCCACAAAACCAAAGGAAGAACAAAGTCTCAAAACTAGAATCCATTTGAAATCATTGTGCAGCCTCAATGAGAGCAAAAGTCTCTCCTCAATCCTATAACCAATCCCCGGCAGAAAACAAAGTCAAGTCATTTCTGCTGGAAGCCGAAGTCTGTCCTCAGGCCTGAAAAAGAAAAAAATAAATCCCACTAGTGCGGCTGCAGGTTTGTCACTCGTTGACGTCCCAGATTTCAGAGAGCAGTGGCGGGAGTTTCTTGTCCTGGAGGCGCAGAGCGAAGACCTGCTCCGAGTGGACGCTGCTCAACGTGCGAAGGCTGACCAGCTTCATGAGCATCCGAGGGAACATCAGGTGGTCCTGCAGAGCACCAGAGCAGCACATTAAAGAGACAGGACGAAAAGAGGCTCTCCTCCTCTTCCCAGGAAAACAAGAATATGTCCATTTTTTGGTAAATCTTCTGAAACAGTTTAACATTTCTCTAAAACTAAAAGTGCATTTGTCACAACAGTTTAGTGGTTCATCAAAACTAATGTGTGAAAAAAGTAATGTAGGCAGTTAATTATTCACCAAAACATTTAGTTTAGGTTTCAAAAACTAGGTTAGACCAGAATGAAAAGTTAATCCAAAAATGTTGATTTGGTCCTAAAGAAAAAGGTGAACTTTTAGTTTTACTTATACTCAGACCAATGTTTTACCTTTACATGTTTCGAGGCTAAACTTTTGCTACCTGAAGCGTCCCGGTTCATTGTCCTCGGGGCTCGTTTTCTGGAGCTCGACAAAGCGAGATCTGGAACCGAGCCGAGGCGGCGTATACACCGACTCACTCCTGGGTCAGACAACGCCCTCTGTATAAATCAGCTGACATGACACGTCACGTGACTCCGAAGAAGACTGCATCAAACATGTCAAGGTAAAACACTCAAAAACATTGCTCTGAATTTAAGAAAACTAAAAGGTACCATGGCTTCTTCTCAGTTTGAGTCTCAGCAAAATGTAAAAGGCACATTTTCATTGTCTTAGTCACAAATGGTGGGTATAATTATCACAAAAATAATATTCGATAAATGATAAAGAAATGGTTTCAAAGGCCTCTGGAAGTAGGACTTTGTAAATTCTGGGTTCAGCTGAAAAGAGCTGAGTTTTATATTCTCCAGAGGGAGTTCAGATTCTTTTTAGCAATACGCTGTAATAGATACAAGGGATATTTGGAAAATACAGTCATCATCTCATTTTAATGTTAGAAACGGTTAATAAAGCTAAACCCAGCAAACCGTTATGTTTGGCTATTCTGATCCAAAAATAACTCAAACAGCCAAAGTAAACCAACTGCAGCCCTTGATGCTCGTGTCATTTGGCCTTGACCCTGTGTGCCCAGAGTTACAATGACGACAGCCGGACGCCCACATCCTACTTACATTTGGTCTCTTTATCATGATGTAGGAGCGTAGAGCGTCCACGTAGGGCTGCTGGAGCCGTTCAACCAGATCGTGGTCCTGTACGTTTGGTCGATCTGAATGGAGAGTAATGAAAAACACTATTGGGACTTACATTATCAGATTTGATATATGTGCCGTCGTTTCTGTTCTGACCTGCAGAGAAGATATTGATGGCAATGAGCAGGGCGTATTCGGCCTCGTCCAGATGGAGGTCGTTCATTCCTTTGGAAAACTCAAAGATGGGGTTGATGAACTCGAACTGAAGCCCTGGGGAATATAGAATAAGAATATAGAATCCTCAATACAAGTTAAAAGTTAAAATATTTTTGAATGATTTACATTTTAATCTTTGTTTTTTTTTTTTTGTTTTTTTTAAATAAAATAAAATAAAGCAGTTTATGTTGGATACCTTTTAGTTTTAACCTGTTTAAAAGAAGCCCACGGCTAATATAACGTTTCAACACAGACTCTGCACTCGGTACGTTCACCTGCAGAGCTAACTCTGACTCTGCTCAGAGCTCCGTTAAACCCTCAGCTGGACTTTCACTTTATCCGAGTTTACAGCACGAGACAGAACCATGTACTGTGTCCACTCGGGCTGATGCTGCATTCATGTGTCCTTAGTATTTTACAGCATTAAGCCTTTGTTTAAAAAAAAAGAAAAGAAGCTAACATTACACCTGACTTGTTTGTAGCGTTAAATGCTAATAAACCTGGCAGATTTACTCAGAAATCATTTCTAAATGGCATGCTCCTGAGCAACTTAGGGCGAGGGTCTGCAGTGTAATGTGAGTTCAGCAGTGACCCCTGAGGTCATTGTGGACAGTAAGGGTCTGCAGTGTAATGTGAGTTCAGCAGTGACCCCTGAGGTCATTGTGGACAGTAAGGGTCTGCAGTGTAATGTGAGTTCAGCAGTGACCCCTGAGGTCATTGTGGACAGTAAGGGTCTGCAGTGTAATGTGAGTTCAGCAGTGACCCCTGAGGTCATTGTGGACAGTAAGGGTCTGCAGTGTAATTAGAGTTCAGCAGTGACCCCTGAGGTCATTGTGGACAGTAAGGGTCTGCAGTGTAATGTGAGTTCAGCAGTGACCCCTGAGGTCATTGTGGACAGTAAGGGTCTGCAGTGTAATGTGAGTTCAGCAGTGACCCCTGAGGTCATTGTGGACAGTAAGGGTCTGCAGTGTAATTAGAGTTCAGCAGTGACCCCTGAGGTCATTGTGGACAGTAAGGGTCTGCAGTGTAATGTGAGTTCAGCAGTGACCCCTGAGGTCATTGTGGACAGTAAGGGTCTGCAGTGTAATGTGAGTTCAGCAGTGACCCCTGAGGTCATTGTGGACAGTAAGGGTCTGCAGTGTAATGTGAGTTCAGCAGTGACCCCTGAGGTCATTGTGGACAGTAAGGGTCTGCAGTGTAATTAGAGTTCAGCAGTGACCCCTGAGGTCATTGTGGACAGTAAGTGACAACCACCAAGAACACGTCACTAACCTGCTTTTGCAAAATCCTCCTTATTATAACTAAAGTCCTTGAGAAATGTGATGCTCTCAATGGCAGGGTTGTATCGTCGGGACGTCTCAAGCAGCATAATCTGAAAACACACAGCTCCTTGTGAGAATAATCTTAACTAAAGCAAGAAACTAAAAAAATCCAACTAAAACCTGTTAAAAATCCATCTAAAACCTGTTCAAATTCAACTAAAACCTGTTCATATTCATCTAAGACCCTTTCAATCATATCATAATCTGTTTAAAGATTAGTCAGTGAAGGTTCTCTGTCATCCAGGTCAAAAGGTAAAAGTTAAGGCATCAAGGTGAAAACATTTTTTTCTTCAGGAGACTTTTCCAATTCTGAGATCTCACTTTGAAGATGAATAATAATAAATCTTGTCCAAATACTTCACTAACACTGACCTCCATTAGTCTGGACCTGGTCTAAGACTGGACCTGGTCTAAGCCTGGACTAACTCTGTCTCCTTCAAACACTGACCTCCATGAGTCTGGACCTGGTCTAAGACTGGACTAACTCTGTCTCCTTCAAACACTGACCTCCATGAGTCTGGACCTGGTCTAAGACTGGACTAACTCTGTCTCCTTCAAACATTGACCTCTGAGTCTGGACCTGGTCTAAGACTGGTCTGGACCTGGTCTAAGTCTGGACTAACTCTGTCTCCTTCAAATACTGACCTCCGTGAGTCTGGACCTGGTCTAAGACTGGAGTAACTCAGAGTCTGGACCTGATCTAAGACTGGACTAACCCAGAGGCTGGACCTGGTCTAAGCCTGGACTAACCCAGAGGCTGGACCTGGTCTAAGCCTGGACTAACTCAGAGTCTGGACCTGGTCTAAGCCTGGACTAACCCAGAGTCTGGACCTGGTCTAAGCCTGGACTAACCCAGAGTCTGGACCTGGTCTAAGACTGGACTAACCCAGAGTCTGGACCTGGTCTAAGCCTGGACTAACCCAGAGTCTGGACCTGGTCTAAGCCTGGACTAACCCAGAGTCTGGACCTGGTCTAAGCCTGGACTAACCCAGAGTCTGGACCTGGTCTAAGCCTGGACTAACCCAGAGGCTGGACCTGGTCTAAGCCTGGACTAACCCAGAGGCTGGACCTGGTCTAAGCCTGGACTAACCCAGAGTCTGGACCTGGTCTAAGCCTGGACTAACCCAGAGTCTGGACCTGGTCTAAGCCTGGACTAACCCAGAGGCTGGACCTGGTCTAAGCCTGGAGTAACTCAGAGGCTGGACCTGGTCTAAGACTGGACTAACCCAGAGGCTGGACAGTGGCAGCACATATGAGATGTACCTCGATGGTGGAGGTCTTCAGCAGAGCGATCTGGTCTTCTCGGGTGAGCTCTAAAAAGCCAGGGAGCTGCTTTGCAAAATCCACAATCTCTTGGACCGACATGATTGCCAGTTCAGTGAAGTGGGCGAACCTCTGCTGACGCACTTCTCGGTTCTGTAAGTCCTGACTCTGAGGCCACGGCTGAGACAACAAAACAGAACACTCTGAAATGATCTGCAAAGGGTTAACAATCTGAGGAAAAAGTTTCACATTTATTAAAAAAACAATATCAATATTTATATTAAATTAAGATTAATATATTTGTACATGGTCCAGGATAAAAAAAGAATACACTAAACACCAATAACAAGAAACACAATTCTTGCTTCCAAATGAATATCAGAATAATCCTCCTCCTCGTGGCATCTTACAAAAACAGGCATAGCTCTATTCTGTAAATAATACAGTAAATAAGGATGTGTTCACACTTCTATACGCCTACTATTGGCATTTTTCAAACTGCCCCCAACAACAAAAAACATGGCCTTCCTCCTCAAAACACACTTGAAAGTCACTCAGACTCAGCTTATGGACTAAATTCCAGCGAGTGCAGTTCCAATGTTCAAAAGTCAGATGAGGTTTGCGGTACTTGGAGTTGAAAGATGAAAAATAAACTGGACAGAAATCCCGACACGAGACCAGTTGAATCGAATTTGAGTAAACGGACACTCACTGTGACTTTTGGCCGGTCCAGAAACGACCTCTTGTTGCACTGCTTCTGCATGGCCACCAGCTTCTCGATCATCTCCTGCTGCTGCGGCTCCAGAGCGGCGGTGTCCGGGGGAGGGGTGGGCGTGACCACTGTGGACGAGCGCGCCGTTTCCTCCTCGTGCTGCTTCTTCATTTTCTTCAGCCGGATTTGTTCCTCGGAGAGCACACCTACAGGTCGAACAGGAAAGAGCAGAGTAATCTTAACTCTGTAGTACTCTATAGTAATCTTTAACACTTCATTTTTTTACGTCAGTTCTTACAGAATGTGGACAGATTTGAAGAGGAAACTAGCAGGTCTGACTCTCTACTACTCTATATCCAGGTAGGGTAGGGCTGTGCAGTTTATCAGTTTCAATCACAAAATAATGTAACGTGATTTTGGCCTGAACACATTGTCAGATTGTGGAAGTGCACTACAGTGATGTTATTTATCCATTTATAATTTGAATATATTATTTATTTTAAAGATAATTCACTGTTTTGTTGAAATAATCCAACATATTTTAATGAGTCAGTGTTTAATCGTGATTTCAATAATGACCAAAATAAATGTGATTATTGTTTATTTTCCATAATCGAAGCAGCCCGAGTGGAGAGACAAAAATTTGTTTGAGATGTTTGTTAAAAATGGAAACTTAAATGACCTGCGGCTAATAAAAAGGTGTAGAGAACAGTTTAACTCATACACATAATGACTAAAGATCTTTCTATAAAACTCCATTTCAAATAAAAAAAAATACGCAGCTTGTGAAAAATATGAATCTATTTTTAAAGGATTAGCAGCACTGTTCCATAGAACTGGCCTAAAAACCCATCAGCTGTGGACCCACACCAAACCCTTACGGGGGATTACAGGCCCCTTTTTTCCACCAGAGTGCACTGTAAAAAGTGTCCCAGGTGTTTGTTCAGGACACTCACACTGCTCCAACATGCCCGCTTCTCGACACTTGCGCAGACGGCACTCCTGGCACTTGCGGCGCATGTACATGTCCATTTCGCAGCGGCCGTTGTTCTTGCAGGAGTACTGGGCGCTTTTGATGACGCTCCTTCTGAAGAAACCCTTACAGCCCTCGCAGCTGAGAACGTTGTAGTGGAAACCGGACGCTTTGTCGCCACAGACGCTGCACACTTCGTTCCCCAGCATCTTCGGCGCAGGGCCCTTCTTCCTCTTCATTGGCTGCCCGTCTACACACAAAGAAGAAACAGCTGTCAGGTTAATACAGCAGTTTAGTGACTCAATGTTGGCCTAAGACTAGACAACAGCTGCTAAAACTTTTAATGAACGAGGAACTCATAAGGAGCTGTGTATCTTATCTATGCATCTTAAATCTAAAATCTGTTTTAGTCTGTTAATGTGGTCTTGTTGTTTAGGTCAATGGTTTTCACTGTGACCTCTGTATGACGTTTTACTTTCCATCTGTGGAGTTAATGAACAGCTGCACCTGTGATTTAAAGCTAGAAATGATAGAGTAATGGACGTCACAAATGTGGTGTTTGTTGTATCGAGTTCAAAAAGGAAAGGTTTAGGACTCGGACTAGGCTTTGTCAATAAAAACTCTGCAATGCATCAGCGCGCTCCAGAGTCTTTATTCTTGAGAAAAGGTCAGATTCAACACTTCACTCTAACTTTATGGCATGAAATACAAATACTGTGGAGCAGACAATCTGGCAGTCAGGTTAACAAAAATGTTTGTGGCAGGTCTAAACCAGGATTTAACAGGTCTAAACTAAATGAGCACATACTTTTTTTTTTGGCACAACCTTAAAAGTCAGTTTGAGTACAGTTTTCCAGGACAATATAGAATTTTAGTAATGACAGAAGTTGTAACCGTTTTACTATTTGCGTTCCTTTTTTCCCAGTCCAGTTACACAAACTGCTCAAAAGATCTGGTTTGTCTGCGACCCAAAGACTGTCTCTTGAACATGCTATTAGATTTATAAAGTAAAGATTTTGAAAGTTCACCTTTCAGTAACACACTCAATGGGGAAACAATTCAGACTCGGGACAGGCACAAGAGGAGGAAAAATTCACAAATAACTCATTCACTGATTTGATTTAATTTACTGATGTAGATTTTTGTGGATAAGGTATTGGACAGTATGAGATTCTTACGATATGATAAACTCGGGAAAAAATATTAAGTGAAGGCTTCTCTCGATTTTTACCCAAAGTCATTTTAACGTCTAATATTCATTTTGAGACTGGTATATGGCAGGAATAATGGATATGACATTGCAATTACTGTGAGATTCTGGTAAGAAATGTGAATCACGAGATGAGGGTTAGAGTATTGGTCAAAATGTATAAGACCTACTGTGTCTTTAAAAAGGGAAGGGGTCGGGTTCCCAGATTTGTGTCAAAATGAATTTTAGGCTCCATATATTTGAGGTGAAGTTACAAAATCAGTTTAAAGCCTGGTTCAAGCACAGTAGCAGCTCCTTTTAAGGGCAATTCAGAACGGAAACACGTTTCGTTCTTACCTAAGCTGCCAGATGTGTCGCTCGCAGCGGGGTCCGGCTTTATGTGGTTTGGCTCTAGTGGCAGGCCGCTGCTCATGTCACTGAGTGTAGCTCCGCTGGGAGGGGGCGCGGGGAAGTCGTCCGGCTGAGAGAGGTCAGCCAGTGACAGCAGGCCCTCGTGCTTCATGGTGCCGCTTCCACTGCTCTCCTCTACCAGACAGTCCAGCTGCAGCTCCGAGGCCCCATCCAGCACCTTACTCTCACCTGGCACAGAGACACACAGGACTAAACCAGGTCTGAAGAGGTCTGAACCAGGACTGAACCAGGACTAAACCAGGACTAAACCAGGACTAAAGCAGGTCTGAACCAGGTTTAAACAGGTCTGAACCAGGTCTAAAGCAGGTCTAAACAGGTCTGAACCAGGACTGAACCAGGACTAAACCAGGTCTGAACCAGGTCTGAACCAGGACTGAACCAGGACTAAACCAGGACTAAACCAGGACTAAAGCAGGTCTGAACCAGGTCTGAACCAGGACTGAACCAGGTCTGAACCAGGTCTGAACCAGGACTGAACCAGGACTAAACCAGGTCTGAACCAGGACTAAACCAATCCTTATATGAAATTATTAATAGAATATTGATTTTCTAGCTCTTGATATTGATACGCCCTCCGGCCATTAGGTGGCGGCATTGTTCCTCTGATAACTGCACACTGTATTGTGGCTTATACTGCTAACAACAGAGCAGCTCAAATAACATCCTTAAAGACTCTGCAGACACTAAAGACAGGAATGATCCAGAGAAAGAAGTCATGTGACCTCAGCGATGCACCGGTTTAAAAAAGTGGCAGGAAATTGATAAAAGTGTAGTAGGATCTCTGCAGAGTGTAGCCACTTTTGTTGATTTATTCAAATGTGTTTGAAGAGCTTTTAGGTCTTCCAAGAAGACTGTGTTGTACACATTAGGCCTCTGGAAACACACAGGAGTCAAACTAAAGGCATCCATCTTTAACTGCTTTAATTTAACAAAATTAAACACAAAGAAATGGTTTGTGCTTGAGCTGCGGCTGTTGAAGTAAAATAGAATGACACTGACATGCAATTGTTTTTATATTAATGAGAAGTATGCACTAAATCTTCCGTAAACTTAATAAATGCATCATACTACACTGTATCGAGGTACGTATCGTGAAGCCCTGGACAATACCCAGATCTACAGTTTTCACAAACAGACAGTTTTCACACATAACATGAGCTCTTACCATGACCAACATCTGGGATATCAGTCACTGAAAGCGTGGACATCTTCTGCACAGACGCTTGTCATTATGAATGCACTTTTCACCTGCACAAAAAGATAGAAAACAACATTAGGACCTGTGCTTTCGAGAGGAAAAGACCGTTGCATCCAGCCTCACGACACATAAACGCACTCAAAGACTAACATTTAGCTTCAGTAGCAAGCACTGAACGAGATCAGGAAGATTTAGGTTAAAATATACGGTCTTTAAAACACATTGTTTATGGCTTATTTGTCATCAAAGTTCCTTCAGTTTCAAAAAGACCTACAACTAATGACTCCACAAAATCAGTCAAACATACAACATGCAACAAATATGCTGTACAATCTGCAATTAATAATAATAATAATAATAATAATAATACATTTTATTTGATTAGGCACTCCACATTTGACAGGTTTGACACTAAAAGCAAGAGGTCCAGCAGCTCTGTAAGATATTGTGGTGTATTTCCATGGAGGCACTGATGGGTGAGGAGACAGAGTTTATATTTTAGTCTTTGTTGACTTGAACCCAGTGGAGAGAACGGGAGTTAAAATGCTTCTGAAGCCTCCGAGTGTGTTACAGTAATCTATCCTGGTGGAGTAGCTTTTCAGTGTCCGACTCAAATTAGGGACGTACCTCTTTAGAGCACTGTTCTGAGACAGATCAAAAATACAGTATGACTCAAATACAATGTGACATATTTAAACCGAACATCCTGCCTTTTCAAACGCAGAGCAGGAAGTCCAAGCGGCTGTAAAAACAGAAATGAAAGTGGCCATGCGACTCTTAGTCATCATTAAGATGCTATTCTCAGCCTTCAGAGAGACAGGTTTACATCATCCCGGTATCCCTCAAAATGAAACAGAAGAATGCATATTAAATCACAACTTTATGATATTTTATTTTACATATGCGTGTCAAAAGGATTGTCTAGTGTCAAGTGAGTATGACCAGTGTAGAGTTGGACTGGCATTAAAAAAAACATAGAACATGACAAGTGTCCCCGTGATCGAGTAAAAGCTGAATTTATTTGTAACACACAGAAATACCAAGGCTCTAGTCTGGACAAGCCTCAACTGTTTGAAACATTTGAAATACTCTACACACTGTGTTTTGAAGCTGGAAATTAAACAGTGTTTGCTGTGAAAACTTAACCTGACACATTTTGCACACAAGGAGCTGATTATTTTGTTTAAAGTAATTCCAAACTTCGCTGCGTTTAGAGGAGTACACCATGACGTTCACAAACAAACCGAATCTATTGAAAGACAAACGATGGGAATGCAGACGCAGTTCTTTTTTTTCAAACAGATCCTTTGCTGCTGCACTGAGTGAGTGGACAGGTGTGTGTCGCCACCTTCTCGTGCTCCGTGTGTCGTCGTGTCGTCACGTGACTCAGCGGCAGGAACTGGACGAGCGAGCGTCCTGTGGACTTATTTTATTATTATCCATTTATAATTATATTATCTGTTTGTCCAAATCAATCGACTCAAGTCCAAGTTAAGTCAGAAAAGGTTTAGTGTAAAATGAGCAGCTGTTTAGGTTAAAAACTGATACATTTACTGAACCAGTATGTTTCTGTTTTGATGGGAACGAGGTCAGCGAGAGAAGGACATTTAGGGCCAAGCCGAGCCAACAGCAGCTCCACTTAGCTTCCCCTAGTGTTGAGACCAAGTGTCAAGACCAAGACCAAGACCAGAGAGTATTGAGACCGAGACAAGACCAAGAACATGTCAGAACGACCAGGTCCAGACTCACGGAGGTCAGTGTTTGAAGGAGACAGAGTTAGTCCAGTCTTAGACCAGGTCCAGACTCACGGAGGTCAGTGTTTGAAGGAGACAGAGTTAGTCCAGTCTTAGACCAGGTCCAGACTCACGGAGGTCAGTATTTGTGAAGGAGACAGAGTTAGTCCAGTCTTAGACCAGGTCCAGACTCACGGAGGTCAGTGTTTGAAGGAGACAGAGTTAGTCCGGTCTTAGACCAGGTCCAGACTCACGGAGGTCAGTGTTTGAAGGAGACAGAGTTAGTCCAGTCTTAGACCAGGTCCAGACTCACGAAGGTCAGTGTTTGTGAAGGAGACAGAGTTAGTCCAGTCTTAGACCAGGTCCAGACTCACGGAGGTCAGTGTTTGAAGGAGACAGAGTTAGTCCGGTCTTAGACCAGGTCCAGACTCACGGAGGTCAGTGTTTGAAGGAGACAGAGTTAGTCCAGTCTTAGACCAGGTCCAGACTCATAGAGGTCAGTGTTTGATGAAGGAGACCGAGTTAGTCCAGTCTTAGACCAGGTTTGATTAGAATATAAAATGATAGAAGTTTCCATCCAATCACAATTATGATGTAGACAAATACACAATTTCTGGTCTTGGACCAGTGCCTAACTAGCGAGTGCACAGGTCCAAGTCCAAGTCCAAGTCAGCACAAAGCAAGTCTGAGTCAAGAATGACTCAATAAATACGTCATTTTTGTCTCTGCAATATCCATTATATAATACAAGGTAAACTATGAAACAACAAGTATTAAATATCCAAATACAAAACCGATACATGTTACGAATGTTGACCAGTGTTTGTATTGGCTCAACAAAATTAGGATTACATCATGTCGTGCAGTTGCCTTGAAATAGAGTTAAAAGTCCTGAAGCCACCCATACATAATATATCCAGACATATTTTATATTATGTATGGTATAAGCTTCATGCCAAAAATGTCAATAAAAAGCCACAACTACAGTAATTAAAACCATCTAAAATTGCAGAAACAGATTTATTGATCCAAGCCCAAAGGCTGCTGGACTGTTAAATAAAGATTGTGTCAGTGTTGACCTGCTCTTACCTGTGAACTCAGTGTGTTTTATTGCATATCCATTTTGCAGATGACGCCCATAACCTCACATAGAGCAGTGCTGCTGCTGATGAGGACCTTCTTTAATGATTCCCACCCGCAAAAAAAACAGAGGAAAAAAAAAATCCCTCGAGACCCAGTGTTTGCTTAAGAGGCTGATGACTCAATATCTCATATGAGGGAAGCCGTCCTTCTGCAGGGCCCTATGGAGGACAGCGTGGACACGGGGAGGAGGGAGGGAGGGAGGGGAGGAGGTTGACACAGGGAACAAAAGAGGTCACTATCGGTCATTTACCTTAAGAGTATTTGGGAAACCTTTTATGCAAATACAGGCTCCTACACAAGCAAATATCACTATAATCCGACTATCACGACTCAAGAAATCCCTATGGTTTTATTCTAGCAATGTATTTTTGTTTTACGTATCATGTCTCATAGATTTCAAACACGAGGAGTCAAATGGGCGGCAAAGAAAAAAGGACATCTGACTCGGCTGAGGTTAAATGGTTCATGTGGTGCATATGGATGAGTTTAGGAGACTTTTACACGAGAATGCTGGTCAGAAAAATGCAACCGTTGCAGCCTCCTGAAAGGATGTAGTACATATACCAGACCAGAAGGGGGTGGGGTCTTCTTATCGCTGCCTTCTCCGCCCTAGCTTATTTTACAGTGGAAGAGAGTAAAAAAAAATATCATTAGCCCTGAAACTTGAATAAGTCTTTGTGATGTGATGTAAAAGAGTATTGTGTTTATTATTTTTATATTCATTTATTATCCCTGTGAAAGTCATTGTTACCAACCATGTCACTGACCAATAGCATGTTTTGATGTTGGTGGGTGAAACTGGAGTACCCGAAGAAAACCCACCCAAAAGGCCCAAAACCATGTAGTTGTTGAGTAAACTGCCTTTGAGACTTTTAAACATGTGAATTGTGATAACTGTGTTGAATAATGCAATAATACAATAATACAAGATGCATCTGAATGCTCCTTCGACAGAGTAAAAGTTCAACTAAATTCAAATCTCAGGAGTAACCTTCACTGATCAGCACTACAGCCAAATCAAAAGTAAACCACACTGAAGCATGACGATACCAAAATGAGAACTATGAGAACTGATCAATAAAAGAACTCTGTGAACCTTTTACCACAGTTTCATTTAAGACTCTGACTGGACAATTATTTTAAATGTACAGTACGTCATAAAAGACCGTTACAGCTTTTCCCTCATTTTAAAAAGTAAACAAACTCAGCAGCAAGACGTCATTTTTCTTTTTTTAAACAAACGGCAGGTGTAATGTTTGACTCGGAGTGACTTTGCTCTCCTCATGACCCTGTGTCATCTCCACCTGGTCTCCCTGTTCAAGTCCAATGTCCCATCGGTCTTATCAGTGCCTCACCTTTCCTCGTGTCTGTGTTCTCTCACAGACTGGGGAGAAATGGAGCGACTGACAAAATCATTCAGGCCCTGAACCGAATACAACGCCTCACTACCGTTTCAGTTTCTTACAAGGGATCAGTAAAAAACGGTTTAGACCAAGTCCCAACTCATGAAGGTATCCAAAAGCTACCAAACCAAACAATAACCACACTGAGCCTGGACTCGGTTGAAACTTGGACTTGGATTATTTAGGTCTTGACTTGGTCTCAACATGCTATTAGTTTAGAGACTCTGGAGAAAGGACAGATGCTCCTACAGAACAACATGGGTTTTAACCACACTAACCAGCTCAAAAGCACACGTGATATTCTAACCCCATCTGTAAAACGGAATAATAAAGAGATTATTAGGTTAGCTACATACACACAAGTACATTCTGATTTCAGAGACTAGTCAGTACCTTTTGTTATTGCGGCCCTATATTAGTTTGACACCATTTTAACACTGCAAACATGACTATGGGAAAAAAAACTGACTTTCCCAGGGGTTATAGCAGAAATCATTTGTGTCACCATCAGCAAAAACATCATGAGAAAACAGAAAGTTCATTAAACACTCAAAAGTTTCCCACAAGAAAGTGTAAAAAGTGATATTTGGGAGTGGTCTTTTCAGTAAGTAAGCAGGGGCCTGTTTATTCACGCTTTCACTTCTTCTGACTTGACCTTTGACATTGGGTGGAGCAGTGATGGGAATTTTTCTGTGGTTTTTGAGGTCACTTTTTAACCAGTATGCGAAAAAAAATGTAAAGAAAAACCCTTTTCCTGGATAAATGTAGGTTTAGCTTGTATTTACACCTGTCAGTGGGCTTTTAGAGGGCCTACAGTGACGAGCGGAATACTAAATAAGAGCCCTATTCAAACAGACAAAGAATGAGCCAAGAAGCAGGGTGGAAATAAAACTTGTATGAAATGTTGACGCTTTGCTAGATTAGCTTAAGTCCGTTTGACTTTGCGTTAAACATGCTAACACCTCGGATATTTCGCAACCAGGCTGTGTATGTTTGCGAGGCCACCTTTAGGGGCTCTTTCTGTACATTTTTCCTGTTACACAACAGTAAGAACACATTTAATACAGTTTTCACTTCATTTAGTTTTGCTAATTTCGCTCAACTTAACGAGTTTCTACAACGCTTGCAACTTCAACTTGTAAACAATGAGAAGTTATGGGATTTTAAAGAGTCAAATGGGTAAATAAAATACGTAAAAAGGCAGAAAAATAGCGTAGGTAGTTGGTGGTAGCGTTTTTTCGTCAATCCAAACAGGTTAGACTCGTTAATGATCACCGCATTTAAGAACTCCCCTTTGAAAGAAGTTCGTATAGCATTAGCACACCTAGCTAGCCGCGCGTTAAACGTCACATTTATTCATATTTAACTGTTTTAAATGTAAAGTATTAAATATGGAAGACTTGCCAGGTAAGGTTGAGATTTGAAAGCAGTCGTAAGTCGGGGTTTTCCAGGTTACTTCGTGGCAGATGACAGCGATAAGAGGTGAGCCAGTGTTAGCATGTTAGCTTAAACTCCACACAGCCGTAGTTCCATCATGTGATACACACGGCCCCTGGGCCCGAGTTCAGGCAGCGGCCGCCGCAGGAACAGGTTCCACCGGAATAAGGCCATGAGCAGGAGAGGAGGATGGTGTAGTGACGGGAGAAGAGCAATTCACTTACGGCAAAAACAGAAAATGAGGAGATTGTGAGCGCTCGTGGTACATAAAACAACAATGGGAGCTATTAAAAAAGTTTAATGTACTTTTACTGTTTCATACATAAGAGCAGATAGTTCAGGTAGTAATGAGGGGCCCCAGTGCAGGATTTCATAAAGGGCCCTAAAGATACTGAGAAGTTCTTACATTGACTTTGGTGTTGTGTGTTTGTAAAAGTAATTAAATGGTAAAGGGATAGGCACAATAAGCTTCAGCCAACAGCTTTTCAGTCAAGCAACTTTGTAGGAAAAAAAAGGTTTACATCATAATTTAATTTTCGTTTTTGTAAACCTTTCCATTTAACTAGGCTTGTCATCCATTACACGGTCCAGCACTGCCAGAAATTAAAAAAAATCACTCTCACGCACTTTCTCTGGATCTGTTCATTGGTGGAATGATCTACTGCTGCTACAAGATCAGCAGATTCTGTAGCCATCTTTAAAAAACGCCTCAAAACACATTTCTTCCATCAACACCTGACTGACAAACACCGAATTCTACTTCCTTCTTATTGATTTTTTTGCTATTTAAAAAAAAAGATATGCTTTTTATACTGTGCTGGGTTCTAACTGACTAGTTTTTGGTGCACTTATGCTTTTTGTTCCTTGTGTTGTTAAAAGTGCTTCTCTTGTTTTCCTCACTTGTAAGTCGCTTTGGATTAAAGCGTCTGCTAAATGACTAAATGTAAATGTAAGTTGTTTACTTTTCTTTCTTTTCTTTTGAAGATGAAATATGCATAAACAATATTGTAAATAAATAATTGGCCCAATGGTAAAAAGGTCAACGGTGATAGTTTGCAGACTTGAGGCATCTGTGTTTTAATAACATATGTGTGTTTCTTTCATAAATGGAAGAAAAACACAAACTAAATCATATTTTTATTGTGCATTACATACTAGATATTTCACTCCATAATAAGTTGTCAATTCTGAATGTCTTAAAAAAAGTGATTTTGTCATAGAAGCGTAGGTTAGGATCTCTCTCATGAGCTCTTTGACCTTCTGGGCCCAAGTGTTGACTGACTGCATTCTGATTCAATGCCTACCACTAGAGTTACTGTCATTAAAAAGTTTCCTAACACTGGGGATGGTCCATGTTGCTCAGTATAGCCTCCATCCTGTTGTGTGTCTGTGTCTCCAAACTAAGACTGACATGATTTATTTGAGGCCAACACAAAAAATTGTGTATTTTCCCTAAACAAGCTTTTGTTTGTCTGTTTCTATATATTTTATAAAAAAAATTGTCTGAGTGATAATAGTAGGACTAATAGAATAATAGAGCCAAATAATAGGACTAATAGTACTCAAGCTCGGTCTCAAAACCATTATCTAAGGCACTGGTTAGGTCTTAATATTTTTTTTTAAACAAACATAACTTTATCTTAATTTTAATAATATCCCTTCAACTGCCCCCTTCGCTAAACCCAAACCTTCCATAATCTTGGAGTTGGACTGGACTTAAAGAGGTTTTGCTCATGCCCTGTCATGGTTGTGGTCTTGATTTAGCCGTGATCGTTAAAAGTCTTGGTCATAACGTGGTCCTGATGTACCCATGATGGCGATGCTTGTGGTCTGGTGGTCTTATCTTAACTTTATAACCTCTCCAAAAGATAATGGTGAAGAATAATCATAAAAAAAGTTATCTCTAGTTTCCTTCAACAAACAAAATAATCTAAACTTTAACATTTGCTTTGTTACTGCTTTATACCTCGATAGGTTTTTATCCGTGGACAAGACCTAAACAACCTTAGAGCTGAACACTGGCGGCCTGACACTCCTCTCCTCCGCCACTAGAGGGAGACCGCGGGCCCAACACAAGGACATCCCTTGAAACTGCAGTCGTTTTCCGTCGAGTAAGAAAAACTAACAGGAAGTCGTCACTGCTGCTGTTTTTGTTCACGATTTAAGCTGACACCTTTTTACAGATAATATATATTTAGGGCTAAGAAATCATGCCGGTCATTTGCGCCGCGGTCGGCTGCAACAATAAATTCGTTAAAGGATCTGAAATTAGGTTTTACAGGTGAGTTTTGGCGAGAACCGACGCACCCGGGCTTTATTTCAGTAAAAAGACTGTTACAGCCATAACATCTCCTCATGGGGGGCCTTGTTAGAGTTAGATTCTGGGTGTTAGCTTCTGCTGAATAAATATATGTTTTATGAAAGTGTAATTTTGAAATTATGCAATTCATGTACAACTGTAAATAATAATATCGTAAATAATACTTAGATTTGGTGGAGAAAAGGTTTGAGTAAAAGCATCTGGACTACTGCTTTTACTCAAACCTTTTCTTCAAGATGTCCTGGATTACTGAGAACCTTCACAGACATAGATTTGGAGGGTTTCAAAATGTTTAACTTGGAGTGTGTCTGGATTTGAGCGGCTTTAAACTAGTTATAGATGGTGTAAGACTAAAAACGATAAATTCAATAAATTTATAAAAGCACAGAGGACCTTCTGAGGAGACCGAGGACCTTCTGAGGAGACAGAGGACCTTCTGAGGAGACCGAGGACCTTCTGAGGAGACCGAGGACCTTCTGAGGAGACCGAGGACTTTCTGAGGAGACCGAGGACTTTCTAAAGAGATTGGGGACTTTCTGAGGAGGCCGAGGACTTTCTAAAGAGATTGGGGACTTTCTGAGGAGGCCGAGGACCTTCTGAGGAGACCGAGGACCTTCTGAGGAGACCGAGGACTTTCTAAAGAGATTGGGGACTTTCTGAGGAGGCCGAGGACTTTCTAAAGAGATTGGGGACTTTCTGAGGAGGCCGAGGACTTTCTGAGGAGACTGAGGACCTTCTGAGGAGGCCGAGGACTTTCTAAAGAGATTGGGGACTTTCTGAGGAGGCCGAGGACTTTCTGAGGAGACTGAGGACCTTCTGAGGAGACTGAGTGACTTTGTGGTAGACACCTCTCTCCACGACACTGTGGTCTGCTATATGATCACATGCATCCATTTAGAAAATAGATAAACTGAAAAGATTTATGGGTTTGATGATGTTTATAAAAAAGTAAAATTTAAACTAGTCTGTTTTTCTTTTTTTCTTCAGTTTTACACTAATGCAAAGCACTCACCCTCACTCACTAGTACATGTTCTACTTTCTGACAGGTTTCCCCTCAGTAAACCTCAGCTGGCCAGTAAATGGGTGCACAGTCTGGGGCTGAGAAACTTCATCCCGACTCCCAACACCTGCCTCTGCTCCGAGCATTTCAGACCGGACTGCTTCAGGGACTACAACGGCAAACAGTTTCTGAGGGAGGACGCCGTGCCCACTTTGTTCACGCACGGACAAGAGTCGTCAAGGGTAAACCACTTTACAACACAGTTGAGGTGTTTAATTATTAAAATTATTTATTTATAATTAATTATTAAAATAATTAGTCTTTGTGGATTTGAGTAAATTCCAGGGCCCTTACAACAAAGCAGGATTAGGAGGTCAAATTTAGTTTCAGAAGCTGGTTCTCTTTCTCTCGAGGTAGAGCTCTGTGGAATCTTCGGCTGAATGACTAAACTGCTCTGGAGCAGGTTCAGGTCCAGGTAGAGGATAGAAACATGTCCCACTGACCAATCAGGGTCAAGAGATGAGCTGCTGGTGTCGAGGAGGTCCAGACTGAGACTGTTACGGTTTGTCTAACCAAGCAGAAGATACATTTACATTTAGTCATTTAGCAGACGCTTTTATCCAAAGTGACTCACAAGTGAGGAAAACAATGGAAGCAGTTTTAACAACACAAGGAACAAAAAGCATAAGTGCACAAAAAACTAGTCAGTTAGAACCCAGTACAGTACAGTGGTGGTATACAGACAGTATGTGGGGCAGTTTAAACTGGCTTTGTAGAACAGGCTCCAGGAGACAGTACCAACCAGACTAGTTTTAAAAAAGCATGTTGGAGAATAAAGCCTGTTCTTTCTCAATTAAATGACATGTAATTGGATTTCTGCCAAGTGGAAATTGCTGTTAAAGGAAATTTTGTGAATGGGTTTGGTTGGGTAGGCCAATATTAGCAGTTTTTAAAATCGTGTTAATAGGCCTAGAAAGTATTAGATCTTGTAGGTCAGTGGTGGGTGTTGTGGAAAACTGGTTTTAAAAGTGTGTCTGTTTTTCAGATTGAACTCCGCAAAAGGGGCGTGGTACCAAAGGAAAATGTTGTCAGTCAGATTGGAACACAAGAGAAAGAGCGCCCGAGGGCCGCAGACCCACGCAGAGAGAAGAGAGGGGGAATGAGGGTGGGTTTTTCTCTTTTTCCTCCGTCTTTGTGTGTGTTTTAAAGCCATGGAAATCTAAAATGAAACACTTCCTTATGCTGTCACAGGGAGGACGAGGAGGACGCAGACAGCTCTCCGACAGGTGAGAGGAACAGTACATGTATAGATGCATGTCTCAAAGTGACAAAGGAATACATTGCTTTTTCAAAGTCATTTACAGGAAGAAATGCGTTTGGAAAAATCTTGTTTTGACAATTGAGAAATGTCAATGTGAAATAGCAACAATCACAACGGCTGGTGTCATTTTCCACGTGACAGTTAATCAACTCAATCAAAGATTTTGGAGCTAGTGTAATCACTATAAGTTCAGCTAAATCCACCCACTTTTTTGAGCATGGAATCAGCTACGGTAGCCTTGCAGGGACATGCTGATGTCTATGTACAAACAAGAAAGAAATAGGTTGAATTTCATGAGAAGTAATTTGAAAAAAAAAATCCTTTCTGTTCACAAATGTTATAAACGTTCAGCTAGAATGTGAGCTCAAATGGAAACATGATAGTGCTTCTCCTATAGCTGTGCTCAGTTTGTCCCTTCTGGGCATTTGTACAAACAATAACGGAGTAATGTAACTTCCACTATGATATTTGACACAATGCACCTTTAAAGCTCTCAGTAAAAAGTGCGACTTTAATTCTTCTCCATGCAGGCAGTCCCTCGGAGCTAAAAGTAAAGTGTACGACGCGAACGGCCGGCTGCTCTCCAACGGGAAGGACATGTGTGACTGTCTGGACGTGGACTGCATGGGCTGCTTCTACCCCTGTCCCGACTGCACCTCGCGGAAATGTGGCGTGGAGTGCCGCTGCGACAGGAAGTGGCTGTACGAGCAGGTGGAGGTGGAGGGAGGGGAGATCATCCGCAACAAGTTCGCCATTTAGAGAACCACAACCGCATGGACCGTTTAAGACTTTTACACAAATCTTTTAGGAGGTTTTCTGTCTGATGCTGCCTGTGGTAGAAGTGTGTGTACATCCATGTAAGTATCCAACTCATGTCAGTTACGGAGCGCTCGGCTTCAGTTTGTTTTTTAAACAGTTCTTTGTCACTAATAAAAAGTGTTTGTCAGAGTGAAGTCAAATTGAGTATGCCATTCTTTTTTTAAACTATATATTAATGATTATGGAGGCTCACATATACGTTATATTAGGCTCACCTGCTCACATACTTGATTATTAGTGTGCATTGTGTTACCCTAAAATTTAAATTATACAACATATTATTACATTGCATCTTCCATAATCTTTCGTTTGTCAAACACATCCTCCATATTTTCCTCTATGTTTCTCCAATTATCCCAAGTGCAGCAGGGCTCAGGACTGTAACTAGCTTTAGTAGTGCATGTAGAGCACGAGACTATGTTGGTCTAAGTCTGGACTAACTCTGACCTCCGTGAGTCTGGACCTGGTCTAAGACTGGACTAACTCTGTCTCCTTCAAACACTGACCTCCATGAGTCTGGACCTGGTCTAAGTCTGGACTAACTCTTTCTCCTCCGTGAGTCTGGACCTGGTCTAAGACTGGACTAACTCTGACCTCCATGAGTCTGGACCTGGTCTAAGTCTGGACTAACTCTTTCTCCTCCGTGAGTCTGGACCTGGTCTAAGACTGGACTAACACTGACCTCCATGAGTCTGGACCTGGTCTAAAACTGGACTAACACTGACCTCTGTGAGTCTGGACCTGGTCTAAAACTGGACTAACACTGACCTCCGTGAGTCTGGACCTGGTCTAAGTCTGGACTAACTCTGTCTCCTCCATGAGTCTGGACCTGGTCTAAGTCTGGACTAACTCTGTCTCCTCCGTGAGTCTGGACCTGGTCTTAAACTGGACTAACTACATGATAAATATAGTGCCTTAAATAATACAAGTAATAATACTTAAATAATAAGTTAGTGTATGTCGAGAGAGAAAAAGAGAAAAGCCTTCATTCAGAAATATAAATAATAAAACATTTTCGTTCGTCCCACAGCGGTGCAGGATTTACACATTAGAGACCAGTTCTGTTGCCAGTGTGTTTTAAATGTGATGGTCATGTCCCAACTGCAAAAATAATAAATATTTTGGAGATTTTGTGCAGAAGGGAGGAACTGGAGTTAAGATAATGAAGCAGAAGGAAAAGCAGCGTGACACAGCAGTTTGTCTCCAAGGCTAAAGAAAGAAAATGCAAAATGTGCTCAGTCAGTATTCAGTGTTTTTTATCTTCCCGTTTTCCTTGAGCGGGAGCAGACTGCAGCCGCTCTGCCTTCACACTCTGTCCCTGTTTTAGAAAACATTACCTATTCCAGTCCCATCCACAAAAGAACACAGAATAGTTAAACATATTGTGCTGACTTCTCTGAATGTGTGTGATACTCGCTGCTTTCCACGGTCTGATCGTGGGCCCGTTTGCATCTGGAGCTGAAACTCTGTTCTCCCTGCAGCTGTTTGTTCAGTGTCACGTGTCCGAGTAACTGTAGTTTCAATATTGGAGCAATAATCACCGTCACCACAAAGGAGTCGACTCATTCGTCCATTATCTTCAGGTTAGCCTGGTTAATGTCACATATGAACACATGTCTGGGGAACCCTGCTGTGAAAAGGCTTAGCTGACAAACAAAACTTCAATTAGACAGTGTCACCTTCAATTGTTGCATCAGTAAACTGAACATCTATCCAGTCTAACATTCTTTCATCCATCCACTTCCTTTTGCTTAGTCCTGTTAGAGGTCACAGGTCACTGGAGCCTATCCCAACAGCTTTGGGCTTGGGGCGTGGTACACCGGGGACAATGGACACTTAGTCGCAGAGCTGACAAATCCTCAGCAGCGCCAGCCTGTCGCCCATGATAGAAGCAGTGGGGCGTCTGTTTGAGGCAGAAAAGTGGCAGAAAAGTTGCCCAAGTTAACCACAGGCATAAAAAAGTAAAGGGTGGGTTTTATAAAGAATTTCTGACTTGGATTCTCTCTGTTTTTAAGTCTTTTTGTGATTTTGGGGCCAATCACAATGTCCAGCTAAAATAACATGTAAACTGCTCCAGAATAAAGGCAATAACACTTGTTGACAGTTTTATCACTCTACTAAAGACTGAGGCAAAAACAAATGTGACACAGGAAACAAGATTTTTGTGATGTAAATGCATCCAAAAATGCTAATGCTAAACAGAGCCGATGTATTTACTGAAAACCTCCTGCTTCACTCTCTCAGAAGAACAGTAGAGTTCAGTGTTACTTTGTAAGCCTCGACAAATCACATTCAAGTGGAATACATTCAAGGGGCGGGGCTTTACACCTGTCAATCACCAAATGAGAACGATAAGTGCTTAAGTCACATTGTGCTTGGGCTGTTTTGTGGCAGTTTAGACATTGGTGCCATCAAAACTATAAAAACTATGTTCTAGAATCTAAAATTCTAAAAAATATAACAACATTTTTAAATTATCTAGTAAATGTTTAACAATCCATTGAAAAGCCTAAATGACTGAGGGGCTGAGCCCATTGTTACTAGATGTTAATCAGAGCTTGTCGGGTTAAAGGTGTACGTTACAGTGTTATGGCATATTGGTAAATCTATCTTGTAACATTCATACAATCCATTTTTGATTAGTTTTATTGCTTGTCTTTCTTACAGTTTAATTTGCCGTTGTGGCTGTAGGGCTGTGTGTCGTTCACTTTCTCTGCTGGAGCACCTCAGGCTGATTTCTAACACTGCCGAAGCACAGGGAGGCAGCAGACACACAGCTTTAGGCCCTGTCCATATTTCTGGAGCAGCTCATGTTCTCTCAGCTTTAGTCCACCGAGAGCTACTCTAAAGCACACTTCCTCTTCACAGTCTTTACAAGCTTCGTGTTCGCTCTCAGTTGTCTTACTATAAACTAACACTTTGACTCATTTATGAAAAGTTTGCAAATAGTTTATATTTATATAAATCTTTTGGAATAGCCTAGTTAGTTTACTGTAGCTCCTTCTAATGGAAGTTACAGAATTAACTCAACAAAAAAACAAAAAGACGAGTTACTCCCTGATCGCTCAATACGCACCTAAACCAACAATATTTAATCACACATTTAAATAGGTTTGAAGCAGTTAGAATATTATTAGTTCCATGTAAATGTGGCCACTGGAAATTGAAGAAAAGCTTAAATTGAAAAAAAACATTGTAGTTGTGTGACCTTAAATAGTTTTAAAATGTATTAAATTCCATAATGTAAAGTTCTTAAAAATGAACCGACAACATAAAAAACATTTTAATTTCATTTTAAAATAATGTAACGTTACGTCTTTGTCACACAGAACAAAAAAAAAAATCAATCAAATCAATCTTAAAAAGTCTTAAATCTAAATCTCAGAAACCTGCAGACCCTGTGTGTGGAGTTTTTATTTCTCATTTTGTCCAGAGTGAGGAGTGCTTCGGTGTTTAGCTCCACTCTTTGGTGCCTGGACTGCAGAGCTGGATCCAGAAGGCTGCGAGTAGTAAACAAGCCTCTAGTGTTTGAGCTTTCAACACTAAGAGGCAGTCTCACCTTCACTTATCCATATCTCTCAATCACACACTGTCTTTAATATTATTCCTAATTGGAAAAAAAAATCCGGCCTTTTCCACTTCTTCAAAAGCTGTAATATAGCCCTGTCTGACTCTGCAAGGTGTCTTCTTTTTAAATATACACCCACAGTCCAGCAGTAAGAACATTTAGGACCTCCTCCTCGACCCTCGCTGATCGGGAGGCGCTGGGGTGGAACTTTTGGAAACACAGCAGGATATGTATTTTCATTCCCACCTGTCAGAAAAAGGCAAGCAGCTGACCTCCTAGACTCAGCATTATTGAGCTCCAGGGGTCAGCAAAGTCAGTTTCATAATGTGTACATTTAAAGTCACCTTGCTGCCTTAAGTTATGCAAAAAAATAATAATACACACACCAACAAGTCAGGGATAGAGGTTTAATGTTTGAGTCTATTGGGTAAAAGTGAACAGAGGTTGGTCTAAAATGGCTGACAGCTGGGGACGTCTTCAGCAAAGCGGCCGCAGTAGGTGTCCTCGGTGTTGCAGGCGACGCACTTACAGCTGTGGGCCACGGGCAGGGTGACTCCGATGGGGCAGCCCTGGATGTACTTCATCTCATAGTGCCAGTCGCCGTTGCACACGTCCACCTCGTGCCAGCCGAAGTAACTGACGTACAACGAGGCCTGCCATCGGCGTTAAAAAGAGAGGCATCAGTCACAGTTAGAAGCTTAACACAATACAGTTTTCTCTTAATAATCCTTGTGTGCTTGAGATTTCTGTGATCAGTCTTGGTCCTGGTGCAAGATAAGATCAGGAATGTCTGCTTAAGGCCCATTCTATCTCAGAGACCTGTGCTCCGTTCTCAGAATTCAAGGTTACTACTGTAGTTGTTCCTAGGCTTTTCCAAACGTACAATGGAAGGTAGAGCCTTCAGTTATCGAGCTCAGGTTTTATGGAATCAGCTGCAGCTCCAGCTTGTATCCCTCGGGCCGTTAAGCAGAAGAATTAACACAGTTGTAAATAGAAGAAAGATTGGGTTGATGGTGTTGGGGATGTTGATGGTGTTGGTGGTGTTAATAATGATGTTGGTGGTGTTGACGGTGTTGATGATGTTGGTGGTGTTGATGGTGTTGGTTGTGTTGGTTGTGTTCAGGGTGTTGGAAGTGTTGGTGGTGTTTGGGTTGTTGGTGTTGATGGTGTTGTTGGTGGGGTTGGTGGAGTTGGTGGTGTTAATAATGGTGTTGGTGGTGTTGATGGTGTTGGTTTTGTTTGGGTTGTTGGTGTTGATGGTGTTGTTGATGATGTTGGTTGTGTTGGTGGAATTGATGATGTTGGTGGTATTAACAATGGTGTTAGTGGTGTTTGGGTTGTTGGTGGTGTTAGTGGAGTTGGTGGTGTTAATATTGGTGTTGGTGGAGTTGATGGTGTTGGAAGTGTTGTTGGTGTTTGGGTTGTTGGTGTTGGTGGTGTTGATTGTGTTGGTCGTGTTCAGGGTGTTGGTTGGTGTTTGGGTTGTTGGTGTTGGTGGTGTTAATAATAGTGTTGGTGGAGTTGGTGGAGTCTGTGCACAGAGGCAGCGGCGGTACCTGTTGGAAGCACTGTCCCGCGCAGACGGTGGTGTGGACGAGCTCGGTGATGCCGCAGCTCTCCACCGGGATGCTGATGTTCATCTGATGACAGCCGAAGCCGCACCGACCCCCCGCCCCCGCCAGCGCCATCACCGCTGCCATGACGACCAGCTGCATCCTCTGCCGGGTGCAACGCTGCTGCAATGGAGGACGAAGAAGAAGATTGTCTCGTGATAAACATTGGAAACAGAGGAGGTTGAGATACTCAGTGAAGTTCTTGTGCTAATGCTAATGCTAATTGAGTACAATAATATCCCGCTCTTTGTCTCCGTTTTGTGAAAAACCCAAGCCTTTGGACTAAATAAATGTAGCCCCAAGAGTCGGTTATAGAAGGAGGCGGGCCTTCAGACCTGTCAGTCACCAAATCAGGAAGATAATTGGTGCTGGGGTCATGTGACACTCAGCTTGTAAAGAACAAAGACCAATACATACTCCACAAGAACAAGAACAAAGTGAGTTGTGACGAAGACTTCAGTCATCCTGCATTAACCACGCCCACTTCAGACTTCTGACCAAGAACAAGCTGCAAGAACTCCCAAACCAGGACCGCCATCTTTAGAACAAACTTCTCTGCTCTTGCAGAGTACTGTATGTATTGACCTTTGGCCCTTTAGTCACCTTAAGACTCCAGACTTTTTGTAAAATGATCCCCTGGTGTATTTTGTGCTTTCAGAAAATAAACTGGAAAAATGTTTGACCTTTCATTCCTAAAACCGCCCAAGGCTTATTTTAGCCTTATAAAATGTGTAGTGTTTTATCAACACTAAACTAAAGCAGAAAAAAACAATCCGCCACTGAAGGATTTTTAACCAAAGATGTAAGTCATGCGGCTCTTTGCCCTTATTTAAAAAAAAAAAACATCTTAATTTGGAGCCAGTCCCTGACGTTGTCTCTGAGGCTCTGGCATTAAACACATTTCTGCTGACGACAGTTTGCTAATTCTTCTGTTGAAAATGTGTTGAGGTTGTTTAACGGACGGCAGGTCCCTGTGGTGCAGCGGTGGGCAAAAAGAATCCGGGCTGCCAAGCATCTAATCATTTATTGATAATTAAACACTGCATATATTTTTCCTTCCCCTTCAATATTCTGCAGTGATCAGTTGATTCCAAATCGACACGCTCCAAACGGTAACAACCGTTCCTAAAGCTACATCTGCTCACAGCGCGAGAGAGTTTGTACTGGTTTTAGGACAAACTGTTAAAAGACACTAAAACTGATATACAATGTTTATTGCACATATTGTTTTGTCTACAGCTCAAACTTTAAACTAAAGACAAAATAAAAGTGTTTTATTGAGCAGGAGTGAGTGCACTGTGTTGGCCCGGCCCTCCACAACAGTCCCATGTTCTAATGTGACCCTTGCTGTAGTGGCACGATTGAACCCTGGAAGAAAACCTGGACATACACATGTGCGATAAGTAATACGGCAACAGATTCTCTCTGTTATGAAGGTTTTTGAAGTCATATTGAGATAAAAACACACAAACAAACTGCACAATTCATAAAAAATTAAACACAGCCACAATAAATGGTAAAGTGGTTCGAATAAATCACTGTGATCTACACATTCTCGGTTCTGATCGGCTCAAATGCAGCTAACAGTCCCTAAAACCTGGTCCCTGCTGCTGTGGTTGTTTTCTCTGTTACCGTGGAAACACACATCAGCAGCTGTAATGTTTAGTCCGTCTGCTCGTCTCGGCCTCATCTGGAGTTTTTACAACAGGGTGAACAACAGGCACAAACACGTCCAGAACTGAAATCCTCCTCAGTGCAGTTTGGAAATAAAACAGACATGTTCTGTCATTTCCAGCAGCTTTAAACAGAACGTACCTGTAGAAGTGTAGCTCTCTGCGTCTCGCTGAAAGGTCTCGTCCGGATAAACCTTCAGCCGTTTGCAGCCTGCCCCTCACTTGGTCCAACTTAAATAAGGCTGCTCGTAATCCTTTTAATCTCTTTAGCCTTGGCTCGGTTCGTGTTTTCGGTCTGTTTAGACTTAGAGCAGATCTAGTGTCCTCAGCCAAGGCCTCCCTCCTACTCGTCCATCGGACACATCAGGACCAGGCTGGGGACATCTGTCGACAGAGGCTTACATCAGTCACCTTTCCATAAACAGGATTTTTTTTCACTGGCTTCAGGTGTCGAGGCAGAATCTGATTCTGAAGTCACGGATTTCCAGGAGACCATTCACACGCAGCCCACGTGAGGACATCAGGTCCCCTCACAACAACCACCCAGAGGAAAAACACCGTTTATAGAGTTAGTTTAACTCTAAACCTTATTTCAGACAATCATTTTTCATTTCCTGATTAGTCATCTTTACGAGGCACAACTTGTAAGGATCACGTTTTTTTTTTCCACAAAAGTCAAAGTCACACACAACGTCTGTGAAATGGGACACTCCAAAGCTTTTAATTTAAAACATTCCAAACCATTCCAAAAACATTTGTTGAAGTAAAAGATGTTATACTTTCTTTATGATGTAACAATAATAATAATGTATTGGCTCCTGTCCAAGGATTTTAATGTATTCTTGAAAAGAGACTTGAGGGGTGTTAAGGTGGTCGATGTTGTACAAGACCACGTAATGGGACTAAATATCATGTATACAAGCCTTTGCCGACTCAGGGAAGGCTTTACATGCTTTAAATGTGATGACATTAAGATATAAATGACGTGGACTAACGACTGATTCTTCAGGTACCTTTTGAAAACAAAGATAAAGACTTTTTTGTGTTCTCCAGATCATTCCAGATCCGTGGTCACTAAAGTTAGTAGGCCTCATTCCCGTTAGTGTTTTAGGTTTACACTCTCAGTGTTCTGGAGGTGCTCCGTGAAGACCCCGGCTCTGTGGAGGGTGGAGTTAGGTTTACACTCTCAGCGTTCTGGAGGTGCTCTGTGGAGGGTGGAGTTAGGTTTACACTCTCAGCGTTCTGGAGGTGCTCTGTGGAGGGTGGAGTTAGGTTTACACTCTCAGCGTTCTGGAGGTGCTCTGTGGAGGGTGGAGTTAGGTTTACACTCTCAGCGTTCTGGAGGCTCTGTGGAGGGTGGAGTTAGGTTTACACTCTCAGCGTTCTGGAGGCGCTCTGTGGAGGGTGGAGTTAGGTTTACACTCTCAGCGTTCTGGAGGCGCTCTGTGGAGGGTGGAGTTAGGTTTACACTCTCAGCGTTCTGGAGGCGCTCTGTGGAGGGTGGAGTTAGGTTTACACTCTCAGCGTTCTGGAGGCGCTCTGTGGAGGGTGGAGTTAGGTTTACACTCTCAGCGTTCTGGAGGCTCTGTGGAGGGTGGAGTTAGGTTTACACTCTCAGCGTTCTGGAGCGCTCTGTGGAGGGTGGAGTTAGGTTTACACTCTCAGCGTTCTGGAGGCGCTCTGTGGAGGGTGGAGTTAGGTTTACACTCTCAGCGTTCTGGAGGCGCTCTGTGGAGGGTGGAGTTAGGTTTACACTCTCAGTGTTCTGGAGGCGCTCCGTGAAGACCCCGGCTCTGTGGAGGGTGGAGTTAGGTTTACACTCTCAGTGTTCTGGAGGCGCTCCGTGAAGACCCCGGCTCTGTGGAGGGTGGAGTTAGGTTTACACTCTCAGTGTTCTGGAGGCGCTCCGTGAAGACCCCGGCTCTGTGGAGGGTGGAGTTAGGTTTACACTCTCAGTGTTCTGGAGGCGCTCCGTGAAGACCCCGGCTCTGTGGAGGGTGGAGTTAGGTTTACACTCTCAGTGTTCTGGAGGCGCTCCGTGAAGACCCCGGCTCTGTGGAGGGTGGAGTTAGGTTTACACTCTCAGTGTTCTGGAGGCGCTCCGTGAAGACCCCGGCTCTGTGGAGGGTGGAGTTAGGTTTACACTCTCAGTGTTCTGGAGGCGCTCCGTGAAGACCCCGGCTCTGTGGAGGGTGGAGTTAGGGCTGATATCCCACTGCCCCAATAATAGATGTCCTGCACCATGTGCATCCACCCGCAGAGCGTTCTCTACACTCTACACTTTGATTGACACTGAACATGACAGAGTTTCCTGATGATGAAGACTGTGCCGGCTGCTCCTCGACGTCGTATCCGAGGTCTGTCTGTGGTACTGTTGAGCAAACTTTGACTGTTACTGCTCAGAACTGCACTTTGGCTCATCCTCTGTTTTCCCACAATGCTCTGGGAGTGCTGTGCCTAACAAGGCCAGGGACACCTTTAGCCCAGTGTCAGCTCTGCTTTCTTTAAGCTCTCGGACTGTCCTCAATGAAAGGAGTCAGAGTTGATGAATGAGCGTTTCAGAGCTCAGCGCTTCATTAGTCATCCTCTGCAGAACAACAGGAGGCATCGACGTTCAACAGTGATGTATTAGCCATGAGTACTAAAGGTATTCCAGCCATAATTACACTATTTTTCTTGCTTTTGTTATATTTGGTATTTTATATTACATTTTACATAAATTTACCCAAAAAGTGGAACCCTTTGTGATGAAGGTCTGTTCTGTGTTAATGACGTCAACTCGGTTTATTTTGCTTTCCTTTTTTAATAAATGATTGCTCTCTTCTTCCTCTGATCTAGGGTCAGGTCGCAGATAAGTACAGACCTCCCTCTCCCCAGTCACTTCCTCCAGCTCCACCCTGCACAGGAAACTCCATCTGCCATCTCGTTCTTTCAGTCCTGACCCAGAGCTCATGACAGGGGAGAGTTTTGCACTCGATATTCTAAATAAATGCACATTTTTCAAAAGTTGCCAAAGGGTGAAAGGTCAGTCCAAATTGGGACTACATTCACATTCTGTGTTTTAGCTTTTGCAGAACTCTAAGGTTACACACAGTGTTTTATTAAATCTAAAATGCTGTTTACATTAGACACAGGAGTCAAAACTGAAAGACTTTGTTGTGTTGGATGCTAAACATTATTATTAAACTGAATTAACACATGTCTAACCTCCGACTGGACATGTTGGGACGGGACGTGCTTTAACAATAATGAAAAAGCAATAAAAGATTAAAGATGGGAGGGTTTTTCACGACGGAAGCAGCCTGTGGAGACCTTCCCTCGATCTTTGTGAAGACGTTAAAGTCAAAAGTAATGAGGTCATATTTTCCACATTCTACAAACGAACATGTTTAAAGGCCTGTCTTTAGTAGAACTGTATAAGGCTCTAGATTCTTCACAGTCGTGTGTAAACCTGATGAACAGATTTATAAACCTGAAGAAAGTGTCACATTTAGACAATAAAGTGTCATTTTTACAAGAGTTTTTACTCAAAGTGCTTTATTTTACAGGTGTTCTCGGATGTTCTGTCGCCTGAATCTATAAATGTGGAGTTTTTCCACCGGCTCCAAGTTTCGGAAATCGTGTCTCAACAGCCCTGACCTGCTCTTGTAAAGAATGCACGACGTCTAAATTATATCTCATGGTTAATGCTGAATATGTGAAAATATAAGCTTTTATGCACCATTGGATAAAGAATCTGATGAATAAATGGAAACAATTGCTTCAGAGACACTTGAGGACAAAGAGCTAACAGCTGTAGATTTTTCTCTAAACTTTAGGTCCAAATATAAAACTTGAGGAACAGTTTTGGAAGCCCTGGGATGTGAGGTCTGAACAGGTTGTGTTTTATTCCAGTTCTTTAAAACAAGAGGAGGCTGTGATTCGGGACATGGTCTGGGAATGATGGACGAGGGTGCTTTCAGGAGCGTCGTAACTCTGAACTCCAGAGAGTAAACGCTTCATATGAGGCCACGTTTAACAAAGCTGCAGGAATTCACGTCAAGGCTCGTTGGTTTTGATTCCTCTCTCCTCAGTGGCTTTAAACACGCTCACTTTTTAAAGCCTTGTCTGGGTTCCAGTAAACGACAGGAACACACTCCTTTTGTGTTCACTGTTATCTCAACAGTCCATAAACCCACTCCATTATTCTAGTTTTGAATCTTTTTAAATCTGTTTTTTTTCTTAATTAAAAGAAGAATAAAGTTGTGTATTATATGTTTAAGTCATTTGATTGATTTTTAAAGGTTTGACTGAAAGACTGCAGCTGTTGAGACTGAACACAAAAATCTGAAATATTACTGCAGCAGAAAATAAAACCCACTCATAACAACCTGCCAAATAATAAATCCACACTGGAACTCTGAGTGACATTCAAGAAACGGACAGAACTTTTAAAAAATCTTCATTTGGTTTCATAATGTGTTATTGTTATGTCTTATTAATTACAGTGTACCTTTTAACACTCTTCAGGCTCATTTCTTTATTTTAACACATCTGAGCTTTAACTGGATGTAGTTACTTTCTTTTTGTTTCCTGATGACTTTATCTGTTCCTCAGCATCGTCTCAGTGATAAACTCTCTTCTGCTGTGACAAGATTTATCATTATTCTTGTTAGTTTTAAGATGTATTTAAAGATTTGCGTGTGTCCCTGACTCATTACTGACCTCACGTCTCCCCCTGGTGCTCACTCAGGTGGTTGCTCCGTCGTGTGGAGGAGAGAAAAACCTCCTTAAATATTAAAAGACAATACAAGAGAGACATTTTCAAAAATTGAAGTCACAATTGAGGAACATTTTACACTGGAGGTCATGGTTTCCAGTGATAATAAATGCCCACAGTGTTTAAACTCGGTTTTCTCTTTTGATATTAATTATTAACAATGATCCAGATTTATTTATTTTTATTTCTCGAATACAAACAGGACTTTTGTGTCGATGACGTCTCTGTTTCTGCAGCAGACGTCTGTCTCTGGGCCCGGCCGAGGAAAGCCTCTTCAGGAGGAACTCAAACAAACCAAACCTTTTGAATGACGTGGTGTAAGAGCTTATTCATGGCTTTAACCCGAACAAACGTTACTTTTACTTAAATTTTGGAACTATGGTGTAAAGGTTTTCTAGAAGCCAGTACTTCACTGTAAATGACATGTTCTGGACTCAACACGGACTTGATCTTCCTCTGGACCTTCAGAACGCTGACTACATTCCTCTCGATATAATCTCACATCAGTCTGGCCTCGCTCTAAAACCCCGAGGCTTAACGGGCTCAAATCCTGCCGACAGCTTCCAAATTTGGTGTGAAAGCCTTTGCACAATCACCGCTCGGCCTGTCACCAACGGGTCTCATTTATGTTTCTGGATGAAAGGATTATAATCAATAAAGCTCAGTTTCTTTCCACCAGGTGCCGCGGTGCACTTCAGTTCAGGACAGGACGGTCTGTGAAGGGTTTGACTGTAACCAATAAGAGCCTTGTGTGGGTCTGAAGGAGAGTCTGTCAGAGGAGTTTGTTCACCAGAAGGTCCAAACGTTTTAAAGAGGGACACAGTTGAGGAGAGGAACATTTCCACAGGCCGACAGTCTCTACAAGTCCACGTTTTAGATGGATTTGAACAGGTTTTAGATGGATTTGAACAGGTTTCAGATGGATTTGAACAGGTTTCAGATGGATTTAAACAGGTTTTAGATGGATCTGAACAGGTTTTAGATGGATCTGAACAGGTTTTAGATGGATCTGAACAGGTTTTAGATGGATCTGAACAGGTTTTAGATGGATCTGAACAGGTTTTAGATGGATTTAAACAGGTTTTAGATGGATCTGAACAGGTTTTAGATGGATCTGAACAGGTTTTAGATGGATTTAAACAGGTTTTAGATGGATCTGAACAGGTTTTAGATGGATTTGAACAGGTTTTAGATGGATCTGAACAGGTTTTAGATGGATTTGAACAGGTTTTAGATGGATCTGAACAGGTTTTAGATGGATCTGAACAGGTTTTAGATGGATCTGAACAGGTTTTAGATGGATTTGAACAGGTTTTAGATGGATTTAAACAGGTTTTAGATGGATTTAAACAGGTTTTAGATGGATCTGAACAGGTTTTAGATGGATCTGAACAGGTTTTAGATGGATCTGAACAGGTTTTAGATGGATTTGAATGGCCTCTGTGTCGAGCCTGAGAAAGGACAGAGTTAAAAAGAGTCAAAGATCTGTCCCGAGCCCTTGACCCCCTGACCCCGGCTCCTCTCACTCAGATGAACTGTTCCTGCTGAAATGATTAGAAACTCTTCATTGTGATTCATTTGTAAATATGATGGACTGTCCTGGACACAGCTCTGTCCCTCTGTCCGTCCTGGGACTGGACCCTCCTTCTGTGGGCCGGCCTGAGGGTTTCCAGTTCAGCCTGAACCGTTGCTGTTGTGATACTGAGCTTTAGAAGTAAAACTGACTGAAAAAATGAATGATATGAATAAATATCTGACTGGGTCTGTGCAGCTAAAGACTTTATGTCTTTGGTGTTTTTACACACACACCTCTGAAACGGTCTTTGTTTTCTTTGGACTTGTATTTGTATTCATAGATATTTTTGTCTGTGGTCTATTGGAAGGATTAAGCTTTGACACTGTGACCTTGTTTCTTGGCGGAGCTCCATATATCTAAATGATCCCAAAGTAGTTTTTATTCTGCTCTTATTTCCATCCGACGTTAAACCGGTCGGGAACATGCTCCAAAACCTTTCTCAATCCCAAAAGACGTCTGTATGAAATAAAATATGTTGTTAAGAGCAGCTAAAGACAAGAGTTATGCATTTAATCCAGGTCCAGTGCAGCCAGGACAGGGTCAGAACCAGATGTCTTTTTGATTTTATTATCTTTAACAATATCCATGCAGTGCATTTGTCTGACCAATAACACGGTGCTTAATTTGTGAAAGAATATGAGGAATATATTCCAACATTCTTTACCTTTATTTCCTTTTCAATGCTGATAAAATACATGCCCTAAATCTTCTCTCTGTGCCCCCCACCTCCAGCTTTACAGAGTACCTGCATGTACAACTGCATATAATCCTGTTGTAGAAGATTTTTCCACCAAATCCGTCCGTGGCAGCTCGGGATCTTGTATTACCTGTTAACAGACCATCTGGTTCAAATCCCACGTGGACGTATGACTGTGGCTCTCGGCTCTCGTGCGCATTTCAGAGACTAATCGACAGTCCTCGTTAAGGTGGAAAGGACACAGTTCTAAAGGAGAGGAACTCGGGAGCCTGTGACTGCAGCACGGGCCGCAGTTCCCGGCTGCGTCCACTGGGGGAGGACCGCGCACCGCTCTGACGCGCTGCAGTAGCCTTCACTTTCTCTCCGCGCCTCTCCATCGCTCCACAGATGCACAATGGGAGGATACAGATCCAGGAGTAGCGCTAGCGTAGGTAGGGCTCCGGGTGGCAGACAGGCTGCTGTGTGACGCTTACTCTCCACCGCGGGGGCCGTCTACCTTTTTCCGCCTAAACTTTTCCCCGCCCAGGCGTCTTCTTTTTTTTTCCCTTTTTCCCGCACACCTGCCTTCTTCCTACATCCTCTTCTGCTTTAAAACACACACACAAACGACTGTGGCTGCAGCAGCACAGACGCAGGCTCGAGTGTGGCACTGTTGAATTGGGGAGGGAGACAAGACGTCGAGACGGAAAAAAATAAAGTGCCCCCCCTCCTCGCCTTTCCTTCCTTCCTCTGTCAAAGTGCGTCAGAACACGGATTTTAGTGGCTGCTCCCTGGATACGACGAAGAAAAAAGGAAAAAGGAAAAGGGGGATTTGGGCACAGCGTGTTTAGAGCTCCATCCTTAACCTACCTCCGCCTCCTCCAGCTGTTTGAGAAGGCTTTGGCTGCTTTCCACCTGTAAGTATGGAGTGCACGCCTGCATTCATCACCGTTATGTGTCACGCGTAATGTCTGTAACACTTGGACTGACTCTAGAGTGGCTGCTTTATGGATAACAATGCAATGTGAAGAATTAACAACACCAGGGCTGATTACTGACGGTTATGATCAAGTTTGAGCACGAATGCAGCCTATAGCCCATCTTAACCAATTCTGTCTCGCATCTTCACAGAATCCCCGTCCACTGCTGCAGCGGCAGAGAAACAGCTCAGCCCTGTCTGTTTCATGTTTAAAATGGCATCCAGGATTTACGCGTGTGGAATAAGCGTGGACACCCTATAACCACCTGATGGGCGCTGAGGAATCCGAGAGGACTTGTGTGGAGCGCGTGCACGTGTGAATAACTTGGAGCGGGGCCTAAGTGTTTGTCCGTTAAATGCCTCTGGTGTGGTGATGTCATCAGAGGCCCGAGTCCAGACCTGAGCAGACCTGGATGGACTCGGGTGAGGTGTGTTCTGACACCTGACTGCTACAGACTGGACCTGAGCTGGAGTAGCTTCTTCTCCACTGTTTTGGAGTATTTTTTTATTTTATTTTGGATGCCATTCTGCATGGATTTTAAAAACAACAGCCTCATATGGAATTATTTGGAAATCCAACATGAAACATGGCCCACCTTCTTTTTGTTCACACACATTATAGCAACTTGTCACCAGTCTAACTGAATATGCCACTGAATATATCTTTAACTTTGATAAATAATCAATCTTAAACATGGCAGACGAACTCTAAAACCAAATGTGTTATTATTGTAGTGATAAATCAGAATCAGTGCACATTTGGAGAGACGTGCTTTGACGTCTTTATGCCTTTATCCAATGGCTAGAGGTCTCTTTTACTGAGAGGCTTTTAATCTTCTCCCGTTTAAGTTTTGACCGTAGTTATCTGACCTAACATCCCTCTGTAAATCTCTTCATTTAACTTCAATTCATTTTTTAAAATGGCAAACCCAGTGGCTGTTTCTCTTTGACATTATTTTGCGCTCTATCACTTAGAATCGCTGTCACTTGGCGGGAACATGCCCAGAGTCGTTTTCTGCCTCTTCTCTGATCCTGCCGCCAGCGTGCTCGTTGCCTTGGTAACCAGGCGGTCACTCCAGCTGTAGCCGCGCGGACGGACTCAGAGCTAAAGCAGCCATGGAGTTCGCGATGGTGGGCGCGGATAGTCACCTGCCTTACGGCTACGCCCAGGCCCGCGCTCGTGAGAGGGAGCGCGAGCGGGAGCGTCACTCTCGTGCGGCAGCGGCTGCTCAAGCAGCAGCGTCTGAAGGCGGCACCTCAAGCGGTGGTGAAGGAGGCACCACTGCCGCTTCCGCCTCCTCTGCCGCGTCCTCCTCCGCGGGCGCTCATCACCTTAACAACCGTCAACATCGCGCCGCCTCCTCCTCTGCGCGCCCCTCCTCCTCGGAGCAGCACAGAGCGGGAAGGAAGCAACGCGGCAGTGGCAGCGGCGGCGGCGGGCGCTGGAGACTCGGCGGGGACCTGCGGCACTCGGAACTGGCGCTGCTCGGGTCCGAGGAGGACGTCATGATCCAAGAGGAGGAGGAGGAGGAGGAGGAAGAGGGGGAGGCAGCGGGGGAGGAGGAGGGGGAGGACGCCGAAGAAGAGGAGAGGGAGCCGGAGGAGGACAGAGGCAGGAGGAGAAGCAGGAGCTTTGTGTGCAACATGGAGGACGAGGACGACAGCGTGTCGGACCGGAGACCTCAGTCCGGCTACGAGAACGTGTTCGGCGAGTGCGGCTGCTGCTGCGAGCGAGTGGTCATCAACGTGTCCGGCCTCAAGTTCGAAACTCAGCTCAAAACTTTGACCCAGTTCCCGGACACTCTTTTGGGAGACCCAGATAAACGCATCCGCTACTTTGACCCACTGAGGAACGAGTACTTCTTTGACAGGAACCGGCCCAGTTTTGACGCTATTCTCTATTATTACCAGTCAGGAGGCCGGTTAAAAAGACCCGCCAACGTCCCCTTTGATATCTTCTCTGAGGAGGTGAAGTTTTACGAGCTGGGAGAGGAGGCTATACACAAGTTCAGAGAGGATGAGGGTTTTGTGAAGGAGGATGATAAGCCGCTGCCCGAGGACGAGTTCAAGCGGCAGGTCTGGCTTCTGTTCGAGTATCCGGAGAGCTCCAGTCCTGCCAGAGGCATAGCAGTGGTGTCCGTGTTAGTTATTGTCATCTCCATTGTCATCTTCTGCTTAGAGACGCTGCCGGAGTTCAGGGACGAGAAGGAATACCTCCAGCCGCGCGTCAACTCCACTCAGCCCGACCCCGGCTTCACCCCGTTCAACGACCCCTTCTTCATCGTGGAGACCGTGTGCATCATCTGGTTCTCTTTTGAAATCATAGTCCGCTTCTTCGCGTGTCCGAGCAAAACGGCGTTCTTCAAAAACATCATGAACACTATAGACATAGTGTCCATCTTGCCTTACTTTATTACGCTCGGCACGGATTTAGCGCAGCACCAAGGAAACGGACAGCAGGCCATGAGCTTCGCCATCCTCAGAATAATCCGGCTCGTGCGCGTGTTCAGGATTTTCAAACTTTCCCGTCACTCCAAGGGTCTCCAAATCCTGGGGCACACTTTACGCGCGAGCATGAGAGAACTGGCGCTGCTCATCTTCTTCCTGGTCATAGGAGTGATCTTATTCTCCAGCGCCGTGTACTTCGCCGAAGCGGACGAGCCCACGTCACAGTTCACGAGCATCCCCGACGCTTTTTGGTGGGCCGTGGTCACCATGACAACGGTGGGGTACGGTGACATGAAGCCCATCACAGTCGGGGGTAAGATAGTGGGCTCGCTGTGCGCCATAGCCGGAGTGTTAACCATCGCGTTACCGGTGCCCGTCATTGTCTCCAACTTTAACTACTTCTATCACCGCGAGACCGACAACGAGGACCAGTCCCCGGTGGTGGAGAGCATGCCCCCGGGCTGCCCTTACTTCCCGGATTTCCTGCGGAAGTTTAAAGGCTCCCCCTCGGGCTCGTCGTTAGGAGACAAAGCGGAGTACATGGAGATGGAGGAGGGCGTGACGGAGTCGCTGTGCGGCCTGGACAAAAGCCCCAGTAAAGGCAACGGCACGGACATCAGCAGGAAAAACAGTACCATCTCCAAATCCATTCAGACTGATGTGTGATTGACAAGGAAATAAAAAAACAAACTCTTATTTATGTTTTGTCTCGAAGAACAAAGCCCCGTGAAGACACTGCAGCAGGTGGTTTTACGCACGCGCCATGTGAACCAAGGAGAATTGGATTATTTCAAACAGACTTCTTGTTGTTTCAAATCCTAACGTAAAGCAGGCGGACTGACCCCCCCCCCCCCTCTTCCCCTTTAGTATATTCTCTAAAACACAGAAGCGGGTCACATTCTGACGTGTTTTACGCACGTGTCATCCTCAGAAAGACCAAACTATAGAGAACTGAAAAATCATAACCCCTTTCAAAAGTTCCTATTAGAGATTTGGATTCATTTAACAAAAGCTCTGTTTCAGATATTAATATTTGTAAATTATAAGTGGTTCAGAGTAATTTTTAGAATGACAATAATATAATAATATTCTAATATTCAGATGAAAAAAATCTGTTTTCTTTCCAATAAATGTTCACAAAATGTTTTAGGACAAAGCAGCAGAAACAGACACTTTTATTTGTGACTAGTGTAAAACTAAGAAGCTGAATTAACTGCAACTGTTGCTAAAAGATTATGAAAAACAAAACAAAAACATAATTAGTTTCTTAAAGAAGGCCCTAACAAACCAAAGCTCTTGAGTATTTTATGATCAAACATGAAACAAAATTATGCCCTTTTTTGAAAGCACTTTATTATGAAACATTAGTCTCCCATTTCCTCCAGCAGCTTTTTGAGCCGAAAGGAAAAAAAAAAACAGACTAGATTTGGTCAATTATTGGAAACTGACAATGAAAAAAAAAATAGAAAAATGTAGTTCCACAAAGAAGACCATAATAAATTGTATTAAATAATGAAACATGAAAGAAAATGATACTTTATTTGACATTTCCACAACAAGCCAAATAGAAAGCACTTTAGAGAAATCAGAACGGAACTAAACGGACTAGATTTGGTCCCTATGCGTCCTCTGAGTCTGACACGTGCTCCAGGAGACGCTGTTGCAGGAAGTCACTGACTGCACACGTTCTACGCGCACGTCACGAGCCCACGCTCCAACACAGATTAGTAGCTTTCAAATATTTTTTTTATTTTTTTAGAAATTCCCTCCTGTGGCTCATTTCAGTGACAACAGCTCCACGTTTAGTGGATATTTTCCTAAAGAGGCACATTTCAATTTAAACATCGGGCTTCCATCAAATCTGACTCAAAGCCCACGTTTGAGCCTGAGACGAGGACAGGTCTGCAGTCGCACTTTAGAGGTGCCATGTGTCAAGAAGAGCGGTGTGCCGTTATGCAATAAAGTCACATTTGTTTGCACTAAAATAGTTTTATTGGGGGTTTGGTAGGTTTATAGTTTAGTTTTTTTAGAGACAGAAACTGTAGGCAACACTTCAGTCAAGACTCTTCATAAAGAATCTTCCAGAAGTGTGATCAAAGCGCTTTTAATGAGCTGCCCAGAAGAACTGAATGGAGACCTTTTTTCCCATTTATTTTTATTTTTATTATCATTACAAATCTTAGTATCCACACAGATCCTTTAAGACACAGCAGCGTCCAGCAGTCATTAACACACGAGGGCTCCAATGATTTCTAATCTGTTTTTACTGCGGGCCACAGCCTGTTGACCCCACGAGAGCAAAGCACAGGAATAAATCAAACGTCTGGAGTATATCGGCTTGTCCTGCCAGGATTTGTATGGACTGACCCGGACCCCCCCTTTTTCCCACCCACACCCACACAGTGTCTCTGAAACCACCTCAAAGTGACAATATCCCTTTACACGGACGCAGATGGAAAGCTATTGCAAAAATGACTCTGTTGTGGAAACAAGCAGCTTCCTCTCCCGTCCGCTGGACCTCGTGCACAATTCTTTTTTTCTCCAGAGGACTATGATTATCTCCGAGCTCAGAGGAACCGCGGGATGTGGATGTCTTCCAAGGTAGGTCCCCTCTGCTCTCTCTTTCTCTGTCATGTCACTGACTCATGGCATTTTGTTCATACTCATTAATACAGAGCCACGTTTATTACACAGTATTTATAGAAGCCACTTCTGAGTCTGACATGCCTTGTCCATTAAAGCGTGACGCATTATGAGGCCTGCGTAATCGTGCATAAAATACTGTCGATGGACGCAGGCCAAAATGGCGCACAGAGCAGACATCATTTAGTGAACACTTTTCTTTGGCCATGTCTTTACAGCACTCGAGTGTTTCAACGTGAACTCTACACAAATACATCAACAGGATGAATTATTATGACCTTATTGTGATCTGAAGTGTGTGTGACAGCAGTATTTATTATTAAGAACAGACTATAACTCTTCAGAGGTTATGTGGAAAATATTGTTCTAGAGGTTTATTGTTGTTAAAACACTTTGAACAGATATTGATAGGCTGTTTTTAAAGTAGGGGTAGGCAGGTTTGTTGCTGCTTAGAAAATCTACCAAGAGTAGTCTCTGAAAATAAACACAATACTTTACACCAGGGGGGGCAAATATATGTCTCAGTGGCATGAGGGTACAGCCAAGCGGTTACTATTTTGTTGTTGAAATAACCTTTGGTAGGACCCTCATTACCCAACATTTCTTTGTCACAAAAGAGAAAAGTAGTCAAGTTGTAAAGTCTTCTAAAAAGATGGACCACTTGTTATTTATTCACTGAGGAGCATAAGAAACCTCTGTTTGGTTCAAACAAAGCCAGTTTCAGTCTGAGGTAATCTAATATTCAGCTCCACTCTGACACTCATCCTGAAAATACAGGAACAACAGAAGAGAGAAGATAAATGAACTGTAGCAGGTCTGTTTTTACCTGTGGCTGAGAGCTCAGTGATGCAGACGTGACAGATACATTATTACAGCAAAACAGCATTAGCATCAAGGCCATATTGTGAGGGTGACAATGACATAATGTAACTTAATTATTAGATAGTTATTTATGTACTATGTGTTATTATGTTATTTTACTGGTCCGGCCCACTTCAAACTGGGCTGTATCTGGTTATAAGTCAATTAAATCAACTTAAATAAAAATGCAGAATTTCCCTTCAACATGCTTTATATCCCAGACCTCACTAAAGTGCTCATTCGCGGGTCTCCTCAGATCACATTCCGTCCTGACTCATGGAGCTATTCATCCAGCTCTGCTCACACCTGCACCACCACGAGGCCTCTCCTGATGCCTCACACTTAGCACTTACGTAACGTGGCTTATGGCGAGAGGCACCATCCAAAAACATTTTTCACAGCAAAGCTCTTTTGTCAGGTGTACGTATCCAACGGGCCTGTAGCTACTGAGCCCCTCTGACTAAACCAGGGCCGGGCAGCACCACAGAAGAGAGCAGCTACCGTCACGTGTGGGCCGGCTCTCTGTAGTGCAGATTTAGACCATATGGCCGGCCCATGTGACAAAGAGTTATTTATGGTTATTTCTCAAAAGGTATTCCAGGCCTGTCAAAGGACATAAAGGAGAGGAGCAAAGAAACTGGGTGTAAAGTCCACAGTGTCACTCCGGCTTATGCTCTGTTGGAACTCGAGCGCGCTACAGAGGCCTGTGAGTCACATACAGTAGATCAACAGTGGCAAACTTGTTATTTTTAGTTTGACTCAAAATAAAAGTGTATATTGTATGCATTATATCTAGATATTAGTGCATTAGTTTTTTTTAATAATCCATGAAAGAGCACCATTTGTGATAAAACGATTTAGAATTGACCTTGAATGAGAGTTTGATCTTTTCCACTACATTGACATAACATCATCACTTTTAACTGTTTGTTTTTACAGTATTTACATTTTATTTTTTATATTTTTTTATGTATAGAACCAGGTAACAGTATCTACACAATGAAGCACAAAGAATCCTAATCAAAACAGTCAGCGACTAGTCTCCAAAATGACCGTAACTGAGACGTGAGGTATTCCATTAAATACACATGACCAATTTTTTGCAACTGACTTACTTCTGGAGGCTCTGACCAGTTAATCGTGGTTATTTTGTACAACCGATCTGAAGTGATCAGGATCTATCTTCTCTAAATTGTCCTGTATTTGAGGACAGTCCCCAAATATTACACGATGTACATGACTGAATATGGTTCAGTCATGTACATTGTGTAATATTTAAAGGGCTTTTGGGCAAAACTCAGCATTATAGCACTTTCACTCAGCAGTAAATTCTATCAGAGGTTAAAGGGAAAGGTCTGAGGCTGTGAATCCCTTTGAAGAGGTTCATTTAGTTTATTTGGCTTTGTAGAGCGCTGACATTTAAAGAGGAGATGGACATTAAAAGGTCACTGCAGGAGAAAAGATGAGATGTGATATACTAGTTTTTTTTTTAATGTTGAAATTTAACACTATTCAATGAACCTCAGGTGAATTAGTGAAAAAACCATCAGAGCGTCGCTGGACGAGAGAGAGCTGTTTTCTAAATTCTTAGTAAATGTATTGCTAAACAGTCCATTCATAACATCCGTGTTTTACCTGTAGCCATGTTGTATTTGATTACAGATGCTAAAATGTACTTTAAAGTATGAGGTACTGATGGTTCCCACATCATACACTAGATTCGCACAGACACACTTATCCGTCTGTGGGTCAGTGTCTTTGTGTTACCATCAGGACGAGGATGAACTAATCAGACAGACTCACCTGGCGCTAGCATAACTCTCAGATGAGTCTCGTTGGTGCTTTTGTTGGTTTCCATTGTGGTTGGCGCGCTGACATCTGGATCTGATTCCTGTAGACTCCATCACTCAGCTCTGCATAAGTCCGGCCAGAATCTGCTGACAGCCACGGGTCGGGTGCACAGACGACCTTGCTGACAAATGGCCCATTTAGTGCTTCAGAAAATGGCCCCGACCCGCAGCCAAGATATCCATCCATCTTCAGCACACATTTGGATGTGTTCAGGGTCGTGAGGAGCTGAGGCCCATCCCAGCATGCTCTGGGGCGCACTTTAAGAAAGTTGAGTCAACGTTTTCCCTAAATTTTTTTGATGGTCTTGGTCTCTGAAGATAAATAATTCTTTTGTGACATTAGCTTTTAGCTTAGATTAGTTTCTTTAGATCTTATAAAACACCTTGTGTTTTTGGTAAAATGATTTAGACAGGAATCTGTTGCTTTTGTATTTTAATCGTTAACCAAACTCACAGAAATCCATTTTGGCCCACCTTATTGTTGCTAATTCGGATCATTGTGGACTTGTGAGAACCTTCTTGCGAGAAGGTACTGGCAGATATTGGCCTGTTTCAGGTGTGACAGTGGCCTGTGGTGACAAGAGCAAGATTTAATTAACACACCAGAGCTCTAATTGGATAAAACTGCCTCCAGTCGCCTCCAAGTGTTTTTTTTGTGGTGGCCATTTTCTTTAATCTTTATCTTAAGAACAAGTGAGATAATTTTGTGTACGCCAACAGAACAAATAAGATCTACAGGAGTCTGACATCCTGGTCCACAGCATTTGTAAAACCTTTAAAATCATTAGAGTTTTTTTTTTTTTGCTTCCTGTTGTGAGTATTTTGGAAAGTGTGAAAGTTGTTCTGGTGTAAATTGTCAGACTGAGTAAAATAGAAAACAGTTTATTCGCGAGGGACGTGACGATGACAGATCTGAACAGCAGATGACAACAGTCAGTTTTTACCTGTAGCTGAGTTCTCACTAAAGCAGCAGTGATAGTTAGATATGTTACTGCAGCAAAATAGCATTAGCATCAAGGCCATATTGTGAGAGTGAGTTTGTGAAAACATACAGCAGTGATTGATGACATTATAATGAAATTGTACTTCTTTGAACTAAAACAAAGGGAAAAAAATTGGAGTCATTATTATTTATTTGTGTTATTATTTATAAAGTTTGACCCCTCTGTTCTGATAACAATGAGGCTAACAATAAAAAAGAGGACGTAGTCTAGTAGGTATGATAGATCTGATGGCTTAGACTTTAATGTCAGGTCTAGAAGGACTAAGTGGACACAGAGGGTTTGCCTTGTATCAATCATTTTCTTTTACGACATGGAGGCTGGTATGGGTTATAGAAGTGACAGACACCTGAATGTTGTTGAATTAAGATGAGGCCCTGAGAGCGTTAGTTGTTCCTGTGACACTCTCTGACAGAAAACAAAGCAACAATATAAGGAGTGGAATTTCCCGAGGCGTTACTGTCTCCCATTCATCGCCGTTTCCAACACATTCATCAGCCTGATAAGAGCTGTCAGTTCAGCACGCGGCCGACACTTAGCAGTTAGCCACAGATGTTGTCCTCCTCTGACATTTTCCTATAATTGCTGTCTCACGTTGAACAGAGCCGAGTCGACATACCTGCTCGTACAATCAACGTTTGAGAGCTTTAATGGTCTAACTAAATAAAACGTGTCTCCTCTGTGACAAACAACACTGAAGTGGGCACTTGGCATGGAACAGCTTGCACTTTCATTTCCGAGTTAACGTCACTGTGCATTTAACACAGAGTAATTGTCACCTCCATTTTTCCACAGAAACTGTTCACACACAGTCACTTAATGAAGCCCTGATGTAAGTCTACACCTGGAGTTTCCATGTCTGGAGTCTGGACCTGGTCTAAGCCTGGACTAACTCTGTTTCCTCCGTGAGTCTTGACCTGGTCTTAGACCGGACTAACTCTGTCTCCTCCGTGAGTCTGGACCTGGTCTTAGACCGGACTAACTCGGTCTCCTGTGGGTCTGGACCTGGTCTTAGACCGGACTAACTCGGTCTCCTGTGGGTCTCAGTGAACACTGGCAGTGACTGAGGTGAAGACTGGAGCTGAAGCCCCGTACTCTCTGCTTTAGTTCAGTGTCAGTGTCAAATAACTGTAACTCCCCGAGACAGAGTTGGCTCATTTCTCCGTTAGCTTCATGTTAGCCTGGTCCCTCCTCCGTTTCTCAGTAAAACCATCGACTCTTCATGACACGTATGAACAGAATATCGGGAGAGTTGTGTGAGAATGTGTGAAAAGTCTTTGCTTTGTGGGAGAAAGCAGGAGCAGAGAAAGAGAATGTGAGGCTCTATCCACAGAAGCATCAAACCCTCAACCTTCTTCCTGTGAGCGGGCTTTTCATGTCCATCATCATATGGAGTGCTCTAAGTTTGGTCAAAAAAATCCCGCCCCTCTTGACAATCTGGGCCAGAGCAGGATTAGAGGTTGGTAATATCAGCAGGAAGGTAAGCATTTCAAAGATTTGTCATATCTCAGTTGGGCTTTTACTCCCTCATTTTGCAGAGTGCTATCTAAAAGCCCACAGCTCTGCAACTTTTATGAACAAGCCTGAGATTTGATTAAATGGAGCAGCTGCTCAGCCATAAGAAGTTTTCTCCCCCTGTGTGTGAAGATGAGCTGGTGCACTGGGGACGGCACCACGCTGCTCGGTAAACTTCTGAGAGGTCGCACATGCTCAGTGGCACCGCTTCCCAACTGTCATCCCACACACTGTGAATATCTGTAGCTCCAGAACAATCACAAGCATCTGTTACAGAGCGAGAAGAAGTACGAGCAAATGTTGGTTCAAAGGGAAACTGTGCAAGGATTTCAGAAATTATGTCTGTTATTTACATAAATGTGTCAAGAGACTGGTCTTTCTAAAGGTTTTAGTCTTTGCTTGGTCTCAATATGGTCTCAGATTACAAGATGAAAACATTTTTTATGCAATTACTGTAAATGTCTTGTTCTAACTCCTTCACCAAACACTGACCTCCATGAGTCTGGCCGAGTCCACTCAAACAGGAACGTGCATTTCTGATTATTTGCTGTTGCCAGTTTTTTTTTCTCTGAGATGTAAGGAAATGACTCCGTTTGGTATTGGTTTTCAGTGGAATTCATTGTGGAGCAGCTCAGGTGTGTGTTACTAAACTATTGTCAGAGAGAGACAATAGTCCTGCTGGAGTGTCAGCTTCTGGACGACAGACAGCGGTTACGTGATAGTGTCTGACATCACTGACAGCGTTTACATGCACGTGAGTTTCACAGTTAAGAGTCTAATCCCGGTAATCTCAATATTTAGGATAAAACCTCAGAAAAACACTCCTAATAATGTCACTGTCACAAGACAAACAAAAGTATCCCTGCTTCACTGAATGAGACAAAAACTGTAGTGCTTAAAGCTGTTAAATGACAAAGTAACAAACACATGTCCTGATTTCCAGCGCAAAACACTTCAGCGTCTCTTTAGTGGAGCGATAGTAAAAAGTCTATGAGACCAAAGGAGACTCTCTTGTGACCTAGTGTTGGACCGACTGCAGAGGTTGTGTAAAATATCAGTTGGATAATAACTAGGCGTGAGACACAAATCCTGTGAGACGAGACGAGACACGAGTTAGGGGTCATGAGAACAAGACGGGATTGTTTCATTATTTCCAGTTAAACTGTGGTTGTTCTGTGTCTTTGCTCAGACCTGCTGTTCACGGCAGTGTACGCCATTATTCTCTTACAATCTTTACAGAATGTCCTTCATGTCTATGTCTTGTCTCCAGAGTCTTAACAAAGAGAGACAACACCAAGCCTTCATGAAAAACGTGTTTTATTGATTGATTGATTTATTGAGTGATTTATTTAACTTATTATTGAAGTTAAATAGAGAAATGATGTTAATAGGCCCAGGATCATCACAGACTCTTCTGCTATTTCTTATTTCCACTAGAAAACTCTTGCCACACATGATTTTAAAAGGGTGGACACATCTTTAGAGTCATTTGACCCTTTTTGTCGCTGTATGAAAAGCTGCTGCTCCATGTCTGTTTTCCGCACATGCTCAGTGACGTATACATGCCACAGTATCACGGTTCCCTTCGGACCTCTCCAGGAGTCTATCTGGACACACTGGCTTGTCCTGGTTTCTGAACTCAGGATATAATGTTAACAAAGAGTTAAAAAAAGAGTCACACAGTGTTGCTTTAACTCCAGTCACGTGATAACTCTACAAAGCCCATCGCCTCCAGAGTACAGTACGCTAATGTTCATGCATGAGGCCTAATAGAGTTATGTCAGTCGGTGACATCAATAATTCAAACACGCATCCGTCTATCTTTCCATCTATTAACTCTGATCTCGTTATTAAGTCCTGTTAGCGTCGCGATTAAGTCTCTACTGCTGTTCAAACGCTTCGTCTAAAAATAGCTGCCGGGGCCACTCATTATTAGATCATATAATTCCACTCTTCCTGAAAGGCAAGGGCTCGTGTAGGACGCTCCAAACCTGACCCGGGACACGAAGGGTCAGCACATTCTCACACAGAGGTACAACCGTCCTTAGGTGATCCTTTAGAGAACGTGAGAGTGGAGTGTTGTCTGTCAGTGGACTTTAAAGCCAAGAAGGTTATCACTTTTTGTAAATGAACTCGTGTTCTCAGTTTGTGTCAGCCCTTTTCTTTTGGGGCCCTCTCACAGAGCCTCTGGTCTGGCCCTGCTGCTCCACTCAAGGCTCTGCTGATTATCTAATTGTGGGAAACACAAATTGTAATTGTGATTAAAAATTGATTAATGACCTACCTGTGGCTAGTCTATTTTGTTGTCTGAGCTGCTGTGATGCTGGAAGCCAGAACACGTGGCACCAGACACTCAACTTACTGAAAATGCAGTTTTTCATGATGGGCTATTTGTCACTGACACAAGTCTGGCCCCTCGGTCCGTCCTGGGAATAGATCCTCCTTCTGTGGTTTTTCTTCTGACCTCTACAGCAGAGTTAAAGTCATTCAAAAACAGCAACATAAACTTTTATTTTAACAAACTCCTCCTGAAAAAAGAGCTGCTGGATCCAGTCAAATAGGATTTAGAATTTAGTTCACCCTGACACAATCTTGGGAAAATGTTTGTGGATATAGAAGGAATAGACTGTGATACAATAGTTCATATTGTGTTAATGTAATATTTATAAGCTGTAACTAAATGCTTATTAAATATAGACGATGGTGACATGTAGCAGTGGCACACATTTTTCTCTCAGATAAACCCTTCCCTTCTGTGAAGAACTCCATTAGAGGCCCAGACACACAAAAAACTAATGACAAGACGATGGCTGTTTAGGCTTAGTTGCCCAAACCTCTCCATTACAGTTATTAACCTGTACAGGGCCTGAGCAGCCCTAAATCATAGACTAACATCTCGCCAGCATTAGATTGTCCTGGACTTTTAAAATAAATAGATGGACCTTAACATTTATGTATAAAGATATTTATATTGTCCACATCAAGAGCCCATTTTATTGTTAAAGCTCCATTGTCTCATTTTTCTTCTCCACAAAACACATGAAACCAAACTGAAGTTTAGAGCGGCCCATAAACATTTAGCTCTGACTTCAGCGTCAGAACGACCTCCTCATTGAACATGAACATGAACATGTGTGTTTGAAGGCAGTATTTTTCACTGTTTTTTGTTGCTTTCCCTTTCTCTGATTATTATTTTTGCTTCTCTGTAAAAACACATATCCGGAGCTGAATATACACTTTCTCTGTTTTATCTGTAGCTATTACTTCCTTATTGACCGGTGTCAACCAATGGGAGGGCTCCTTTTTCCTAAATCAAGCTGTGAGTTTGCAAAGCTTCCGTCTTATCTTGTAAAATCCTTGATATTTAATCAGTTAGCTGTTAGCTGATTAAATGTTTCTATTTTTTACAATCATACTCCATTAAAAACACTGGAACAGTGCAGACACCGAAGTTCTTAGTTAGAGCTATTCCTTTTCCGCATTTCCAATAACAAACACTCCTACTTCCATCCCTTCCTACGCTCTTTGTTGTGCCGTTTTGTTGCAGTAGATAAATGGCTCCAGTGATCACATCTTACACACTTTGATAGCGTTGTCAGGAAGAAATGTACCAGTGTCATCAAACCGATATCACAGACTCACGAGCTGCTCTAGTACAAGATACAGCTCCCAACATGAGCTCTGTTTTCACTGAAAGCAGTTCTTTTTCTTTACAGTTTGGTTAATGCCGCTTTTCCGACAGTAAGGCAGACATCAGTGATGAACGCTGATAATATGGGGTTATGTAAGAGTCACATGTACAGTCAGTCGACCTCGAGTTTGACCCCTGTTTGGTCGGGGCTGTCTGGAAATGGAAACACAGACGAGATCAGCGGGAGTTGTGGTCTTTATTGATTAGTGTTATGTAAAGAGCAGTGGGGTCTACTGTCGAAGCAGGGCTTTGGTGTTTAAAGTAAAACAGAGGGGAGTGTGCTGGCAGTGGATCGAGTTTCATGAAGGAAAGGGTCAAGACCGAGTCAAGACCGAGTCAAGACCGAGTCAGGACCAGAACCTGTGACGATACAAGTAATAGATACAAGGGAACAGTTTTAACAATCTGGACAGTCCAAGTCTCCTTCAGTGAAGGAGACAGAGTTAGTCCAGTCTTAGGCCAGGTCCAGACTCACGTAGGTCAGTGTTAGTCCAGTCTTAGACCAGGTCCAGTCTTAGACCAGGTCCAGACTCATGGAGGTCAGAGTTAGTCCAGTCTTAGACCAGGTCCAGAATCACAGAGGTCAGAGTTAGTCCAGTCTTAGACCAGGTCCAGACTCACGGAGGTCAGAGTTAGTCCAGTCTTAGACCAGGTCCAGACTTACGGAGGTCAGAGTTAGTCCAGTCTTAGACCAGGTCCAGACTCACGTAGGTCAGTGTTAGTCCAGTCTTAGACCAGGTCCAGTCTTAGACCAGGTCCAGACTCATGGAGGTCAGAGTTAGTCCAGTCTTAGACCAGGTCCAGAATCACAGAGGTCAGAGTTAGTCCAGTCTTAGACCAGGTCCAGTCTTAGACCAGGTCCAGACTCATGGAGGTCAGAGTTAGTCCAGTCTTAGACCAGGTCCAGACTCATGGAGGTCAGTGTTTGAAGGAGACAGAGTTAGTCCAGTCTTAGACCAGGTCCAGACTCATGGAGGTCAGTGTTTGAAGGAGACAGAGTTAGTCCAGTCTTAGACCAGGTCCAGACTCATGGAGGTCAGTGTTTGAAGGAGACAGAGTTAGTCCGGTCTTAGAAATGTCTTCCAGAAATGGAAATGAAATCAGGATTTTAGGGCTTTTGTAGCGGATCTTTTCCACCTTGACTTTAATCCAGAACCAGAAAATCTGAAGTTTTCAAACATCAGTTGGACACCGTCTGTGAACAACTTGTAAAACCAAAGCAGAACTCTGAGGCTGTAACATTTTTGTTGAGATCAATCATTCGGTTGAGATGAAAATTAAGAATGCTCTCAAAGTCAATAAGTCAACACTCATTTATTTGTCATTTAAGAGTGACGTCATTGCTGATATATCTGTAAATCTTCAGACATTTTATTGTTTGGCCCCTTTTCCACAGCTCATCCTCACACCTCCCTCAGATGTCTGACCGTGTGAAAGACAGCTCCCTGGCACTGTAGCTGCTAGCGTCAAAGACAAACTGTGAAAAGTTATTTTTAAAGCACAACAACTATTATATGGAAGACCGACTGCTCTAATCATTTCTCTGCTCCTTCACTGGCTGTTCTCCAACTTTCACAAACTCTAACCTGTTCCAAATATGGTCACGTCTGGCCACATCAACACGACGTAGCATCAAAAAGCCTGCTCTGACTTTTAAAGACTGTGTAGTAGAGTTTTTTCAGGAGCAGTGTGTGGGAAAATGGCTGCCGTGTCCAGACCCTTAGACCCTCAGACCCCAGCTCCCACTCGCTCTGTGCTTTGGACTTGCTGGATGCTTTTATGTGGAGTGACTAATGCTGGCTTTAAAAGGCCGGAGGTGTATCACGGTGTGCATGTACATTCATGTGTGTGCCCTCTGTGACCAATCAGACCCGCTTCACGCTCGGCCCACACACACTTCATCCTGACCCATGCAAATGTTCTGTAACTGTAACTGTGCAGAGGAGTCTCTGAGGAGAAGCTTCATGAGATGGAGGAGTGTTCACAGAGGAACACTAAGGACTGACAACAGGGCCAATGGAATCCCCAATTTATAAAACATTTGTTAGTGAGTGCTGAGAGAATTTGTGTTCATACATTTCAGGAGAAAGTGCGTTGTTTTAGTGAGCGTCGGGAGCTGGACGGGCCAGTGACGGGGTTCTTTCATTTAGTCTCTCTCTGGACGTTGATGACTCAATAAGGCACAGTGATTTGGGATTACTCGTGCATTTTTTGATCCATTTGATTTTGAAGATCTGGTTTAATAAGTCCAGAAGGTCAAGTCCGCCCTCGTTCTTGGGGCTAGTGAGGACTGATGTTTTGGTATGAGGATGTCTAGTTTGACGTACAAAGTCAATACATTTTATTCCAGCTAATATTTTTCTTGTTGGGATTTAAAAATTTTGTTCAGATGTGACTTTAATGTTTCTAGGTTTCCTCCATCAATCAGCTTTATTAGCCTGGAATCTAAAAACATAACTTTTCACTGCACATTATCTATCTTAAAAATATCAAAATATACAGTATATATATAAAACAATGGATAGATAGGAATATTTTTACAGGATCTAGTCAATGAAAAGGATCAGAAGTATTATGATATCTATACCAAAGGTAATGCTGGTAATGAAAGGACACACAAAAAACCATAACAATATAATTCACAGACTCAACGATGACATAAATTTAAAAAAATGACAAATGTACGAACAAACACATCTGAGATGACCTTCTATGGCTTCAGCTCTGTGCACTCTGCTTACAGCACCAGTATCATCAGCTCGTCTTCCTCACGCCCAGAGATCGTCTGGAGGGTCTGGGGGAGACGGGCGGCAGGGTTCTGGATGGGCAGTGGTGCGCGACCTTCCGAAGATGGTAGAAGGCAGTTTCTGCTCGAACAATGAAAGCAGTTACATGTTTGACTTTATAAACTACTAAAAGCCACCTGACATCATACATTTCCAACACTGGAATGAGGAATGACTCTGAGGCGTACATGGAAGAGTAAACACTCGATGTTTTGACTGAGAAAAGCCAGAGGAAGTATTTTGTGAAATGCGTGCGGTTCCGTCGTGTTTGTTTTGTCTCACGGAGCTGATTGCACATAATGATATGGCCCTGTGCCAGGACAGATCTGCACCGACTCTTGGCCCGCGTTCTGTTTACTTCTCCTGTTTGCGGCTGACGTTACAAACTCTTTGACGTCTTATTAATAAACGCATGTGGAAATAAGTCTCCCAGTGGGCAGCTCTCACAGTTTTGGCTTCTGTCAGAGCTCGGGTGAAAAACGTCTGTATGTTGGAGGAAGTTTGCTGTTTCATTTTCCTTGGGCCGGTTCCACTCAGCTATTTTGGAGAGCTCTCACTGACGTCTGTTGGACTTTCACAGAAACCACAGGGTCCTCTTTTTCAGGAGTTTAACTTCTCAGGCCTTGAACAGTAAATCCTTTCTTGTGCGGGCCAGCTCTGGGTTTATGCGCTGGTGGTTCTGCCGGATGGTTAGATGGACTCTGGAGTTGGCAGAAGGAAGTAGCTGCTGCAGTGGATGGAAAATTCCATTGAATTTTCTCTATTAACAAATGGCTGATTTGTTGATTTCTCTGCAGCACAGTGTCTCTTTGTGTGGGACATAAATCTTGTGGTACATTTTCTGCTGCAGAAGTAAAAAACTCCTCCAGAAATGACATTTATGGTAATTCTGCTTCATTTAATCTGGACATAGTGCGAGTGCCTTTGTGTGACGCTCATATATGTCAGAGACAAATACATACAGTTCTAATGTGTTTCCACCAAAAGAGTCTGAAGTTGTCCCCAAAGTGTACTGCACCAGTTTGAGGGACGCCTCGGCCTGGGGTTCTAAGTGGGTCTGGTTTTGTGGAACACTTTGGGAGGAGCACAGTTAAACCCTGCTGTCTGCTGATTGGACGAGACATAATCCTTACTCGAGAGAAAATAAGAAGTGAAAGTAAAAATATTAAACAGAAATGTTATTGGGATTAAAGTCATATTTAAACAGAAAACTTGATGAATGTTGTTATTTTCCTGACAACAAAGTCTCCTCAGCTGTTTGTGTTTTAAACAGAGTCCGTGTGGTACGGCTCTGGCTTTAGTCCCTAAATGAATGAACCTACTCTGAATGTAACGTTCAGAAAGATGGGAATAAACAGAAACAGTTGAATGTTTCCTGCAGACTCTCACTGCTACAACTGCATTTATGTTTAGAGGACTTTTTATTTTATTTTTAGAAGACAAAAAAGTAATCTGATAAATTGAAAAATCTATATTTCACAGCCCTAACATGAACCCATATAAAGACATGATTTAATATTTATGTTTAAATGTCACTGTTCTATCCACTCTTTCTCTTTAGCTGTTGTTATAAAGTCAGAAAACACAACTAAAATGTTGCTTTAGATTTGATGTAAACACATCAGCGTCAGCAGCAGGACCTCGTTGTGATGGACCTTAACAACAGTTCAAACCTGGAGAATAGAAACTGGAGCTGGAGCTGTTAGAGCTGGAGCTGTTAGAGCTGGAGCTGGAGCTGTTAGAGCTGGAGCTGTTAGAGCTGGAGCTGGAGCTGTTAGAGCTGGAGCTGTTAGAGCTGGAGCTGGAGCTGTTAGAGCTGGAGCTGTTAGAGCTGGAGCTGTTAGAGCTGGAGCTGTTAGAGCTGGAGCTGTTAGAGCTGGAGCTGTTAGAGCTGGAGCTGGCCGTGGGGAAAGACGTGTTATTAGAGATGTGAGGGTTTGCCTCTGTGGTTTCCTGTGAGCTAATTGGATCCTTCCCATGTGTCCCAGCTGAAAAAACTGCATGTTTGTGGTTAAAAATAGGTGTAGCACTTCCTGCTGTGCCAGTGACGGCTGCATTTCTTCTTCTCTCTCTTGTACAAGCCTCTGACTCAACAGAGCAGTGGAGGAAAGACAAAAATCTGTTTATTTAATGATCATGTGTTACAAATATGTGGCGGCCGACCAAGACTTCTGGGATCAAGATCTGGTCAAGACAAGTGCAGTGTTAATAAAAACACTAGAAGAGATCTCTAAGAACAGTTATAAAATCCAGTCCAAGTCCAGTTTCAGACCAAAACCAAACTAATGCAGGTTAGTGTTTACTCTTGTATAAACCTTTAACATCGTTTGTTATAGACTTTACCTGGAATAATAATCAGTGTGTTAATGATTTACTGTTTCAACGATTAGGATCTTCCAGAGGTCAGTGTTGCCTTTATTGACTTTGACACCTGTAAAAAGGGTACATAATATAGTGCTTTTCCACCTGCAAAGGCTCTCAAAGCATTTTAAATCAAACATTTACCCATTCACACACGGACGACCCTCTCTGCCCACTCCAGCACAAACGGGAGGCAAACTAATCATCATTTATTTATTTATTGTCAAAAAGTTTAACAACTAAATTTTATTCAGAGCTTTCAATCACAGCAGAGCAAATGATGCAGAAGTGGTGCAACTATATTAAATATTAAATGATTCAGTCCAGGCCCAAATGTAACAAACAGTATCAGTGGTAAAGCAGTATATAGCGTACATATAGAGTACTGACAGCTGTTGTAATAGTGGGGTATAGTGAGTGTCAGATGGGGCAGGGGGGTGGGGGGGTGGGGGGGCAGGTGGAAAAGGTGATCACACATGATGTAGTGCGCTCTGGTGTAGATTAACTGATCTCTGTTACCTGACGCAGTAGCTGCTGAGGTGTCTGTGTTGCTAACGGCAACCTCAACATTCAACAGCGTTTTTTTGGTCGGTCCTAATGTCCGAGAAGAGACCAGTGTCAAGTCCAGGAATGGTCTCGGTTATTATTTACATCACTTCTATAAGGTAGGCTGAATTTAATATAAAGCCTGTAGGTCATAAGTATCTTTATCCACAGATCATTTCAGTGGCTTTATGTTTTAATTTGCTGATTCTGTCATCATCACATGTCAAAGGAAGTCTGTTAAGTCTGGAAATATAAATGAATGTCTTCTTAATGTTTGTTTTTTGTCATAAACCCACAGCTCTACATCTATTTGCATTGCTTTACATCATGAACAGCATCTAAAATATCTCTGATTTATCCATACAAATAAGTTCAGCTGCTTGTCTCAGAGCTAGATAAATACAAATGCTGTGATTTTCATTAACTATCTGCAGAAAGTCAGAAAGAAAACCTGGAAGCTCATTTCCGCAGCGTCTCATTGGCACAGGCTCGAGATAAAAAGCTCAGAACCAGGAAAGCCCCTGTTTCTGTTTGTGTCGTGTGACTTCTCTGAGCGACAGTTTCGTGTGTCTGGCTCTCGATCAGTTCCTCGGTGTTGCTCCAGCGTCGTGTTGCCGTTAACATGCATTATGAGGACTCGGCCTCCTTCGGGACGGGGCGGGGGGCACTATAACGCATAAGAAAACCTGTGTTTGGGGTAAATGTAATCGTCGTCTTGGCAACCGGGCTGGAATCTCAGATAGGGGCTATTTGTCTGTGGAAACACCGGCCTCGGGAGTGTTTATTTGTGTTGCGTTTGAGTTTATTGGGAGAAAAAAAGCTGGTTGAGGACGTTATGAAATCAGTGCTTTTTCCATGGCTAAGTTTGGAAAAGGTCTGCTTCGTCCAAACAGAGCAATGACAAATAGGGTGAGTCAAAAATAGACCGAGGCTTTTTGGCTGGGTTTTTGGCTCATGGATGTATTGTTTTAGAAATCAGGACAGTTTATTGTAATGAGCCTTGGACACATCATGATATTTACTGTGCACTTCAGTTATAGCAAAAGTAAATATTAGTTTTAAGATTTAAGATGTTTCTCTTGTGAGCTGTACACAGTATAATTTAAAAAAATCCTCAATCAGCTGTAAGTGACCATATTCAAACCATATTCACTGAACGGGGCTTTGAGTCAGAGAACTTCCTTGTTGTCCCTCTGAACGGAGACTGATGTGGGACAGTGGAGTAATATACTTGCATTAGATATTTCAACATTAATGCACTTACGACACTTAAAATGTCAATGTATTAAAACTCATAATGTGCAGTCAATGGGCCCGGGCTTGAGCTGGTCCCGTCTCAGAGGGCTGGACACTCGAGGGTGTTCTTTATGTCCAGGACACTCTGAAGTCTGGAGTGAGTTTTTGTTACGGCAGAAAACGCCGGTCACTTGATGAAGATAAGATGTTAGGATTGGAAGAAGGGGTATTTCTTGACTTTAATCCAGAAGGTTGTGAGATTTTAATTGCCTCTGTCCTGAACGTTTGTGTTGGTTTTTCTCTTTTTGCTGATGCTTCGGAGCCTGGTTGGAGCCGCTCACACAGAGGCTTGGGGCCCGTGTTTCGCTGTTGCTGCGATGGACTCTTAATTAAAGAAGGACTTGTGTTTTCTTATTTAAGCTTAGTTTATGTTTTTGTTGGCCTCTTATCTTTTGCCTCTCATCATTGGGCCTTATCTTGGTTCATTGTTGTGAGTGGGTCATGTCTCAGGTATTTTCAAAATAAAACACTTGGAATAATGTGATGATCCACACAGGACCGGGGCTGGAGTCAGAACTTTATTAATGTTAGTTTTCACAATCTGTCATGTATTTATATCTTAAGGACAACTCTTAAAGTATAATACAATCTAAACAATCTTCATACAAACTTATAAATACAATAATAATAATGACAGAAAACAAAACCAAAGACCTCTAGACTCTGGTTCTTACCCTGGACTTGACACTAACAAGCACTATGATCAGGCACCATCATTATTAGAGTAACATTTTCTGAGTTGAAAGACACGTTAAAGTCGGATCAGTGACTCCTAACTCATCTGGGGACCACATGAACGCTGTGAGTGTAATAAGAACACAAAAAGAGCTGTTTTATTAATCTGAGAGAACATAACCTTCCTATGTTCCAGGACTCTTTCAGTGCAGACAGCCTCTCAGTCTGGAACATGCAGGAGCAGAAGAAAGTACCGGAGTACAAGCTGCTGGTATCAGTGGCAGTGGAGCGTTGTGTTTGTCGTGTAAGAGGCTCTCTCAGCAGCTGGGGAGCATGGCTTCATCCAAAGAGCGAGCTGAATTATGCAGTATACTGTGAATGTTACACCACGACTTTTTTTAAAAATGCAGTGCTCGTTCTGTCTCTGCAGCTCCGCTCCACGTCCACAGACTTTCTCTCAAAGCGCTCTGACGTGTCTGCTGCTCTTTATCCTCTTTAGGAGCTGCAGGAGACTAGAGGTTATACCGGCTGCTTTGGGTACAGCCTAAACAACCAGCAGTTATTCGCAGGGTTAACACTTCAGCCTCGTTTCCACCGGGACGGTACGGTGTGGGTCGGGTTGGTCCTGCTGCGTTTCCACCAAAAATGGAGTCTGAAGTGTCCACAAAAAGTGCCACTCTGGGGTTCCTTCTGTGGGCCACTTTGGAAAGATAAAAATATTTTAAATAAATTACGCCTTGTTTTTGGGATAAATGTTATTTTTAGATGTGACGATGGACAGACTGTACTCAGGTCTAAACTTAAACCTGCAGGTGATCTCATTGATAAATAATAAACTGATGTTTAACTCTTATCAATGTGTGTATCCAATAAGAGAGCGTCTTCAGACACAGCAGAGGAGACTCAGGTAAAGTCTGATTTAGAGAATAAAACCCACAGAGACCAGGTTAGGTTCAGTTTTCTCAGAAACTGACTCAGCGTTTAGATGAATCTGAAAACCCAGGTTTAACTGTCTCTGAGATTGGACTAAAGCTGCTTCTGAAACAAGGCCTTTGTCACATGATCGCATCATGTGACCAAGTCTACTCTCGTCACTGTAATAATAAACATACCTTTGTTATTTCAGAAGCCGTGTTCGTCCAGTCAGCAGTTTTCACAGATGTTCTGTACATTGTGACCCACAGAGCGGCTTTTAAAAGAATAATGCAACACACATTTATAATATATGATGTAAACATGTTGCATCTGAATCCAAATTTTATAATTATGCTTTTGTGCATTTACCAGTTCTAAGCCGACTGTTGCTGAAGAACGGTATTTACTGTTTACAGCCTTTTCCAGCTGTGGTTCAGCATCTGTTTGTCAGGTTTAAGAGCTCTTTTATTACAGTCGCCTGCGTTGCCAAGAAGTAATTGTGTGGCAGCTGTTTTCATTTGAGGCGGCCTTCACAGAAAGTGTCAACATTTCCACAATTACATCTTTGAGAAGCCACTGATTTTGGTGTTTATATGAACTATTTTAATCAAAATCCAATCCAATCAAACATTGTTCTTTGTTTTCATAAAAAATGGGGTGTTTAAAAAAGAAAATCCATCTTTTTTAGATTATATTCCAACGGTATTATTTTATTTTTGACATTTGAATAAAATAATTCTCACACCACGCCACATTTTGTGTCTGTTTAAAATGTACCTAATGCATTTCATTGGCTCATGACTCCATCTAGTGGTAGATAGAGTTATAACGGGTTACCCAGGAACGTCTTACGTGTGACCTTCTGTAACTTCACAGTTTATTGGAAGGTTTACATTGCATTCATTGTCACATTTAACCAATCAAGCCACAAAGGGCCACGAGTCTTTTTTCCAAACTTACTCATACTTTTTTGTTTTCTCTTCCACCTTCCGTCAGTTGTTTTTGTGTGAAAATCTTTTTATTTTGTGAGTTTTTATTTTGGAATGCCTGTGTGAGATTCCAGGGCACATTTACTTTACCTTTTGTACAACTGTGTAAGCTGTTGTTGGTATGTGGAGTGTCGGCTGTGATTGGCTGCTGCAGCTTATGGTCTCGTTTTGTCTGTTTGTCACACTGTTTAAAAGCTTGTGCCATCCTAAAATAAAATTAAAAGAACAGTTCGAACCAAGAATCAACATTTTGCCTCATTTCTCTCTGATCAGAGATTTGGGTTTGTCCCAACACATCGTTACATCCGGGCTTTTCTGCTGTTACTGCTTAGTAGAACAATAGTTTCATAAAACATGTATCAATCCACCCCAGAGTTGTTTTATTTAACCTTTACCTATCCGGGATAGTCTCACTGAGATTACAAAGCTCTTTTGCAAGAGAGTCCTTGCCCCATGTTTGTTTGGGGGGGGGGGGACTATTGTACATGTCTTTAGTGGTGGGGGAAACCGGAGTTACAGAGCAGTCTGTTGAACCAGGCTGTAGACCTGATTTTACTGATTTTACACTTGTTAAGTCACCATTGCATTTCTCCTTATATTTCTGCTTTTGGAGCCTGCCCCCTGGTGGACGGTGGTATATTGCTGTGTGGTGGTGCCCTTAGTCGAGGCACTTTTAAGGGGTTCCACGAGAGAGGCTTGATACCTAGTTTCTTCCAAACTCTGCTCTGTTGTTGACTATTGCTGATTGGAGCCTCTCATCCATCCGAATGATTTAAATAAAATGCACATCACTGGCATTGACTCAAGACTGTTTACAGACAGTTTTTCAGAGTAAAACATCTAAATAAGAGTTTGAACTTCTTTGGGGGTGGCATGTGTGTTTAATCAGGTGAGACCCACGTGTGTTCGTGGGTTTCCTGTAGAGTCGATCTCTGCCATCGATCTGTCCATTGATTATCAGTGTTACATGTCGGCTACATTAGCCATTAGCTCTATCTCTGCAAACTGATCAATCACTCCCTCCCTGGGTCTGTATCCGACTGCACGCAGCTGAACTGAAAAATGAACCGAACGCTTCAGGAAGTGGAGCTCAGGCGCTTGATGCTGAAGATGAACACTCGGCCGATTGACAGAACAGACTGTGACAGAATCAGTGACTCAGTGATACCCACCTAATGCTGCAGTTTGGTGGTTGTAGGTGAGAATGCAGATGAGCTTTGAGGCTGGTTTTGATGCAGATGGGGCAGGATTCAGATGACTTAGAGATAAATTGGTGGGAGTTCATTATGGGCCTGACAGTGGACTATCTGCTTACACAGTGAGGATGGTTTACAGCTCCACAGACGCAGGATAAGATCAGATCAGCAGAGTTAGTGCCAGCTCTCTGCTCATTTGTGAATTAACATGTCCAGATCAGTCTCATTAAGATGCTGTTCGTTGAAAGTTGCTGTGTCTTGCTCTAATACATACTCCATCCACGAAACTGTCAGAAAAGCCCCCTTCAGAGCTTGTTTTTCACTCCACCTTCGAGTTCTGTGGTGTATTTACTCCTCCTGGTTAGATCAGTTCTCACTCTGATCCTCTTCAGCGGATCGCTACATGCAACAAATATGTCATTTATAATAAAAGTACTAAGCACCATGTTGCATGAATTATCTGGAATTAAACAGAAAATCTATGATATTTTATTATATTTTAGAAAAATGTGTTGATGGCACTTAATATTCCAGGTTTATTTATTAGCACCCACATTTAACACCTTTTCAGTTTTATCTTTATTTAAAGCTCCACTCCCGGATTTTGTTCTCCTAGTGCAGAAAATGGTTCAAATTACAAATAGAGTAAACGCAATCATTTGTGAAATAAAAAAACATGCTTTATGATTCATCCATTCCACGTTTAATGCTGATAAATGCCTAAAATCAATCTGATAAACGATGCACTAATTGTTAGAGCGTCGCTGTCCAACTACTTTCAAAAAGACAGATTTTTGTTCTGCATCATTCGACAGCGCTCTAATGTGCCTCTGGTTTATTTCGGCACAAACAGAACTTATTCATTCTTCCGAGTTCACAACGAGGTTTAATGATGCTCCGGGACGTGTGCCAGAAGCGGGCCCAGTAATCACGACTACCTTTATATCATCGCAATTAACCTCAGCTGTCATCTCAGGTGGCGTTTGGCTGCGTCCGGTCATCCTCATCAGCTGCTCCCGCCTCTTTTACCGCGTCACCCTGGGTAATGAAGTTCAAACGCCTGCGACCCGCAGAAAACACAGTTCTGTCTGGAGCACTTTGGTCAGAAATCTTCTTTGGTTTAGATGTTTGTCAGAGAGACGGGAGTCTGGGACAACCCTGCTTCTCTTTGTGCACCTGAGGGTAGCCTACAGAGGTCGTAACAGAGGAAGAGTCAAAGACAGCTAATGTGGGATTGATCATTGAGGGCATTTGGAAGTGAGGCTGAAGTCAAGCACCTAGAGAGTTGTTTGTGAAAGTGTTTCATGAAAATAGACTTAAAAGAGACACTGTGCTCAGTTTCATACAGTTCTTGCTCTCAACACACTTTATCCAATATACAATACAATCCAGCTGTGTTTGTTGATGTGTCTGAGGCCCCCTTCAGACCGGGCATTAAAGTGAGAGCACAGTGAGTGCATCTGATGTGGTCAGGTGTCCTGACATCAGACACATTCGGAGGTGTCCTGAGGGGCGAGGGTCTGGATGGACTCAAAACTCGATGAAGGAGGGAACAGGTCAAGACTCACTTCAGCTTTGTTTCCACTGGAGCGGGGACAAAAGGCTCTAAAATGTCCCCAAAAGACCTCTCACGTCTTTAATAACAGCTGGAAAACTACTGCACTTTTCAGATAATAAGCACAAAACTGTTCATATTGTCACTGATTTATTTTGGGGTATTAGTGTGATTTCCATTCCTGGTTCTGTTCTTTGGCTTTTGAATTGTTTTGTCATTGACCTTTGAACTCTGTGCTACTTTGGGGACACTTTAGCTCCTGGTCCAGAGTATGCTGCAAAATATGCTTTGTTCTTCTGATAAATGATTATGTTCCAAGAGAAAACATGCTAACTGTTTATTAGGAACAGCTGTTTTCAGAATCATTTTACCGTTTCATAAAGCTGTGCCTCAAAAAGTGACACGAGTACTATACACTAACATATAACACTACTACAAAACCAGCTTCAGTCCCAGGTGTTCTTCCAGTGCATATACAGATACTTTAACCCACTTTTTCAGCTTATTTTTTCAGCTCTAATGTAACTCTGGCAAATAATAGGCAGCTAAGAATAGATAGTGTGCACTTATGTGGCTTGTTGTTTGCCCGAGAGCCTTTCAAACCATGTCTCAATTAAAAAGCCTGTATGCCACAGATAGAATCCTGTATGTTATGTAACGAGTCAGGAATGTCTACCTGTACCTCCAGACGAGAAGACTCGCCTGTGAAACGACAGAGGGGGCTCTGCTGCTGCCACTATTTCAAAGAAGAAACGGTGTCTCTAGTGCAAATGGAGCGTGTTTGTATTCTGTGCGAGGAAAGACATTTTGGAGCATGAAAGGAAGCAGCGACACTCACAGAAAGTCTGTAGGATAATTGAGTGCCCTCAGTTTGCACAATACCAACAAATAAATTAATAAAAGTGATGATAGCGTCCTGGGCTGAACTGCTTTTAGACACTTTTTTTTTCAACCTGTCAATCTAATCAACGCCAACCGGGGCAAGATGGTGGCCTTCACGTTGTGTTTTTTATAGTGTATTAACAAATCAACTCTGTCGTTAATTGGGCTCTCGGTGTGTTCTGCTGTCGGAAGAGTAACGAGTGTTGCCAGTGCTCATCCAGTTCCACCTTTAAATATCAGGTCTCAGGTGTTTGTGTTGTTTTTACTAAATGTTGAGTATGAGGTGCATTAAAGGTGGCCTGTTTTGGATTAAATTTGTTACACCTTTGTTATGTTCAGTCGAAGGTAAGGGGCTTTGTTTGCAGCACGAGAGAATATAGGGAGAATAAAAGGCTATGGTTTCAGTTTATCTGTTGATACAAATGTGTTTCCAATAGAACCTAGCGGTGGGTTACAGTCTGTTGTATCGCACGGATCAGTCGTGTGGACAAACTCACGGTTTAGCAGCACTCTTCAGCACAGTTTAATGTAGCCGCGTTACCCGACCTGTTCACTTTCAAACACCTTTATAATGTGGATGGTTTGACAGTAACCAGTCTTTTTAAAGGTGCTCTGCTCCTCCTTGAGTCTCACACGTTCATTCTCAAGTCTAAGTTAGTGTTCATAAAACTGTTGGGCTGACACAGAGTCAGCACATGTTAATACCATTTGTGTGTCTATTTATGACAAAGGTAGCTCACCTGCAGTTCCCTCTGCCTCAAAACCCCCGAACATTTCCCAGACTTACCTCACACTTTAGTAAGAACAGCTGCAGGAGCTTACAGGACAGATGCTGTGTGTCATTGAGCAATGTTCAATGTTAAGAAGTAATATATCTGTGTCATAAATGCACGTTTAGAGAATTCTGCTGCGACTGTAACAAACTGTGGTAAATAGATTTGTGCCAACGTCACTTAACACTAAAAACCCAAATGTCTTCCTTTTCCAGACTCCATCCCTCTTTTGTTCTCTTCTGTTCCAGTGACATAAACGTTACTCAGGTTGATAAACTGACTGCAAACCCAACACTGAGAAAGGCACTGACACTTCATTAGGATCAGATCATACTCAATTATTATAGTGTGTTTGAATTTATAATAATTTATTTATTTATGACAATAAAGACTATAACAAAATATATGTTTAAAACATTCTAAGCTGTTTATTAACCATTTTATACTTGTGAGTTTGTTGTTTTTCAGGATGGCTGTTCTAGTTGTTGTAGCGTGATACCTTTCTGAAGAGTTTAATTAAACAGCCCAAACACAATCACACTGGGTCACTTGTGTGGAATGAGTTGTATTTGTAATTTAGTTTGAAAATGGAGGAATAAATTGCCAGCAGCTGGAGCTCTCGAGGGACACAACATGGTAATTGTGATAGTTAGAAACACAACTGCAGGGTGTGCACCTGCTGCGGAGCGGCGACTGTGGGCGTTTCATCAAGTCACTGTTGAGGTGTCGGTGTGTGAGAGGCCAACAGGGGGCGCCGGTGGGAGGGTGCTCTGTTAGACTTTACTACTGCCAAGCAGCATTGTGTTTAACGTTGAGGTCTACAGTCGATCAGAATGAAACACAGCAGTCTAAACTGTATTTTCAATTGTGTGTAACCACATCAAAATAAAAATGATTTGTCTTAGAAAAACAGACCTTCATAAAACCTAAAGCATGAAAGAAGGCATTAGTTCCTCCAACTGCCCAGAGAGGACAAACTGAGCACTGAGCAGGAGGAGAAGCACATTCAGGTGGTGTTAAATAAACTCTGGTAATTGAGTTTGGTCAGTAGTGTTAAATGAACCCTGGTGAGTGAGTTCAGTCAATAGTGTTAAATAAACTCTGGTAATTGAGTTTGGTCAGTAGTGTTAAATGAACACTGGTGAGTGAGTCCAGTCAGTAGTGTTATATGAACACTGGTGAGTGAGTTTGGTCAGTAGTGTTAAATGAACACTGGTGAGTAAGTTTGGTCAGTTGTGTTAAATGAACACTGGTGAGTGAGTCCAGTAAGTAGTGTTATATGAACACTGGTGAGTGAGTTTGGTCAGTAGTGTTAAATGAACACTGGTGAGTAAGTTTGGTCAGTTGTGTTAAATGAACACTGGTGAGTGAGTCCAGTCAGTAGTGTTATATGAACACTGGTGAGTGAGTTTGGTCAGTAGTGTTAAATTAACTCTGATAATTGACTTTAGTCAGTAGTGTCAATTTAACATTGTGTTGTCGAGTGGATCAGAGACATGGGAGTAGACATGTTTCAGTCTGAGGCTCTGAGAAGAAAAACTACTGTTACATGTGAAGACACTGATGAAGATCATTGTTAAAAAATGAGTCCGGGTCAGACCAGGACAGAACTCCAGGGAGACATGTCTATGAATACTTTCTACAAACTGAACAGACAGACATTTTAGTTTGGAGCTGTTCACAGTGTAATGAAAAGAAACATGCTTAATCATCTGTAAATGACTGTATTTAGCTCCAACAAAACAATAGTCACTGACCTGGGCTTTGAGGCAGAATTAAACCAATCAGGTCACTTCTTCTCTGTCCATTTAAAGCAAACGCGATGGGAGTGAGTGCATTGAAAGACGTCAGTCCATGGGTGACACTGAACAAACAGGAAACAGTCTGAGGTAATTCTCGGTTTTATCAGTTAGCGTCGATTTAACAAATGCTAGCCCTTTTCACTTGTCTGTTGACTGAAAGCATTTGCTGATTGGACTGCACTTATGCTTACGACAAATATTAGATGAGCTTGAAATAATGTTGATGCTAATTTGAAATACTTTTTTTGTTTGTTTGATAGCTTTACCGAAAAATGAGGAAGCAAACGTAAAAAAATAGAACAAAAAGTGCAGAAACAAGCGTTGTTTAGTCGGTCTGAAAGGCTCCAGTCGGTCATCTTCATTGAGGCCTGAAAACAAAACGTTATTCAAAACAAACTGTGCTAATGTCAAACTATATGACCGAACTAAAGTATGACATATTGAGTGCTTCACAGTTCTGTTGACAGCCTTTAACATCTGCATATTTCCCACAAACACCCCTCTTCATTTGCATCTTATGTTTGTGTCCCATTAAAGCCCGCAGTGCCCAGGCTTTTCCTGGCTCTGACGTGTGTTTGGACTCCAGAGCCTGGGTTCTGTCAGACTGTCGCGAGGCTCGGAAATTAGATCAGAAGTGCTGTCTATTTTCATCAGTGTGACATGGAGGAAAAACATCGACATTTATAGATGGTTCTGCTGCTGGTGTGGACATAATTGGCGCTAACCTACTTCTGATGCTACATAAACTGTACGTAACGTTAAGACGGTACAGTGCTCTGGGACATGGATCGAAGTCTCTGTCTGTGGCACAGTTCATCATGATGTCACTGTTCTGTCTCAGCTGGTCTCACCTGGTCTCACCTGGTCTCACCTGGTCGCACCTGGTCTCACCTGGTCTCACATGGTCTCACCTGGTCTCAGCTGGTCTCAGCTGGTCTCACATGGTCTCACCTGGTCTCAGCTGGTCTCACATGGTCTCACCTGGTCTCACCTGGTCTCACCTGGTCTCACCTGGTCTCACCTGGTCTCACATGGTCTCACCTGGTCTCAGCTGGTCTCACTTGGTCTCACCTGGTCTCACCTGGTCTCAGCTGGTCTCACATAGTCTCACCTGGTCTCAGCTGGTCTCACCTGGTCTCACATAGTCTCACCTGGTCTCACATGGTCTCACCTGGTCTCACCTGGTCTCAGCATTGGTCAGAACTGATCCTGAGGAATGTGCACCTGCTCGTAACGCACAAATAAACCCAGAAACCAAAACCTTTTTGAGCAACATTTATTGAAAATCAGCGTCTTCCATTATACATTCTGGATCCTGCTCCAGTAATACCTGCATGTGTTGTTGACCCTTGTTTTAGCAGGATACATTAGTGATACATTAGGTTTTTTGTTTGGAAATGAGATATTGTGATCTTTAGGATTTCTGCCGGTGTTTTTACTGGTGTTTATTTTGAGGGAAAGAAAGAAAGAACACTAGGCAAAAAAAAAATCTAACCTTAATAAACTATGAGCGAATGATGAAAATAGTTTAAAAAAAGTTTTATTCTAACAATTTTAATGCTAATAAAATTGTTAGGGTTTGAATGGCAGCTATTTTGTTGAATCCAGTGTCATGATTAAAGGTGGAATCACAGGAGGCTTTATCAGCTTGACTTGGAACCAGATCCTGGAAAGTGTTGTTGGGGAAGTGTCTCAACATGTTTGTTAGAGAAACACTATAACTTTAACTCCTAACATAAAGCAGATGACTCCGAACACATCTGACATTGTGTATTTTGGGTGGAGTGCTGTGGTCTCGTTAGACACTGGTGATGCACTGTGACCCTGATGCCTCTAACGCGCCGTGACAGTCTGTCATGGTGTAATGCCACGCAGACCGCTGTTGTACATCGCTTTTAAAACAGCACCTCTCACCCTCGGAGCAAACAAACAGCACCTGAAGCCGGGCCTGTCGGCAGAGGCGGCCACACGTCTGATGAGCCCCACAGATCGGTCTCAGGGCTGTTTTAAATCTAGTCGGTTTACATTGGTCTGGTTATTTTCCATTAAATAAAACCAGGAAGGGTCACTTTGCTGCTGCTGGGGTTGAGTGACAAAGGTCTGTTATTCTATATATTAAAGTATTATATACTCACCTAGTACCAGTATGAGTACCTCATATTTATTATGCACAATTTCAAAGCCATGTTGAATTTTGAGTTGTTTTATGGGTTTTTGAGCATGTTCTGTTTAATCATCATAGTTTATTTGAAATGAATAACTCTTGTTGGTGTTGGTTATTTTATGCAGGAAATGTAAAGATGATAAAAAATATATATATATTGTGCTAAGAATATTTGATTATTTGGGAACAAAATAAAAACAGAACAACATTGGTGTGGATCTTTATTTTGTTAGATAATAAAAAATATAGGTTTGTGGAAATTTTCAGACTTTTAATAAATACTGACTTGAAACATCATTTTAAACATTGATTTAGTCACTTGACCTGTGTGATAATTGTACTTCGTGGTCAGACACCTTTGTCCTAAACGAACAGCCCTGGATGAGCATATGTGCCAGTTTTGTCCTAAAAATGCTGACGGTGCTCAGTGTGTGTTGTGTCTCTGGCGAACACTGCGGCGCATGTACAATCCCCGGCCTGAATATGTGTAATTGTGCGGCGTGTCGGCTCGTGTTTGTGTGTGTGCGAGAGCCCTGCAGGGGTGTGAGGCAAGAAGCAGCAAGAGGCAGAAAATCCCCGCTGCCTTTGGATTAGTGTCAGCGTGCTCCATGTGCACCCGCCTGCAGTCAGTCCCCCAGGAGGGAGATAAAAATACATTTGAGTTTTATGTCCGTGTTTGGATCCTCACCTTTTTTTTATACATATATAAGCAGTTACAAAGCAGAATTCACTGACAGCAGCAGTGCAGTTGTTGCTTTATAAACCACGTCCTTCAGTTCAATGGTCTGCTTTGCAAATTCCATGAGCTGTAATAAAAAACGAAAGCTGTTGTTAAAAACAGTTTTTCTCAAACACAAACATTATAAACAGACCACAGCACACTTTCAGATGACAAAAGTACATCCAGCCACAAAAAAAGTCTAAACTAACTCCAAGATGACCGACTGACGTGTGTGCTGTCCGTTTTTATTTGTTTGTTTGTTCTGCTGGACTTGTACAGAACAACATAATGACACATGAAGGAGTGCTTCCTCATCAAAGACTGTAAACCCTAGATCAGCCTGATGAGATTATGACAGTGTAGAAATAGCTACAGCTTCTTGCTCCATCTGCTAAAGGCAAACAACACAGCAGCCAACACACATTCACATAAATGAACGGGAAACACTGCTATTTCTGTCGGTCGTGTTTGACATGTGTCTTTGTAATGCCTTTGCCAGAGGAAAGGTGTAAGTTACCTTTAGGCACATTCACACTAGTTTTTCTTTAGTTAGATCAAACCCAGGAGCGTCTCAGTTGTTGGTGCTTGTTTGAGCTGGTGTGTCATTAGTGTGAGGCTGATCTGATCACTGCAGGCACGGACTGTGTTTAATAGAGCCACTGAAGGGATTGTTTTATGAGTTTACAATCCCTAATTAAGTAATAAATATCTGCATTGGCTGTAAATATGATAATGACTGGTTAGGCAGCTCCTTGCTTCAAATGAAAAGCATGTACACCGACTCTGCTCACTACACAGGGTTCTTCTGGCCACAAGGGGGCAGTGTGTCTTGGTACTACCAAATAGGACAAACTCATTTTAGTTCAGGGACCCAGTTAAATAATAGCACAGCCGAAAAAAAGCTATTTTTTTTCACAAACTCACCCTTACAATATGGCCTTGATGCTAATGCTGTTTTTCTGTAATAACGTATCTAACTGTCACTGCTGCGTCACTGAGCTCTCAGCTACAAACAGACCTGCTACAGTTCATTTATCTTCTCTCTTCTCAGTTGTTCCTGCAGCTGTTGTACTTTTCTCCAGGATGAGTGTCAGAGTGGAACTGAATATTAGATTAAAAGGTGCTAAGAAATAGCAGGAAAAAGACATTCCTGTTTTTTTGTGTTTTGACAGCTGATTTTGGTTTAATTACATGATTTTTTTATTTGCACTGGGCTCATGCTAAAAGTACCTAGTGCCTAGCAATGTGGAAATGGCCAGTAAACGGTGAAATACTGTTGGACTGTGAGTAAATACTTTTCCCCAGTGGGCAATAAGGTGTCCCCAGTGTGAGAATGAGTTGGATTTTTATTATGAATCCTTAATATTCATGTGTAATTCTCCCAAATTCTTGTTGAAATGTAAAACCCCACTGTGCCAATTACTTTAGACTGGGTTGGAGATGACTGACATTTTTCATGCTCGCGCTCAGATGTGCTTTCTATTGTTTTTGAGAAGCACCATGACATCACTCTTTGTAACAGACAGAGCTTGTGGGTCAGGACTGTTCATCATCAGAGCACTTATCTCTAAAGGCACCACAACCTTGTCATAATCACAACTACAATCTGCAACAGAGCAAAGGACAGACAAAGTCACCACTACATCTTCTTCTTCGAGAGTCACCTCCTTCCTCTTTACTTCCTCGGCACATTGGATTGAAATTCTGCAAGCTTAAGGTATCATAACAGAGGGCTTGATGTCGAGGAGGTTTAACGTGTGCAGGTTAAGTCGGCTGTTTACATCCTGTCATGTCGTTGCCTTCCCGTTGTTTTGCGCGAGGCGTTTGGTGCCAGGCTGCATCACCAGTCAAAGGAAAAAGAGTGACGCAGAGCCAGACTGACACCAGCTCAAAGCCATGCACAAAGGCCACGCTTCACTGCACCACTCTGTCCTCGAGGAAACACGCTCTGTACACACCTGGCTCTTACTTCTGTGGCTTAATCAATGCACAAAACCCACACAGCTGCTGTAGGAAAGGAAAGGGCAGCCACTGTGTCTCTGTGATTAGTGTTATCGCTGCATCTCAATGTAACGTCGGCCTCAGGGATGATACACTTTGCAAGGTTAAATCAAGCATTGGAAGTCAATTTTCAGGCTTTTTCGTTTCCTGGAGAGGGAATTTGTGTGAAACACATTAATACTTGTTGATCTTAAATCGCAGGCTGTGGTCCAAAGACACACCATCCATTTTATTATTTTTTCCCCCAGATCTGTGACGGATAATTCTTCTAATTTACGTGGCACGCTATGGCCCCTTAAAATGTCTTAAAACCAATAAAAGTGGTTCTATTTTTCCTTATGAGAATCAATAACGTTGTGTATAGTTCATTTTGAGTTGCTAACGTTGAAGTGCTGTGAGGTTTGAATTTCACAAAAAATTATTTTCACCTCTAAGTCATTTTATTTTTTATTATTTGGTCATCAAATAGTCTAGAAAACATTTCTAATATTATATAATCATAATCATTGACAGCATTATTTTTCTCATTATGAATGAAACCTTGATTGCCCCGAGGGGAATTTGTTCTGCTCCAAAAGCGTAATACATTTAACACTACAGACAGCACAGAGGACATTACACAGTTATTACAAGCACAGCAAGACAATAAATACAAGAATAAATGAAAATAAATTCAATTAAAAAATAAATTCAATTAAAATAAAATACCAAATCCAACCAAAGGCATCACAGGAGTAACTTCAGAACGTCAGCAGGTCCAGTAGAATGTAAAGAATAAAAACACGATCTTTGATTGAGCAGCTGGATACTTCTTGGATCAAAGATGCCTCTCTTTATTTTCTTCTCTGTTGTTATCACCTCCACACCTCCAACATTTAACTTTATTACTCTGCTTCAATACACAGCATTCACACATTCATAATCCTCCTCATCACAATCACCATTTCTATTTCCCGCTGGTGACCAATCACAGCCCCAAGTGACTCCTCAGAGTTAATTGTCTAATGGTTCCCAAACTGTGGGCTGAGCCCTCCTGGTGGGCCACGGAGGTACTGCAGGCGGGCCGTGGCTTTGCCTACATAAATTATATTAGGTTTATAAAAAGAAGTTTAGTTTGAAAAAGTACGAACAGTTATATTTTTGCTTGAGAGTTTTGCTTAGTTGGATACTGTAAAATCAAATAAATTCAGGCCCATAAATTTATTCTAACCATTCTATTTGCACAGTTCTTTTCTGTGGTGTTGAAAAATTAAGAAGCAACTATTTTTGCATTATCAGGAAAATATTTACTTCTTGTATTAGTGATCTTAAAAAATTAAGATTGGGCGGGCCTCACAGGATTTTCAGATTTTTTTGTGGGTTGTGGCACTCCTGACTTTGGGAATGGCTGGTTTAGTGGTTTACACATTTTGTCATTGTTTTTCTTTCGCCGGACGACCTTTTTCTAACACAACCCTGTCCGTTGATTGTGTCTGCAGTTTTGGCCCCCACCAGAGAATTGAGCCCCGGTCTCTTGTATGACAGGGGCTTCTACTGAACTAAGAGGAGCTGTTGTCAATAGGTACAACAACGCTTTAGGTGGCATATCTCAAGGAAATGCATTATCTTTTAAATGGCCTGTAAATGCTACTGTACTCTTGTCTTTTAACTTTCGGTCCACACATAGCCCTGTTTCCACTGTCGGGTCGGTCAGTCCAACAAAGTTCCCATTGCTTTTACTTTGGAGACGCTTTGGCCCAGGGTCCCAACTGCGTGGTCCACTTTTAGAACACACGTGCTGACGGAACATCAAACCCTTAAGATGAGAGAAGAGAAGCTGATCTTGTGATAAACATCATAGTCAGCTTCGAACCTGTTCATGAATTTAAACATTGTGTTTATCGTCTCCACTGCATTAAACATAAGCACAACCTGTGACAATAAAAGGTCTATAAATGATAGAAAGTTGGTGCAGCTCTATGAATTTAATTTTCAGAAACTGTGTATAAAGCAGCAGCAGTCGCATCACTAAACTAATTATTGGCAAAGCATCCATGTTTTTAAAGGTCTGCTTCAAATAGAACCCATCTTTTGTGAGGGCCAGAGGAGGAAACTCTGTAGAAGTACTGTACTGAAGGAGCATTAGCCCTGGCAGGACCATAGCACTACAGCGATGACTAATGAGAAGCTGCTCTGTCTCATTTGTCAGCGTGATTCTGCACGAGCACTACTTACTGCCAACGTCCTCGTCTGTTTACCCGGTTCTACTTGTTTCACCTTCCTTCTGTTTAACACACGTTCTTTTTTACAGCAAACAAGAAAAGATAAACGTCACAAAGCAATTCTAGTGTTTCTTTAAAAGCAAGTTACATTCAGAAGACAATAAAAGGCTCACTATTTGCAAGATTCCACCACAGCTGGGGAAGACTTTCTGGAACGGAAAACAATGGAAAGGGAGCTCATAACTAATGTGAGCTGTAGGTTTACGATCATCTCAGAGCCTTAAATAAACATTTGCCTGGTGCATGAAAAGAGTCAGGGATGTTCTAGCTCTATTATTGTGGAATGAACATCCACTCACATTGTCTTGGTCTCTTTTTTCTGCCAGAATCAAACGTACTGAGTCACCTAAAGCACACATTGAGATGCTTAGGGTCCATTTGGTCCATCCTCTCCTCTCATGATTTCCTGTTTATCGACTGAATTTGTCTAATAAATACAAAATGCCCCAGAGATTCATTAGTTGAGCAGATAATATTTAGCCTTTGTTTCCACTGACCTTCTTCAATAAATAGAGTAACAAATACATTATTATTAAAAAAATATAAAGGTGAGCGTCTGTCTTTAAGGGGTTTGTTGTATATCATTACAGAGAGTAACTATGTGGCCTGTGCAGGTCATCTGGAGTTAGATATGTCCTCAGGTGCTCCATAAACACCTCTGAAAGTTACACCTGTGCTTATTAAAGACCTGAGAGTATCAAGACCGAGTCAAGACCGTGTCAAGACCAGGTGCTCCATAAACACCTCTGAAAGTTACACCTGTGCTTATCAAAGACCTGAGAGTATCAAGACCGAGTCGAGACCGTGTCAAGACCAGGTCCAGACTCAAGGAGACAGAGTTAGTCCAGTCTCAGACCAGGTCCAGACTCACGGAGGTCAGTGTTTGAAGGAGACAGAGTTAGTCCAGTCTTAGACCAGGTCCAGACTCACGGAGGTCAGTGTTTGAAGGAGACAGAGTTAGTCCAGTCTTAGACCAGGTCCAGACTCACGGAGGTCAGTGTTTGAAGGAGACAGAGTTAGTCCAGTCTTAGACCAGGTCCAGACTCACGGAGGTCAGTGTTTGAAGGAGACAGAGTTAGTCCAGTCTTAGACCAGGTCCAGACTCATGGAGGTCAGTGTTTGAAGGAGACAGAGTTAGTCCAGTCTTAGACCAGGTCCAGACTCATGGAGGTCAGTGTTTGAAGGAGACAGAGTTAGTCCAGTCTTAGACCAGGTCCAGACTCACGGAGGTCAGTGTTTGAAGGAGACAGAGTTAGTCTGGTCTTAGACCAGGTCCAGACTCACGGAGGTCAGTGTTTGAAGGAGACAGAGTTAGTCCAGTCTTAGACCAGGTCCAGACTCACGGAGGTCAGTGTTTGAAGGAGACAGAGTTAGTCCAGTCTTAGACCAGGTCCAGACTCACGGAGGTCAGTGTTTGAAGGAGACAGAGTTAGTCCAGTCTTAGACCAGGTCCAGACTCATGGAGGTCAGTGTTTGAAGGAGACAGAGTTAGTCCAGTCTTAGACCAGGTCCAGACTCATGGAGGTCAGTGTTTGAAGGAGACAGAGTTAGTCCAGTCTTAGACCAGGTCCAGACTCACGGAGGTCAGTGTTTGAAGGAGACAGAGTTAGTCCGGTCTTAGACCAGGTCCAGACTCACGGAGGTCAGTGTTTGAAGGAGACAGAGTTAGTCCAGTCTTAGACCAGGTCCAGACTCACGGAGGTCAGTGTTTGAAGGAGACAGAGTTAGTCCAGTCTTAGACCAGGTCCAGACTCACGGAGGTCAGTGTTTGAAGGAGACAGAGTTAGTCCAGTCTTAGACCAGGTCCAGGAGACAGCGTCCCAATATGTTTTTTAATTGAATATAAAATAATTTGTTTTAATCACAAGAACAGAAGAATATACCATCAGCTTCATATAAAGTGGGTCTTAAATTTACAAATTTATCAGTGAGTTTTGTGAAATATGTGGTAAAACTGTAAATGTTATACAGTGAGTGTCATTAGAATCATCTCAGGTTTTTTAGGTAATTATTAAACTATTGCATTTAGCAGAATATGTCATTTTAATAAAGGTTAAAAGCAATGAACAGTAAAAGGCAGATTCAGTAAAGTTAGAATGAATAAATAATAAATAAAAACTAACCTTTAATTTAGTTTAAACTGCAGTATTATTCAATCATTAAAAAAATTATATAAAAAAATTCAACAAAGCATTTTTTTACAGTGTACCTAGCCCAGGTGAAGGCATGACTCTACGATAACCTCCAGGAAGTAAAGTGAGAGTGAACGTGAGAGTCTTACTGTGTGCTCGCCTCACATAATCCGTAAAAAGATAAATAAAGGAATAATTCCAGAAAACGTACTGCAGCACAAGTTCCTAATCATCAACTCTTTGCTTCGTGTTGTTATTGAGAACAACCTCAAAGAGAAATCTGGCAAAGAAACTGTTGAGTCACATCCCGTCCAACAGTCTCCTGCTGCGGTCAAAACTGGTCAAAACTGGTTTGACCCTCAGAGCAACATGTCAGATAAAATGAAAAGAGGATCAACTGGAACAACCCTGAAATGTCCAGGTGTGTGTGCATCTGGAGAGGCCAGGTGCACTGTTCAGAGGCATTATTTCTCTTAAAGTGTCGACTCAGAGGCTTTGCTTACACAGTACGCACATGAACACTTCTTTTATCTGGACGTGCACAGATGTCTTCTCTAACGATATTATGGCTTATGTCGGCGCCCAACACATTAGGGACGGGACCTTTTTCCTTTCAGTACAATACAGTTAGTTTATGGTATTTTTAAAGGAAAATCACATGATTGCATTGTGTTTTTAAAACCTTTATGACGATATGAACGATGGCACTGCTATGAGCTCACCTGCCTGACTGAGGCTCACGTCTGATTGGCTGCCATAATCATGTGACACTGAAGAGCATCTAAAATACACCTGGGCTGGTTTTCACACAGAAAGGTTATTCCCAAAACTGTCAGAAGTGAAAACAGAAGTGTATTAACACAGTGGTATTGTGATATTTTAAAAAACGTATAGCGTTTTACAATAATACACAAAAAAACACAACACACAAACACACACGATCCCTATTGGCTCAAAAACATCAAAACCAACTGCAGCGTTTGCATTGTTTGTGTTTATCATGGCTCACTTTAACTTGGGCTCTGTCCCCACGCAGTGCACCGAGTAGACTTTATTACGTCAGTGAAGACATAGGCATCAAGCAAAGATAAGCCTACAGTCTTATTTATGTGTGGTATGTATTGTGCCTATGTTTTTAAGATTATTGTGTGGAGCTGAGCAGGACTAAGTGAGACTGAGGCAGGAGACAGTTTAGCAGGTTTTATCAGTCCACAGTTTATCATTTTCGGGAAAGTAGTATTTTATTTGCAGTAAGCAAAGGGAAGCTAATTACCTGTAGCTTACCATTTCAGATAAGCCCCTCCCTCTGAACCTTCCCATGGAGCCCCGGGCTGACGGACTTGTGCCTGTGTTTGTGTGGAGTTTTGACACAAGTTCTATTAAATATGATTTAGAAAAAGGAATAAGATATGTACCTCAGAGTCAGTTGGGAAGCTTAAAGCACTCTGGAGATGGCTGTAATAATTTAGTCGCAAAGAAAAATGGAGCAGAATTCATGCCAAACTGGCAACACAGTGACTTCAGACGCACATCGAGAACCAACGCCAACTGTTGGGATCCCATTAGACACTGACTGGAGAGGGAGACACTATGTTGTGGTGAGGTTAGCCAAAAACATCTGCTCAAACTGACATTAACCGAGGAAGGTTAGAAACATCAAGTACGGGTTCAATGTTTCATGCTGCTCCTACAAAAGTTATTATTCTGTTACATAAAAACTAGTTCAGTTGGTTCATTTGAATTGGTTTCTTCTGTTTTTTCCTGTGATTTGACAGCTGTGTGGACAGACTGCAGGTGTATGGTCTCATAATGACCTCTGTCAGGTCCAGCCTGTGGGCGGAGTTTAGGCCTGTCACTCCTCCATCTTTACTCTACATTTGGTGCAAGTGTAGTTCTGAAGTATTTACAAAATGGGTTCAGTCTCCCTGTGTTTCTGTGAGTTCTGTCCAGGCCCAAGTCCAAAGACATGTTCAGGTGAATTGGTGAATCTAAACTGTGAGATTGGTTTTCTGTTTACCTAACCTTAACCATCGGCTGTTCTGGCACATAACTAAATAGCTGGAGCCAGATATAGGTATAATATTTACACCATTACACAAGCTGCCTCCTCCTGTTTGTGATTCTGGCGTTGTTCTAAATAAGTAAAATAAGTGATTTATCGTGAGTTGTTTGTCGAGCTCCGCCACAGGCCGCTCTCGGTTGAGTCTGTGCCTAAAGCATCAGCGCTGTTTAACGTTGAGAGAGCGAGAAGTCGGATAAGCCTGAATCCTTGCACAGTTTTAGTAAATGTGCACTGAGCAGCTTGGTAAATGTGGTCGTCAGTTGCTTTGGGGAAAGTCTGTGAATCTAGGCACAATGATTCCCGCTCATTGACAAACAATAATCAGATAATAACAGAAGGCTACACTTGTTCTCTTCAGTTCTGTAAGATTTGTGTTTAAGTCGACCCATTATTGTGTGCATTTAACCAAAAACATAAAGATCAGTATAAACCAGTGAAGGTTCAGCTCTAAACTCTTAATAAGAGAATTAGATGAAAACATTGAGTGTAATTGCTTTGTGCCGACTGCAGCTATGATTGCATTCAGAATGTCCTCCACTCCGCAGAGACTTTGTGGAAATCCTTAAATTATTGAGGTGGGGAATTATACAACAGCTGCTGCATTTAAAGAGGACACTTGTCTCTGATAGTGTGCATCTTAATGAGCACTTTTACCCTGCAGCATTTAGCCAAAATAACACCACTACAGTGTTGCACAGATACAACCTGCTCGGAACAGGCTCCAGATCAAGAAGCTGACTGGGATTTGTTATGTTTTTGTGGACCTCCCGTCAGGACTGTGAAGGCACCACGCTAATGAAAGAGACCTAATTATAGTTTACACTTGTAACAGGGACTGTAGCTGTCATAATGTAGAACTGATATCTGAAAACTGGCATTAACAATGTTCCCTTCAGGGGTCTCCATCTGTCACTGTCTCCTGCATCCTCTTCTCCTTCACCACATCCATAAACCCCCAGCATCTTCCCTCTCCCTCCTCTGAGTCCGGCCTCTCTAAGTTTGTCTGTCCCTCTGATGGACTCATTATGATCCTGACCATCCTCGTCACTCCCAAAGAGAACCTCAACATCTTCAGCTCTGTGTTCTGTCAGAATAATGTGTTCTCCTTAAAACATCACATTTTACTCATTAATGACTTTAAGCCCCAAGCATTAATACACAATGATTATAAATGTTAGTGTAAGTGATGATCCCAGTCATGAAGACAAAGCATCTACATCGGGTAGGACTGTGTTCTAGTCTGATTATCCCTAACTTTCTGTCTGGTCCTGCCTCTGGCTGGAGTGAGCAAATCCAAACTGCTCCGTGTTTACAGCAGCTTTTCTCCCAAACGCTGATTGATGTGTGGATGTAATGGAAGTGTTTTCTCTGGTGTGTGTTGCAGCGCTGCCAGGCCCAGGGAGAGGGAGGGTCCCACACCTCTGGACATCGCAGACACCAAGCAACCCATGATCGGTCGTCTTCAGAGAGAAAACCACAAAAGCAACAAGGACTGGACGGGACTTGTTTGTTTGAGGGTCAAAGATCAGTGAAAGCAGTGAGTCACGGCCCGGATGATTGCCTTAATTACTTTACATAAACCGATGTACGGAGACGAGACAAAGAGACTTACTACAAAGATGTTTTCTTTACTTGTGACCAAGTGTCTTGTAAGGAACAGATGTGAATATTTTATTATGATAGAGAACAATGTTGTACCGTCGACATAATGTTTTAGTTGGGTCGGCTTCGTAGGTGTCATTGGTTCCTAAATGGTGACTTTGCTCGCTGCTCATGCGCAGTTAGCACTGAATCTATTTTTTATCTTGTTTCATATTGTCAACCAAACAAGGCTGAGTTGCTCACTCAAACGCTGGCCACAAACTGTCTTAATCCACATTGTGTCCATAGACCGTAGAAGAAGAGTGGACGTGTCATGGCCAAGGAAACTCACGGGAAAGTGAGGGTTGGAGTCAAAACTGCTCATTTTACTCCAGCTACAATTACAGTCTTGTTTGCTTTATTAAACTATTATATATTTTCTAAAGTTCCATCTGCAAATTATTACGCCACGCCACAGATTACAAGCCATTTAATTCTGAAGTAGCACATTATTGGCCACTGTGATTGAAGGCTGGCTTCAGAGCTTTTTAAAAGCGGGTCATCCATCACAGTTTGCAACAGCATCACTTGGACCGACAGCATCTGAGTTTGTCATGAATCAACCTTTGTCACGTCGATGACAGTTAAGTGTTTCTGAGCTTCCACAGTGTCCTGGAAAACTCCCGACGGCAGCTTTTGTGCATTCCAGAAAAATGATAAACTATAGGCCACACATAGACATCATTAACAGACGTGGTTCTTTTAAATGCATGAAAGTTTTGGAGGCAGATTGTAGAAGTAGAACGAAAGAAAAGTCTTTGTTTTAGCTGATTACAGGTTAAACAGTGTCCATCCTCTATCAACTCTGTGAGATGCCCGTCATGTGGATCGTGGCACAGACATGTCCTGTGTAAATTAGGGGTAACACTCCGAACATTAATAAACAATTAAAGAATCTAAGATCATGATGAGCTGCTCTTTAAAGCAGCCCAACGTAACTTTTAGCCCCTGAAGTCCATACTTGATGCTTTCCAAGAAGACATGTTGAAAAAAAGAACATGTACAAATATGACTCTGCTAGACTCCAGTGTATCGGCCTTTTCTTTTATTATTACACGTTTAGTGTGCTTGGAATCACTCACTAATCTCTTGCGATACGACAGGAAAGTTCCAGGAGGTTTGTGTCCAGCAGAGGGCGCTGTGTCTAAGAACCATCAACATGATTTAGAGGATATATATTTTTGGGCTAAAGGTTACGCAGGGCTGCTTTAAGTAATAACACAGAAGAGACACATTACTGAAATACTGTTGATGTTGTTTGTCCAAGTGGTTTTCCATCGCTGGCCAAAATGTATGACGTGAAGAAGTGACCATCATGCTTTGCTCTTCCTAAACTTAACCACTTTGACTGGCTTCATGAACGCTGCTAAATGCTTCCCAGTCGTTTTTCAGTCCACTATTCCTCTACCGTCTATGATCATATCACTGCACATGGATCTGCTCAGAGACTGTGTGGAGAGACTGCAGGCAGAGAAAGACCAGAGATGAAACATGCACACTACACACTCCCAAGCAGATCCTCCTACATTAATATTCACTTACACTAAAGCAAAGATGTCAGGCACATAAACACCCTGCCACACTCACTCCCTCAGTGCATCAGCATCAGACCAATACCTTAGGTTCCTTTCTCAGATGCAAATCTAGTGCTGACCAGCTGCTTTCTTCATATGTTCTCACTTTAACTGTATGCAAAGTAACATGGACATGTGTTCTATATTTTTTTAAACCTAGCCTTGATAATGACATAACCAAAGGTGAAACCCTGAATTTATTGTATGTTGTGGACTTCTGGAACATGTTGTGAAATAGATGCACACTGAATAGGAAACCATGTAAATAGCAGACGTTTTTACTTGTGTGTCCTAAGATGTGTCGCAGATAGTCTAGTATTTACTTTTTTGACTGTTATGAGCCTCATCCACATTGGTCTGTCCTCTCTCATACAGTCCTGTTGGTCATGTCGTTGCGAATGCTGCTGACATTTTCCTCCATTGTGTCATTTGAGTGTTTGTTCTGTCTGTCGTCTACAAGTGACCGTGTGGAAATACGGGGATGCTAAAGTTAGCCTACGTTTGCCCTCTGCTGCAAAGCTTGGGTTCAGCGCTGACTTAAAGGAGCACTTTGGGTTTTCAGTGTCACGAAGCTAGTTCACTTTCATTATACATCATCATGGCCACTTGACTTTAACGCCGGAGTTTCTCCAGAGCAGGTTATGGTCCTGGGCATGTCCCTCTATAGGTGGAGACCAAAGATGGACCCAGGGGACTGAGTCATTCGGCTGGGCAAGAAATGCTTTAGGATTCCCCTTGAAGAGGTGCCTTTGGAGAGGGAGGTCAGGGCCTTGTCAGCGGGCTGAAAATGAATTTATTAGATGGGTTTAGTCAAGAGGGAATATGGTGGCAAAGTCCTCCTTCCACCATCCAGACATCAAACCAACCTGACGTATGTCTGACAGGGCACCTCCAACTGACTAAATCTTCTTTTAAAAATAATAAATCCCTTCACCTCTCTGACCCACTGAAGCACTGAGACCTCATGCCTGAGGGTCACAGTGCGTCTGTTCTGTTGGCCATTTAACACTGAAATAAACCTGGAAGTATCAGAAAAAAACATGCAATTAGCAATATTTGGATGCTATTTACAACACAGTAAAATCAAAGCCCTGGACTCATGGTGCATTCATGTGGTTCTGGGAAACTCAGAGAATCCAAGTTAGGGAGTCGTTTTTCTGACTTAAGTGTGGGACCTGATTTCAGCTTTTTACCAGGGACAAACTGTTTGCTTGGACAAACTCACCTGAGTTCCTGAGCTGTTGTTTTCCTGAGTTTCCAAGGACCACATGAATGAACCATAACTCCTTCTGTTCAAAACTAAACAAAGACCTTTAATAAAATATGTTCACAGCATAGAATTATGTTGACATTGGCGCTGTGTGCATCTCAGTCTGTGCTGTTGCGTAGATTGCATTTGTTGATATTGTGATAATAATATTGTGCCTGCATACTTCTTCAGCATATGTGCCAATGAGCAGCTCCACTAAAAACCAACAGCAGCGATGACTCAGTCAGGATCCTGGTCTAATAATACATCCCTCTCATGGCCCAAAGCAACGGAGATGGGCTTCAGCCTCCACAGCCCGCGAAGGACAACAGAGAGACAAGGAATGAATGAATCAATGGAAGAGCTGACTTGAGTTTTGTCCTAGTCTAAAAAATATTTTGTCTGTATTTTTGGTTTGTGCTCCTTTGACTTGAACCTGAACCCAGGACTGAAAAGTCCCCAGCTTTGTGACGCCACTTTAGAGTCTGTCTTTGTGGCACAGGGTTTACGCGTCGAGGCATTGGGTCTGATTACCTCTTAGAACCTGAAATGTTACCCATAAAGCGTTTTTTGATTTAGATAGAATATAGAATATGACATGATTTTAATTCCTATATTTTTTTCCCTTTTCCAAAATGTTAATAGCACTTAAGCAGTTGATTATCTTTCATGTTCTGTCAAAGCAGAGACAAACTGACCATGACTTAGCCACACAACTCAACAACAGATGTCAGTACTTTTACCACAGTTTGTGTTATGGTTTAGAGATAATAAAATATTACCATAAGCGAAGGCAAATAGAGGCTCACCTTCATCACAGAGTAGGGTCTAAACGGAGCACTTGTATTTCAGACGCCCTCCCCTCGCTCTGGAGGGAATACGATCGCTCTATCACCAAGGTAAACCTCTACGGGCAAGTGGCGACTAATGAAAATACTATTGTTGAAATTATCAGTGGTTACGATGAAAAGCCTACATGATTTTTTCCCAGACCAGTAAACCTATATGTAAACTTTTTATTCTTTACTTAATAAATGCTGACATGATAGTTTAAATGTCTACTTTTAGACTTCCACCTCGATTACAGAACTTATTTTATCTGGAGCATCTTCCGTGTCGAGTAAAAGACGGTGTTACACCCAAGAAGTAAGTTAGCTTCAGACTCGCAGTGGAGGGTTTACTAAGGCACTAATGGGTTTTAGGAGGCTCTTAATATGGCGGACCCTTGGCGTGAACATGCATGTGGTCAGAAAGGCCCAGTCTAAGAAGGTGGCCATTCAAACTAATTGCACATATATTACATTTACCTTTAAGTTAATAATGCCACATTAAATATAAAAATATTAAATACCCTCTAACTAACCGGAATATCAACATAGGGCTGAGCTCCATCCACACGTTGTCCACTAACAGATCGCCTCGTGCCCACAGGTTACACACAACAGGAGCAGACAGAATTAATCCTGGCGGCCACCACATCTAATCAAGCAGAGCCAACAATTACCACGAGAAACATCTACAGCTGGACGCTCCGTCTCCTGCCGTTTAATTAGGAGACGCTGAATGGTTAGGGGCCGCAATTATGTCAACGGGGTTTAGTCTGCTTCAGCTGGAGATCAGCGCGAGACGGAGAAGGTCAGCGGCGCGTCACAGGAACAACATTTAGGATAATGAGGGCACTGTATGTGTGCATCGGAACAGATTAGAAAAAATAATAATAAGCTGTCCCTGTGTGTGATCGGAATTAGACTTTATATATGTAACCTGTGATTGAGGTCATGCAGGTCACATCTTTGAGTAGAAAACAACCGTCTGTGCACAGGTAGATGTGTTTTTGTGAAACTGTCTTGAAAAGAATTAGTAGGAAAAAAAAGTTTCTAAAGGTCTAAAGAGGACATTAGTTTTAATGTTTAAATATTTATATGGGGAAGAAAACAAGGGCTGCAAACATCCATCTCTGAAATGGATTTTAGTAGAAATTATTGTACAGTCAAGTGAAAAAGTGGAGGAATTGTACTTCATTAATGAGCAGGAGGCACGAGTCGTATTTCCAGTCATTTTCTGTGAATGGTTCACCCTGGAGCCCAGAAGTGTCTGAGGTCTGAGCTGCAAACCCTGGAAATGGGCTGTTTTTGAAGGACGTAGAAATGACATAGTTGGTCAAAAGGATAATCCAGTGTTTAGTAAAAGGGACAGGTTATATATTTCAAATAGATAATACGTATGGAAGTTAATGGAGCCAGTGAAAACATACTCTTGTATCTATAATGATACACTACCCATCTGTTTGAATTACATAGAAAACATTTTATTTTTTTATTTTGTTCCTTAAAACAGATTGTTTTAAATATTTTATTTATGATAGATTATGTTTTTATCAATATTTGCAAGAGACAAATACAGAACATTAAAGAAACACACTCAAACATACCAGTACACATGTTCTTTAAATATCCAAGAAGTCAGAGTTAAACGCTCTTTAAAGTTCAATTCTCATTTTATTTAACCATTTGTAAAAACAAGGAGGCTGACAGTATCACAGTGAGGCCATCAGGCATTACTGGCCTCTCATATATCCTCTGTACAGATGAAAGTCATTTTTAAATGAGGTAAACACATGTATCTCTACAAACATCAGCATAGTGTCTTTGTTATACAGTAGGTACAAAAGATATCAATAAGAATCCAAACCTTTTAACAGAAAGCTCCAAACCTGTTGCATGATGATCATCAGTCTGTTGAAGGGTTTGTACCCTCAGGTCAGGCCGGAGGAGGAAGAAAAAAAACACTATAGACATTACAAAATAAATGCAGAAGCATGCCCTCATTATTTTTGCATTTTTCACACGATAAAGACACTGATAAAAACTGAAAAGATTGAGTATAACCTTGAAGTAGTGGAAACAATGAATCACTTTAAATTGAATTAGCCTGTGGCAGCTATTAATCAAACAATTATGAGTATAAGGGCTAGCGCAGTCCTCCAAACGATTTCTTTTCCCCAAGCCTCGGTAATCTGAATATCTAATGCAAATTCTTCCTTTTATTATAACCCTAAAATCCATTTTCACTGGCTTCATTCACAACAGGTTTAGTCTCTGTGGCGTTGCTCCTGTCTGCTTCCTCAAACTGGGAGTGTGCTAACAACTCTCTGCTTCAGGAGAAGACAAAGAGGCTGTTCTATTAGAGTCTGTGGCAGCTTTTGTGCAGAAAAACCAAATTTTTTTACTCCACCAATGCAAGTTAAATCCGAGTAATGATTTATGGATCGTGCCAGCTTCTTGCTCTGTTGATTGCGGTGGATTACTCTAAATTGGACAGTCGCCGGTGAAAGTCTGAGTGTGATCGAGTCGATGATGATAGCGCTCCCAGTGTAAATGCCTCTGCTCGGTTCGATATTAGCACAGACAAAGTCACGCAGCATTATGGAGGAGGCACACGGGGTTCGTGTTTAATCTGTGGCGTTAGGTAACACCACAAAGACCTCCATGTCCTAATCTCTCTCGGAAAAGGTGAGCGTTGCAGAAGTGTAGCGCCGTCACGCTGGTCAGGCTTGTTTGTTTGAGGATATTATGTGACTGAGTGGATTTTGGACATGTTCTCGACCATCTGCCTCGTGCACAACAGTGTTATTACCTCCAGCTCCGAACATGATTATTACACTTTGTCACAGAAACTCATCACTTGATACCTGGCTTATGATCGGTTTAGGTGAGAGTGTCTGTGAGGCTATGTTGGGCGAGTGCAATATAATGACAGCTATGCTAATAATAACTCATCATACGAGATCAAAGAGGCATTCTTTGGTTTTGGTTGTTGGAAAAAGAGATGCTGACAAGTGGAATTGAGTTATTTACCTTTCATTTTTAATCAGAGTGATCCAGGTGGAAAGATCGTCAAGTGTAAAAAGCCTCCACTGTTATCTAGCTTGGATGCTAATTAGGGTAGCTATAGGTCTGTATCCAAACAGCTGAACTGGCTGGATACATAGGTCTAAAAGTCTTTATTGTCTTTATTGTGTTGATA